>SJXQ01010785.1:182853-286726 GCA_006408695.1 Aepyceros melampus | reverse complement strand
ATACTGTTCATGGAGTTTTCAAGGCAAGAATACTGAAGTGGTTTGCCATTCCCTTCTCCAGGGGACCACATTCTGTCAGACCTCTCCGCCATGACCTGCCCATCTTGGGTGGCCCCCCATGGCATGGCTTAGTTTCATTGAGTTAGACAAGGCTGTGGTCTGTGTGATTATATTGACTAGTTTTCTGTGATATAGTTTGTATGTCTGCCCTCTGATGCCTCTCGCAACATCTATCGTCTTACTTGGGTTTCTCTTACCTTGGGCGTGGGGTATCTCTTCACAGCTACTCCAGCAAAGTGCAGCCGCTGCTTCTTACCTTGGATGAGGGGTGTCTCCTCACAGCTGCTCTTTCTGACCTTGAACGTAGAGTAGCTCCTCTTAGCCCTCCTGCGCCTGTGCAGCCACCAAAGAGGAGGCTAAGATTAGTAAAGATTTGAAAGAATGTTTAAAATATACTGTATTCTTTATAGCCAATAAAAGATGGTGTAATATGCAACAGCAAATTACAAATTAGTCTCTGAAGTTATTGATGCTCTTATGTAAGATCAGACAACTGTTTATAAAAGGTGAATGTGAATGTTAAGGAGGCAAATATTTACCTTAACATGAGTGATACTTGGCAATGAATTGGGTAAGATTTGCCTAGAATCAGGAATGTGAAGTGGTCCTTTTATAGAAGTGAAACACACTAAAACCTGAGCAGTTTCAACAGTGATTTGTGGTTTCTCAAGGAAACACTGTGAAGTCAAGTGAGCCTTAGGAAGCATCACTATGAACAAAGCTAGTGGAGGTGATGGAATTCCAGTTGAGCTAGTTCAAATCCTAAAAGATGATGCTGTGAAAGTGCTGCACTCAGTATCCCAGCAAATCTGGAAAATCACCAGTGGCCACAGGACTGGAAAAGGTCAGTTTTCATTCAAATCCCAAAGAAGGGTGATGCCAAAGAATGTTCAAACTACTGCACAGTTGCACTCATTTCACACGCTAGCAAAGTGATGCTCAAAATTCTCCAAGCCAGGCTTCAACAGTGGGTGAACCATGAACTTCGAGGTGTTCAAGCTGGATTTAGAAAAGGCAGAAGAACCAGAGATCAAATTGCCAACATCCATTGGATCATTGAAAAAGCAAGAGAGTTCCAGTAAAACACTTATTTCTGCCTTATTGACTATGCCAAAGCCTATGACTGTATCATGAGAAATGCTGGGCTGGTTGAGCACAAACTAGAATCAAGATTGCCAGGAGAAATATCAATAAACTCAGATATGTAGATGAAACCACCCTTATGGAAGAAAGCGAAGAAGAACTAAAGAGTGAAAAACTTGGCTTAAAACTCAGCATTCAGAAAATGAAGATCATGGCATCTGGTCCCATCACTTCATGTTGATAGATGAGAAAACAGTGGAAATAGTAACAGACAATTTTGGGGGGTCCAAAATCACTGCAGATGGTGACTGCATCCATGAAATTAAAAGACGCTTACTCCTTGGAAGAAAAAGTATGACCAACCTAGATAACATATTAAAAAGCAAAGACATTACTTTGCTGGCAAAGGTCTCTCAAGTCAAAGCTATGGTTTTTCCAGTAGTTAGGTATGGATATGAGAGTTGAATTATAAAGAACACTGAGTGCTGAAGAATTGATGCTTTTGAACTGTAGTATTGGAGAATACTCTTGAGAGTCCTTTGGATTGCAAGGAGATCCAACCAGTCCATCCAAAAGGAAATCAGTTCTGAATATTCATTGGAAGGACCAGTGCTGAAGCTGAAACTCCAATACTTTGGCCACCTGCTGTGAAGAGCTGACTCATTTGAAAAGACCCTGATGCTGGGAAAGGTTGAAGGTGGGAGGAGAAGGGGACGACAGAGGATAAGATGGTGGGATGGCATCACCAACTCAATGGACATGAGTTTGAGTAAATTCTGGGAGCTGCTGATGGACAGGGAGGCCTGACATACTGCAGTCCGTGGGTTTGCAAAGAGTTGGACATGACTGAGCTACTGAACTGAACTGAATTGGAGGAAACTGAATTTTCTTTCCTAGTCTGTATTCAGTGAATCTGTGTTTGACTCATAATATTGTATAAATTAATAATTTATGTGTGTTTTCTCGAAAGCTGTCTAGTGACACACCTCACGTGTGTGCTCGGTTACATCCAGCTTTGGCAGCCCCATGGACTGTAGCCCATCAGGCTCCTGTGTCCATGGGATCCTCCAGGCAAGAATACTGGAGTGGGTTCCATTCTCTTCTCCAGGGGATCTTCCTGATCCAGGGATTGAACCTGGGTCTCCTGCATTGCATGCAGATTCTTTACCTCTGAGCCACCAGGGAAGCTCTTTAGATATTATCAAGTCAGTTAATTTCTTTTATCTCTTACATATATACTGAAAAAGTTGGTCATTTAAAAAAAATATTCTTCTATATTCCACCAGATAATCAAAGCTTACTATACCAGAAATAACCAAAAGTCTGAGTGTACTCTTTTCTGTTTCATTCATGTTAATTATTTTTATGAAGTACATATTAACCACTAGTCATGGTATTAACAATTATTGTTCTTGCTATATCTATATTAGAAGTGATAGGTGATATAGTTGCCAAACTGATTTAAAGAGTATGGTGGCTCCCCAATTTACTGTGAGTAATAGCATGGAAAAACAGTTGTCACTTCTGAACAGCCCTATGCCTGCAATAGGCAGTGATTTAATTTTGAAGTTATTTTATTACTTTCAAATGAAATGAGAAATCTACCTTGTTTCTTACTATGAGCCTCTTTATTAATTCACAATTTATCCTCCTTTGGTAATTATCATGATTCATGTATCAGTGCCTGACTTGTATTATATATCCAGTTGCCATTATATAATGGTGGGAATTTGATATTTCTCATTACAGTGGAATTATGTTCCTTTTATACAGTAAAGGAGGCTTCTGTATTTCAGGAAGCAAATTATGAATACTTACTTAACAAATAGAAACATGTCACTGAACAGGTCTTCCCATTAAATTTTGTTGTACTTAGATTTTGAAACTGAGTTAAACTCAGCACATTGATAACACAGGTAATAAATTTGATGCTCTGGTATGAACCAGATCCTATGAGAAGTCATGGAGAATATCTGTACCCTTGAGGAGTGTTACTTGCTCAGTCATGTCCAACTCTTTGTGACCCCATGAATTGTAACCCACCAGGCTTCTCCATCATGGGATTCCCTGGGCAAGAATACTGGAGTGGGTTGCCATTTCCTTCTCCAGGGGATTTTCCAACTCAGGGATCAAACCTGGGTCTCCCGCATTGCAAGTGGGTTCTTTACTGTCTGACCCACCAGGGATGTTCCATATCCTTGAGGAATGTGTGACTTAATACATGGGGTTTCTACTACATTTTGTGTCAAACAGAATGCATTCAGTAGAAACTATATAGAGAGTGTATATATTATATATAGTTATTTTGAATGTATTATACACGTATGTATTATATATACTGTGTATTCCCTGGTAGCTCAGACAGTAAAGATTCTGCCTGCAATGCTGGAGACATAGGTTCAGTCCCTGGGTCAGGAAGGTTCTCTGGAGAAGGAAATGGCAACCCATTTCAGTATTCTTGCTTGGGAAATCCCATGAACACAGGAGCTTGGCAGGCTACAGTCCACAGGGTTGCAAAGAGTTGGAAGTGAGTGAGTGACGACCACACCTAGCTGGCTGCTATGTTAAAAGTGGATGAGGATTGGAGGGGACAGGAGAGAATCAGGGAGACCACCGAAGCTGCTGTTACAATATTGTCATGTTTGAAAGAAAATTCTAATCAGTAAATATTGAATGAATGAATTTTACTTCTGATATCTGAAACAGAGAGTAGTTTTGGGTTGATTCCATGAAATAACAAATCTTTGCAGGCAGCTAATGAAATCTGCCTGTGTGTGCTCATACTGAGAATTCTGTCCTATCCCGTTTTTCATGGAAAGTGTCTTATCCTCATATTGCCTCCATTTCACCACAGCACTCCCTTTGCAGAGTTGTTATAGGATAATAATAATCATTAAGTTATTATTGTACCAGTTTGCATTTATTTATTAGGCAGAGACTGTGGTGAGTGTTTTACACACATTATTTCATATCAGTTTCCCAAACAACGCTATCAGTTAGGTGACATAAATGGCCCCCTTTTACATACAAGGAAACCGAAGCATGACCCCACCTCAGAAATGATTCCTCCAATGCCTGTATAGGAAAAGCCAGAAAACAGTTTCAGAAAACCACTTGGGAGGTTCCTTCATTTGCACTAAGGAGACAAGCGGAGACAGATGGAGCATGCCTGATGACCTTGGCCGAGTTCCGAGCTTGATGCCCACCCAAGGAAGCGGCATGCTCTCTGGATACAGCTTCCCCATCCCTCCTGAGGTGCTGTCCTCGGTGCCCATGCTGAAGATTCCCCCTGGGACTCACCCTCCTCAGAAGAAAAGGAGGCAAATAATAGTCCTGCCTCTGGGAATAAAGTTTTGATGGAATTCCGGCCTGAGCTCTCTTAATGACTGGCCTTGGAATCGGCCTGGTCCTTCCCATCCTCCCCGGTTTCTGGGACTTCTCCTACTCCTCACTCAGGTCAGGAGGAAAAAGATTCTTCAGTTATTTCTGGAACGCTTTTCTCTTTGTCGTCTTTTCCATTTCGTCATATTTGGGGAAAACCCACACATGTCTGACCTCTCTATTTCTTCAAAGAAACATTTTTCCCTTTCTCAGTTAAAAATGCCTGGCCCAGAGGCTAACACCTTATCTATTTCAAGAACTCCTTAATAAGAAACAAAGAATTCTAAGAGTAGGTTATTGTACCTGCCCTGTTCTGATCTGTGTTGAGAATCTCAACACTGTTTGAAACCCCTTCAAAGATCATTGCTGGCATTTACTCCTTTTGTTTTATAGCAGTGTTAACCTGTACATCAGAGGGAAAGTACACTTTATATTTACCTCATATAGTACAATAAAATTTTCACCAATACAGATGTAGGTGGAAAGATTAACATTCTATATTTTACGAGACTAATCTTGCTTCCCAAGTTTAAGAGTTTGAACTTGCCATTTAATTACAAATATACTTGTCAAATAGAGTGTAGGATACACAATTAAGTTTGAATTTCAAGTAAACAATGAATTTTTTTTAGTATAAGTGTGTTGCAATGTTGGTATTTTTATTTGCCAAATCTGGCAGCCCTAAATATAACTTTAATTATAAAGCTATTTTTAGTTAAAAGTTTAAAGGTTGAGTGATGAAAATGGCGGGCTTCCCTAGTGGTTCAGTGGTAAAGATACAAATACAGGAGGCGCAGTTTCGATCCCTGGCTTGGGAAGATCCCCTGGAGAAAGAAATGGCGACCCACTCCAGTACTCTTGCCTGGGAAATCCCATGGACAGGGGAGCCTGGTTGGCTACAGTCCATGGGGTTGCAGAGTTGGGCATGACTTAGCGACTTAACAACAACAAAGGAAAAACGTATTAAAGTATCTCTAATTAGTTTACATAGTCACAATAGTGAAGTGATGGTCCCTGATATATTTCCAGCGTCACATCCCTTGGTCCCTGTTAACACAGACTCACCTAAGCTCTTGCCACCACTGAAGATACTCCTGTGTCATTCTGCTGTGCCTCCTCAGTCCTGGACCTACTGCCGTGAGTCTCTGCTCTGGGGTCAGCTAGACCCTCACTGAGGTCTCCCATGTCCTTTCTGGGTAACATGCAGGTGTCTGAGGTCCCTTCCACGTCACAAACTTGGGAAAGAAACTGAAGACCATTGCTTCGGGTCCTTTCTTGACCTTCATAGTGGCTGGAGATCACTTTGGCCATGTAGCTTGCCATGGAGACCTCTGCAGGGTTACAGATGGGACCAGGATGTACACATGTTCCTCTTGCTTATAGCTCCTGTTCACTCTTTCTGGACTCTTCTGTCACCAGCCCTCTTGAAGTTCACACCTAATGGAAGTTTGAGGGAAACAAGGCTGTGGATTCTGGAATCCTGCCTTATTTTTTTGTGCCTGTTTTCTTTCTTCCTCCCAACGCAGAGGGCACCCTCCTGTCAGTAGTAATAACCTGTATATATATTTAGCCTCCTTACTCTCCAGAAATGGCTTAATGCTTTGCTTTTCAGTGTAAAATGAGCTTTTTAAAATGAGTATTTTTTCCTTCCCAACATACCTAAGCTTTTAAGACACAGTGAAGATTCAAGAAAACCATCCTTCAGACTCAATGACCCTTTATTTCAGGTAGTATTATCCTTCCTATTGAAAGAAGGAAAACCATAGAAAAAGCTTCGCTGCAATAGGATTTTTCAGGAAGAAGTGAAGTCACTCAGTTGTCTCCGACTCTTTGAGACCCCATGGACTGTAGCCCACCAGGCTCCTCCATCCATGGAATTCTCCAGGCAAGAATACTGGAGTGGGTTGCCATTTCCTTCTCCAGGGGATCTTTCTGACCCAGGGATTGAACCCGGGTCTCCCACATTGCAGGTAGAGGCTTTACCATCTGAGCCACCAGGGAAGTCCATTGCAAAATTACTTTTTTAGACCTTCCATAATCTAGCCTTCATTATGTGAGTTCAGGTGTATGTGAGCTTGGGGGGCTTCTTCCTTCGTCTCTGCCTCTCAGGCAGGCATTCTGTTCTCTCTCTTTTCTTGGAGACTATATAATTGTGTGTGCATTATTAAAGAAGCGACTGTATTAGAGAAGCACAAAATCATTTGAAAGGTTAAATAATCTGGTGCTGAATTTTGAGATAAATTGCAAATTCAGGCTTCTCTATTCTAATCCCCTACCCACCACAGTATCCTGGCCTGGAGAATTCCATGGACTGTATAGTCCATGGGGTCACAAAGAGTCAGATACAGACTGAGCAACTTTCACTTTCACTTTTCACTTTATTCTAATACATATGACAAACATATATTTTATTTAGGCTTATCCAGAAAATATGTGCTTGGATCTTTAAAATGCTTCCCTATGAGACATTTGATTTGACTCTTGGTATGGTTTCAATAAGATTTAATATATTTCAAAAGCATATTCGTTAGAAAATGTGTCAAAAATCTTTTTAATGCCATTTTTCATTTTTAAACCAACACATAACTCCCTTTGAAACTGCCTTTAGCTTCTTGGGCAAGAAAATCTTTCAACACAGCATAACTAAAATAGTTCCACAGATTTCCCGATGAAGTGTTTTCCAATCTGTGTATCCAGAGCTGGGGTAACTTTTGTCAAAAGTAAAAATTAATGTTCTCTTGTAATTCTCACCAGCAATAAAACTAAAACAATCTCTTCAGAAATACTACAGCAAATGATATTTTCTGAAAACTTGAACCACTCAATATGTGCAACAGAATGTAATGTTTCATTAACATCGATTATTCTACATATTTGAAAAAAATGTTATCTTGTATAAAATTTATATTTTATCAAAGTTTCTGAATAAATCCTGGGCCAGATGTTTAACTTTTGAGTTCCAGGTGGGCACATTTGTGTTGATCTTTACAAATTAACAAAAACTCAACAAATCACTACTGAAGAAATAATATAGCTAATGAATAGCAATGTATTTTATTGCTATGCAGATCAATATTTTAATATGATCAATATTTAATATGCAGATCAATATTTTAATCTGCATTAGTACAACATAAAAAGGTAATTGTATAACATGTATGATCATCTTAGAAAAAAGGAGACTGTGGTTAAGTAGAAGATAATATTGGAATCTTATTTTCACTGGGAAACTTGGAAAACCAGAAGTATTATCTTACAGAGAGTAACTAGTTTACAAGACATAAAGTGAAAACAAAACATTACAGTTAGACCCTGTGGAAATGCAATCGTATTGATTACAAATACCTCCTTAGTATTTTGTGACTTGTCCTAATGAGATAGTAAAAAATACAGTACTTTGAAATTGGAAGTATAAAACAGAAAAAAAAACAGGAAACATTTGTCACAGAATTATTCGCAAATCATTTAAAATTTTGAAGAGAGATATTCAGTGTCTGCTGTGCTGCTGAGCATTGCATTGGACACGTCCCTAGGTGAGCCCTGGTTTAAACTGCCCCAGCTTTACCTGAAATTATGTTCCCAAAACTAAGGAGGCTTGGGTCTTACTGGTGTCATGAAAAGTGAAAGTATTAGTCGCTCCATTGTGTCCAACTCTTTTTGACTCCGCGGATAGCCTGCCAGGCTCCTCCTCTATTCATGGAATTCTCCAGGCAAGAATACTGGAGTAAGTAGCCTTTCTTTTCTCCAGGGGAATCTTCCCAACCTAGGGATTGAACCAGGGTCTCCTGCATTGCAGGCAGATTCTTTACCATCTGAGCCACCAGGGAAGCACTTAGTGGTATCATAATGAGTTATATATCTGCTTGAAAATTAATTGTCTTCCTTTAGACATATCAGCTCATCTAGTAAATATGTAACAGCTATTCTTTTCTTGCTGCCCACTTGAGAAACTGTCTCCATTCTGCTTTATAAATACTGACCTGGATAGCCTGCCAGGCTCCTCCTCTATTCATGGAATTCTCCAGGCAAGAATACTGGAGTAAGTAGCCTTTCTTTTCTCCAAGGGAATCTTCCCAACCTAGGGATTGAACCAGGGTCTCCTGCATTGCAGGCAGATTCTTTACCATCTGAGCCACCAGGGAAGCACTTAGTGGTATCATAATGAGTTATATATCTGCTTGAAAATTAATTGTCTTCCTTTAGACATATCAGCTCATCTAGTAAATATGTAACAGCTGTTCTTGTCTTGCTGCCCACTTGAGAAACTGTCTCCATTCTGCTTTATAAATACTGACCTTCCTTCTCTACTCAACAGGCATTAACAATATGAGCACCTTTGCCTGGGACCTGACATTTTCAATTCAGTTCTTCACAGGTAGTTTTTCATGGCTGTAGTATAATTGATTTGATCCATATATAGATTGTAAAAGTTTTATAATGTTTTGATTAATTTTTCTTTAACATGTAGGGATAATTTTTTCCTAGATATATGCACATATGTGAATTTTTTCATATGGAAAAAATATATACAAGAGCAAGACATTTTCCAGATGTTCCTAAACTCTTTGTCTCATAAGGAATACAAGTTTCTGAGAACTCTTGAATTCTTATTTTATTTTCCCAAGAATGAAACAGCAGTCAGGGGGTTTCTTGGAAAACTACAGAAAACTGTCACTTTGTTATTTCGGGTTCCTGGAGGAAAAAGATGGCCCTCCCAGAAGGAGTTAGAGCAATCTTACCATAGGCGAGATGGTTGATGGAGAGGGTAAGGAAACCAACAAAAGCCAGGAGAGAACAAGAGTCAGCCTCTGCCGTGCCCAGGCATGAAGAACAAGAGAAGGGACTGATGGCCAGATCGGAGCCGAGGATGACAGAGGGGCCGCCCAAGGGAGTGGCCTGGGGAGGGGCCAGTGGTGCCTGCTGAAGCCTGAGGGGAAGAGAGGGGACACGCAGTACAAGCCCCCCTCCCACATCTCATGGAACTTCGTCCTGTCAGAACCCAGCTGTTTACCATAGGCGAGATGGTTGATGGAGAGGGTAAGGAAACCAACAAAAGCCAGGAGAGAACAAGAGTCAGCCTCTGCCGTGCCCAGGCATGAAGAACAAGAGAAGGGACTGATGGCCAGATCAGAGCCGAGGATGACAGAGGGGCCGCCCAAGGGAGTGGCCTGGGGAGGGGCCAGTGGTGCCTGCTGAAGCCTGAGAGGAAGAGAGGGGACACGCAGTACAAGCCCCCCTCCCACATCTCATGGAACTTCGTTCTGTCAGAACCCAGCTTGGACCAGCTGGAAGCATAGGGCCTTGCTCTCAAGTCCATACAGATCAGCTTCTGTGTGCAGAGCTTAACCAGGACGCAGTGAGATGGGGAGACTCAGGAGGGGACTGGTGGAACAAGTCAGTGGAGGTCCTGAGGACATGAGTCTTCTTAATGATCCCATCCCTGGAGCTGTTTGCATGGCAGCCTTCCAAACAGACTGCTTGTGGCACGGGGATAGTGTTAAGTTTAAAGAGGGGTGTGGTGGAATGATGACTGTGTACTGCTGTGTGACATAGATTGTGTGATAACCCAGTGGTGACAATGCTATTTGAAATAAAGGCTGGAAGATCTTTCATCTTTGGGGGAATCCCATCAAGTCTCAAGTGTAGACACAGGTTTCACAGATCCATTTCAAGTGAGAGCATCAGTCTCAAGGGCTGTTGGAGATTGTCAGAGATGATTCTCTTTGCTGTGCAGATGTTTTTGGTTTTATGTCATTTCAACTACTTATTTTTCTTCAGTTGCCTGATGCTTTTTCAGTTGTAGGAATAGATTGCCAGATGATGGTATAGATTTCAATTAAGCTGTATTTTTGGTACATATCCAATTTAGATATTTTTTTAGTTTCATATAGTTTTTGCTAAACTATTTCGTGAATGTTTAGTCCACTCAGTGCTTATGTTACGAGGTAGGGAAGGGTTTAACTGAAAAACAAATGCAGGAAGTCTGTCCTAGCAACCTGTGGTTCTATAAACAAAAATAGAATAAACAAAGAACAAGGGATTAGTTATTGGGAGAGAGGAGTGGGAACATTGATTTCATAATGGGCGGTTTTATCCAGAAGGATTCCAGTTAAAAATTGAGAATGGAATTCACTAAAGAGTTATGGAGTAATCCAGAGAAGATGGGATAATATAAGTGGGGGTTGCTAAAGAATCTGCCTGCAGTGCAGGAGACCTGGGTTTGATCCCTGGGTCAGGAACATCCCTGGAGAAGGAAATGGCAACCCACTCCAGTATCCTTACCTGGAAAATCTCATGGACACAAGAGCCTGGTGAGCTGCATTCCATGGGGTTGCAGAGTCAGGCATGACTGAGCAACTAACACTTATTCACTTACTTACTGTCTAGCAGCATGTAGTGCATTTATCAGGGCTAGCTGGAGTTATTATTGAATGAGACTTCCATACCTTGCCCTCAGTATATAATGCATATTGTAAGTCAGTTGATACATGATAGTAAACACAGAAACAAGTTTTGCAGGATTCTGAGGATTAGAGGAGGACAGTGTTTCACTCCACTTGTATTTCACTGCAGATATGTTTCCGTACCATGCCTACCATAATATATTTGTAAGGGCTTCCCTGGTGGCTCAGACAGTAAAGAATCCACCTGCAGTGTTGAAGACCTAGGTATGATCCTTGGGTCTGGAAGATCTCCTGGAGAAGGGAATGGCTACCCACTCAATTTTTAGAGATCTAATTGTGAGCTCTTTGGAAGAGATTGGGAAAGGAGTATGTCAAGGCTATATGTTGTCACCCTACTTATTTAATTTATATGCAGAGTATCTCATGTGAAATGCCAGGCTGGATTAAGCACAAGCTGAAATCAAAATTGCAGGGAGAAATAATCAGTAACCTCAGATATGCAGATGATACTACTCTTGTGGCAGAAAGTGAAGAGGAACTAGAGTCTCTTGATGAAAGTGAAAGAAGAGAGTGAAAAAGCTGGCTTAAAACTCACCATTCAAAAGTTAAGATCATGACATCCAGTCCCATCACTTCATGGCAGATAGATGGGGAAACAGTGAAAACAGTGACAGTTTTCTTGGGCTCCAAAATCACAACTGCAGCCTTGAAATTAAAGATGCAGGTAGTGACTGCGCCATTAAATCAAAAGACATTTGCTCCTTGGAAGAAGAGCTGTGACCAACCGAAAGCATATTAAAAAGCAGAGACGTTCCTTTGCCAACAAAGGCCCATCTAATCAAAGCTATGGTTTTTCCAGTAGTCATGTATGGATGTGAGTTGGACTGTAAAGAAAGCTGAGTGCTGAAGAATTGATGCTTTTGAACTGTGGTGTTGGAGAAGACTCTTGAGAGTCCCTTGAACTGCAAAGAGATCCAATCAGTCCATCTTAAAGGAAATCAGTCCTGAATATTCATTGGAAGGACTGACGTTGAAGCTGAAACTCCAGTACTTTGGCCACCTGATGTGAAGAACTGACTCTTTGAAAAAGACCCTGATGCTGGGAAAGGTTGAAGGTGGGAGAAGAAGGGGACAACAGAGGATGAAATGGTTGGATGGCATCACCGACACAATGGACGTGAATTTGAGCAGGCTCTGGGAGTCGGTGATGGACAGGTATGGGTTCGCAAAGAGTCAGACATGATTGAGCAACTGAACTGATACTGACTGGAAGAAAAATGACCCATTAGTAAAAGTTAATATATATAAGTTAAAACGTTCTTCTCCTGGTAATTTCTTCATTAACTTTGGCACATTGTCATAAAAAAAGGAAATACGCTTTGCTATCTATAGTATCAGTCAACATGGAATTGTAATTTCTTCCCATGAGGAAAAAAGGTACTTAACACTCTTAAGTAGAGATATAAAAATAATTTAAGGAAATGCTTAAAATTCACAAAGTATTTTGAATGAAGGATGACACTAATGTGATTAAACATTTCATTTGCATCTGTTGAGTCTCATGTGAGTATGTGGTAATGACCTGATCTTAATTTAATTATCAAACCCCCTAATAAATTTAGACAAAAATCAAGAGGGAGCAGGTCCACCTCAAGAGTTATTAATAAATTGGCACACTTAAAACTCATTTAATTCTTTAGCATCTGAACTAATGAGATGTTACAGTCTATTTGTTGATATACTAATATAGCTGAATGATTGTTATTAATCACATACTAATAGAAATAATAAAATGTATTTAATGGTAGTAATAACTTACCTTAAAATGGTATTCTCTATTTTAAAGATGAACTATGGAGTTTAATTTTTCAATAATAGCTTATAGACTATGCTCTTATTTTTTTTAAAGCCTATTAATATGTAATTTATACGATTTAAGCTCGTAAATGATATAAGTGGGAAACTGTCTCTTCTTTTTTGCCCCATTTTGTCTCACTTTGAGATGAATCTCAAAGATATGAATATGAATACAATACAGCAGTGACAAGAACGTAACACATTTTTCATTTGTTGGTTATACATCCTTGACTAAATTATTTTATGGAAATGAGGTAGCTCTTTAAAAATATTTATGTAGCCTCTCCTGTAATTAATGTCATTCTCTAAATTTATGTCATCAAATAATTTTGCTTCTGTTGCCCACTCCTGTCGCCTGAACATTTGTGACATGATAGTCTTTGAAGTCCTTTGTCCTCGGTAACTGCAGGTGAAGTTCAAACCTCCAGAAACTGTCCCACCAGGTTGCTAGGTCACATTGTGCAGGATACACTTGCTTAAAGAAAACAGTGCCTTAGCAGACTGCAGGCTTTACTTACACTTGACATAACAAAATGTAAAGAAAGGCATTGGCTTTTGAAGTTTGTTCATACTAGTTACAGAAGTTAATTGCTTTTCTTTAATGATTAAAATAATGTTTTTGTCTAGTAATCTGCATGCCTGTTTATTTGATTATTTACACCTTTTTTTAGATTTTCCAAATAAGCAAGAATATTTAACTACTCAAGAATTAAACCAGATTAATTAATTGTATTGGCTAACAGATTGAGGTGTTCTGCTCCTTGCTGACATCCTGTGACCTTAATGTATTTTGAATTACTGTTTTCTTATTTTATTTTAAAATAATTTTCTTTCTTTCTTTTATTTTGGCCTGTGTTGGGTCTCCATTGCCACACAGGCTTTTCTCTGGTTGTGAAGCATGGGGGCTACTCTTGGTTTCCGCTAGTCTCAAGGGCTGTTGGAGATTGTCAGAGATGATTCTCTTTGCTGTGCAGATGTTTTTGGTTTTATGTCATTTCAACTACTTATTTTTCTTCAGTTGCCTGATGCTTTTTCAGTTGTAGGAATAGATTGCCAGATGATGGTATAGATTTCAATTAAGCTGTATTTTTGGTACATATCCAATTTAGATATTTTTTTAGTTTCATATAGTTTTTGCTAAACTATTTCGTGAATGTTTAGTCCACTCAGTGCTTATGTTACGAGGTAGGGAAGGGTTTAACTGAAAAACAAATGCAGGAAGTCTGTCCTAGCAACCTGTGGTTCTATAAACAAAAATAGAATAAACAAAGAACAAGGGATTAGTTATTGGGAGAGAGGAGTGGGAACATTGATTTCATAATGGGCGGTTTTATCCAGAAGGATTCCAGTTAAAAATATGAGAATGGAATTCACTAAAGAGTTATGGAGTAATCCAGAGAAGATGGGATAATATAAGTGGGGGTTGCTAAAGAATCTGCCTGCAGTGCAGGAGACCTGGGTTTGATCCCTGGGTCAGGAACATCCCTGGAGAAGGAAATGGCAACCCACTCCAGTATCCTTACCTGGAAAATCTCATGGACACAAGAGCCTGGTGAGCTGCATCCATGGGGTTGCAGAGTCAGGCATGACTGAGCAACTAACACTTATTCACTTACTTACTGTCTAGCAGCATGTAGTGCATTTATCAGGGCTAGCTGGAGTTATTATTGAATGAGACTTCCATACCTTGCCCTCAGTATATAATGCATATTGTAAGTCAGTTGATACATGATAGTAAACACAGAAACAAGTTTTGCAGGATTCTGAGGATTAGAGGAGGACAGTGTTTCACTCCACTTGTATTTCACTGCAGATATGTTTCCGTACCATGCCTACCATAATATATTTGTAAGGGCTTCCCTGGTGGCTCAGACAGTAAAGAATCCACCTGCAGTGTTGAAGACCTAGGTATGATCCTTGGGTCTGGAAGATCTCCTGGAGAAGGGAATGGCTACCCACTCAATTTTTAGAGATCTAATTGTGAGCTCTTTGGAAGAGATTGGGAAAGGAGTATGTCAAGGCTATATGTTGTCACCCTACTTATTTAATTTATATGCAGAGTATCTCATGTGAAATGCCAGGCTGGATTAAGCACAAGCTGAAATCAAAATTGCAGGGAGAAATAATCAGTAACCTCAGATATGCAGATGATACTACTCTTGTGGCAGAAAGTGAAGAGGAACTAGAGTCTCTTGATGAAAGTGAAAGAAGAGAGTGAAAAAGCTGGCTTAAAACTCACCATTCAAAAGTTAAGATCATGACATCCAGTCCCATCACTTCATGGCAGATAGATGGGGAAACAGTGAAAACAGTGACAGTTTTCTTGGGCTCCAAAATCACAACTGCAGCCTTGAAATTAAAGATGCAGGTAGTGACTGCAGCCATTAAATCAAAAGACATTTGCTCCTTGGAAGAAGAGCTGTGACCAACCGAAAGCATATTAAAAAGCAGAGACGTTCCTTTGCCAACAAAGGCCCATCTAATCAAAGCTATGGTTTTTCCAGTAGTCATGTATGGATGTGAGTTGGACTGTAAAGAAAGCTGAGTGCTGAAGAATTGATGCTTTTGAACTGTGGTGTTGGAGATAACCGAAAGCATATTAAAAAGCAGAGACGTTCCTTTGCCAACAAAGGCCCATCTAATCAAAGCTATGGTTTTTCCAGTAGTCATGTATGGATGTGAGTTGGACTGTAAAGAAAGCTGAGTGCTGAAGAATTGATGCTTTTGAACTGTGGTGTTGGAGAAGACTCTTGAGAGTCCCTTGAACTGCAAAGAGATCCAATCAGTCCATCTTAAAGGAAATCAGTCCTGAATATTCATTGGAAGGACTGACGTTGAAGCTGAAACTCCAGTACTTTGGCCACCTGATGTGAAGAACTGACTCTTTGAAAAAGACCCTGATGCTGGGAAAGGTTGAAGGTGGGAGAAGAAGGGGACAACAGAGGATGAAATGGTTGGATGGCATCACCGACACAATGGACGTGAATTTGAGCAGGCTCTGGGAGTCGGTGATGGACAGGTATGGGTTCGCAAAGAGTCAGACATGATTGAGCAACTGAACTGATACTGACTGGAAGAAAAATGACCCATTAGTAAAAGTTAATATATATAAGTTAAAACGTTCTTCTCCTGGTAATTTCTTCATTAACTTTGGCACATTGTCATAAAAAAAGGAAATACGCTTTGCTATCTATAGTATCAGTCAACATGGAATTGTAATTTCTTCCCATGAGGAAAAAAGGTACTTAACACTCTTAAGTAGAGATATAAAAATAATTTAAGGAAATGCTTAAAATTCACAAAGTATTTTGAATGAAGGATGACACTAATGTGATTAAACATTTCATTTGCATCTGTTGAGTCTCATGTGAGTATGTGGTAATGACCTGATCTTAATTTAATTATCAAACCCCCTAATAAATTTAGACAAAAATCAAGAGGGAGCAGGTCCACCTCAAGAGTTATTAATAAATTGGCACACTTAAAACTCATTTAATTCTTTAGCATCTGAACTAATGAGATGTTACAGTCTATTTGTTGATATACTAATATAGCTGAATGGATTGTTATTAATCACATACTAATAGAAATAATAAAATGTATTTAATGGTAGTAATAACTTACCTTAAAATGGTATTCTCTATTTTAAAGATGAACTATGGAGTTTAATTTTTCAATAATAGCTTATAGACTATGCTCTTATTTTTTTTAAAGCCTATTAATATGTAATTTATAGATTTAAGCTCGTAAATGATATAAGTGGGAAACTGTCTCTTCTTTTTTGCCCCATTTTGTCTCACTTTGAGATGAATCTCAAAGATATGAATATGAATACAATACAGCAGTGACAAGAACGTAACACATTTTTCATTTGTTGGTTATACATCCTTGACTAAATTATTTTATGGAAATGAGGTAGCTCTTTAAAAATATTTATGTAGCCTCTCCTGTAATTAATGTCATTCTCTAAATTTATGTCATCAAATAATTTTGCTTCTGTTGCCCACTCCTGTCGCCTGAACATTTGTGACATGATAGTCTTTGAAGTCCTTTGTCCTCGGTAACTGCAGGTGAAGTTCAAACCTCCAGAAACTGTCCCACCAGGTTGCTAGGTCACATTGTGCAGGATACACTTGCTTAAAGAAAACAGTGCCTTAGCAGACTGCAGGCTTTACTTACACTTGACATAACAAAATGTAAAGAAAGGCATTGGCTTTTGAAGTTTGTTCATACTAGTTACAGAAGTTAATTGCTTTTCTTTAATGATTAAAATAATGTTTTTGTCTAGTAATCTGCATGCCTGTTTATTTGATTATTTACACCTTTTTTTAGATTTTCCAAATAAGCAAGAATATTTAACTACTCAAGAATTAAACCAGATTAATTAATTGTATTGGCTAACAGATTGAGGTGTTCTGCTCCTTGCTGACATCCTGTGACCTTAATGTATTTTGAATTACTGTTTTCTTATTTTATTTTAAAATAATTTTCTTTCTTTCTTTTATTTTGGCCTGTGTTGGGTCTCCATTGCCACACAGGCTTTTCTCTGGTTGTGAAGCATGGGGGCTACTCTTGGTTTCCGCATGTGGGTTTCTCCTTGTGGAGGCTTCTGTTATTGCAGAGCCTAGACTGAGCATGCAGGCTTCAGCAGTTGTTGCTGTAGCTCAATAGTTGTGGTGCATGGACTTAGTTGCCCTGAGGTATGTGGGATCTTCCTGGACCAGGAATTGAACCTGTGTCTCCTACATTGGCAGGCAATTCTTTACCAGTGAGCCACCAGAAAAGGCCCTGTTTGCTTAATTTATAAAGCCTAAGGCCCTCCCAAGCCTTACCTCAAAAGTGAAAGTGAAAGTCGCTCAGTCATGTCCAACTCATTGCAACCTCATGGACTACAGTCCATGGAATTCTCCAGGCCAGAATACTGGAGTGGGTAGCCTTTCTCTTCTTCAGGGATCTTCCCAACCCAGGGATCAAACCCAGGTCTCCCACCTTGCAGGCAGATTCTTTACCAGCTGAGCTATCAGGCCTATCAGAATACAAATCAGTTTCTCAAAGTGTCTTATAAGAATATATCAGCCACTGTTGATTTATAGAAATCTATTCTTAGAAGACACTTCGACAAACTGATTTCTATGTAATATGTGTATGCTTTGTAAAAAAATTTACAGTCTCTATTCTGTAAGCAACTGAAATATTTATTTTATAGAAGGAATCCAAATAAATGTCTCAGCTTCATAAGTATGCATGGAGATACTCTGTTGATTTATTTTTGGTGATGAGAATGAAGCCTAAATTTAGAAACTATCTTTCTTTGACAATACAGTCCTAAAATTCTGCCAGACATTTTTGATTTTTGTATTTGTATTTCTTAAATTAATTAAAGAATTAGTATAGCTAAGTCTAAAAGGATTTTAAGCTTGGTCCATCCTCAGATAATATGTTTTAAAAAATTTTTGTTTCCAACTCATGAAGAATTAACATAGAAGTGTATTTTTAAACTACATTTTTAGACAGCTTCTAATGTGGCTTGAAAGAAATGACTCTGCCACAGTCATTTAAGGAAAGAGTTGTGTATGCAGTTAATTCTCATTATTCATGGTAGTTACATTCTATAAAGTCACCAAAAAGCATTAAATTAGCTAATAGTGAACCATTGTTCTTAAAAGAAATACAGACTTGGGCCCTGCTAATGACTGGTCACAGCATTTTCATCAAGCAGTCAATACATACATGTGTTTTAAGTGTGTTTTTAGTGTGTTTGTGTTTAAAGATACTCCAGCATATATTATTGATTCATTAATACTGAACAACGCACATCAACAGCATTGTAACTCATGCTTGGACTAAGGTTATCTGGCATGCCTGTTTCCTCCCTAAGGCACGTTGTAACCTTCTTGTGCCTGATCAGGGACATTGGGCAGCACTTCAGTGCTGTGCTTGGGGCTATTTTAAACAATGAGATCACCCGCAAAATGCACACAAAAGTGAAAAATGTGGCAAATAAATAGAATGTGAAAAAAATATCCTAGTTTATAGTTAGGAGACTTGAGACAAGGAAGATGGAGCCTTGTGTTATAAGACCTCAACTGGATATGTGTGAGCATTGGTTGACCCAAATTGATCTTAGGATTACAGAAATATCAGTAGATGAATTCTCAAATGTAGAATTCTTGGATAATGAGGATCAACTGTATTTTACAGCATATCCTGTTCTCACCTTTAAGGTCTGATTTGGGACTCTTGAATCAACTTTTCAGCATATGATGTGGCTGGGGTGGAGCTGGAACACACAGCTCACATTCTCAGTCCAAGTGAGTTAGGGCCAAAAGTGAGAACCAGGCTTGAAGACTTCATAGTCATTTGGCAGAGTGATTTTAGGTTAATTTTTAAAATATAAACATATTTACATTTTAAATATGTTTATTTTTAAAATATTAACTTTTAATGTACCTTATAAAGCTTATTAATAGATAAGAAAAAAGAAAAAACTGGCCCTTTCCCTTGTACAGTTGGAAAGTCATGGCTGCAGGTAGTTGTTTAACTCTGTCCCGCTGGCCCGGAAAGTAGAGCAAATCGGGCAGCAGATGTCCTGTGGTCTAATCCTCATTGTCCATCGTCCATGTGATCCTTCCCCCCAAGTCTGCATCTGAGATGGGAGGGTGACACTTTTGTTATCTTCTAATACTGAGATCTTTCAGAAGAGTAAAGAAAGGCCTTGTTGACCACTGGCTCATCTGGTTCACTCTTCTTAGGAAGATAGAATTGGTAAAGCTCTAGAAAAAACACTTTTCTGCTCTGGTTTAAGTGATCAGACAAAATATTCTCTGATTCTATTGAAAATTTTAAATGTAAACATACTGCATATCTTTTCCTAAACATAGAATGACAGCTGTTATGGTTTTCTCTCCCTCCACCTCTTATAGCACAGAAAAAAAATAATTTTAATTATTTTAGAAATATTCCCATGAACAGTCTCAGATTCTTTCTATATCTCTAGAGTAAAATATTTACAAAAGATATATATATGTTATATGTGCATATGTATTCACATAATATATACATATATATTCACAATGTATATTTATATGTTCACAAGCCCCAAATCATGTCACACTTTTATTCATTAATTTACAACAGATACCAAATGACAACCTACCATGTTTCAGGAATTGTTCAATACATATTTGTTGAATGATTTCATTAGTCATTGATTCTTCAAAGTATTTTTTTAGATTAAAAAAAATCAATTTCTATTAAGACCTATATAGTGAAAGTGAAAGTCACTCAGTCATGTTTGACTCTTTGTGACCCCATGGACTGTATAGTCCATGGAATTCTCCAGGCCAGAATACTGGATTGGGTAGCTGTCCCCTTCTCCAGGGGATCTTCCCAACCCAGGGATCAACCCAGGTCTCCCGCACTGTAAGCAGATTCTTTACCAGCTGAGCCATAAGGGAAACCCAAGAATACTGGAGTGGATAGCCTATCCCTTCTCCAGCGGATCTGCCCAACCCAGGAATCAAACTGGGGTCTCCTGCATTGCAGGTGGATTCTTTAGCAACTGAGCAGGGAAGTCCAAGCCCTATAGGCAGTAATATATATGAATATTGAAAAATAGAGAATTTGTTCAGCACTTGGAGAAGGAGATAGAGTGACTCCAATACAAATGATTAGGTCAGGCACATTCTTGAAAAATTCTACTAGATAGATGGCTGATTATCAGTCTCTGTGTCACACTGTCAAAAAATAGTGGAAGATAAGAGAGTTTAATTAAGAGAAGGTCATTCCTCTGTTTGAAGAGTTGAAGCAAATGTGTAACAAATGCCTTGGGCTGGTTTGGGCCCTGCTTCGTGTGATCACAGGGAGCCAGCTGATGAAAGTGCCGCCATGTCCGTTTGACGCAAGTCTTCTTGGCTGCCATCACAGATGGTTAGGAAGCTATGGAATCTCGTGAGGACTTTCCCCTACTTGAGCTGAAGGTGGCAGACGTTGCTTTATAGATGAGTCACAATATGGGAGCCTTTGCTCCCATAAGGGCAAAGGGGCAGGGAGCAGGGAGAGCAGCTAGAATGCTTGGTGAATGGTCTCTCTTGTCTCGAAGAATGGACAATGTTTATAACCTGAAAATAGTTTCCAACTAGTGCTCAGCTCACTGGTGTGCCGTGTGTCCTGCTGGAAGGCCGTGAGCAAATGTGGATGACTTTTGATTGACATTTTGCTTAAACCCACTCATTGTTCACTCCAAAAGACACAGTGATTTTCATCAGTGATACTGGCACTTCCAACATCAGTGATACTGATGCTTCCAACTCCAGATACACTGGAGTTATCTCAGCAGAAGAGGGAGGTAAGGGGCAGAAATAGGCCCAGTCCCCAGCCTCCATCCCCTAGAACAGAGATACCCTCTGCTGTTTCTTTCATTGCATTGTGAGGAAGGTTTTCCTACCATCCCCTTACCCCCAAAAAACTTTTGCTACTGAAGGATCATTTGAAAACCAACAGAAAATCACTTCATATTTATCACTGAATTGATTTTAAGATAAATGGTATAAAAAGATGGAATTTGAGCTTCTTGTCAACAGTGTCTTTAAAATTTCAACAAAATATGAGCACATATACCTTTGAAAGACTTTTCTTAGCGATTGAATCCACTTGTGACAAGCATATTCTTGTTTACTTGATGTTTGAGTATTTTAATTATCTAATTCTAGTCTAAAAATTAACTCTCTAATCTGTAATGTCATATATGGCTTCCCCAGTGGGTCAGCAGTAAAAAATCCACCTGCAGTTCAGGAGATGCATGAGATGTGAGTTTGTTCCCTGGATCAGGAAGATCCCCTGGAGGAGGGCATGGTAATCCACTCCAGTATTCTTGCCTGGAGAATCCCCAGGACAGAGGAGCCTGGCAGGCTGGTCCATAGGGTCACTAAGAGTCGAACACAACTGAAGTGACTGAGAGTGAGCACATGGTTGTGTATGTGAGAGTTGTGTTTTTATGAGGAAATCACTGATGATAAATAAAGACCTTAATCACTGAAAGAGCATAAGTCATGGTACAGCTTTCCCACACTGTCTGAAGGTAGAATGTTCCTATGAAAGCTTTCAGAAGCCAAAATGATGTAAAGAGAAGAAGCAGTTACATTAGGACACATCTTACTAACGGGGGCACAAAATAGATCAAGATAAAGCACAGATGCTCATAGACACAGATTAAAGCTGTGGCGGCTGGATGCTGAGATGCTGAGAGTTACCAGGCAAAGAGCTTGGCTGCCCCAGTCCCGCTTCTCTAGGTAGATGCTTCCTTTGTATTACTTTTTGTGTTCAGTTGCTCAGTTGTGTTCGACACCCCTGCGACCCTATGGGCTGTAGCATGCCAGAAATTGGCTCCTTGGAAAACCAGTGCTGAATCCTGTTTTTGCTTTTCACCTTTAGTGAAAGCAAAACTCCCTTCAGATTTCTTTTGGTTATTGAAAACAGCTACTAATGTAGATTTTTGTAAAACTGAAATGGCATAATGGGAACTTTTGAAAAGCAAGGGATGCTTGTGGTTTAATAATTTTATAGTAATATTTTCATAGTGAATGCAGAAAGTATAAAATTATATATATATACATATATATCACAGTTAATTAAGGAACTGTGAAAATGCAGAAAAATCTTACAGTTGCTGGGATCACAAGAGTCGAAATAATGAAATCTTATTAAATCATCCACAATAGATTTTGAACAAGCTCTTAAAGAGAATTATCCTTTGGAAAAAAGCCACTTCATTCATAGTAAGTGCATAGTTTTTGCTTTCATTTAAACTATGTTGTGTAAATATTTGACAGTGAAGTTTAAATCATTGACAGAAATTTCTGTAGTGTTGTTTAAGCCTCTGACATTTATTTCCCCTGTGAAACTTTTGTTTCCATTGTTTAATATTTAAGATACATTTCAGATTAAAAGTCTAAAGATAGAGGAAAATCAATTGATAAATAAATTAGTCTTCCTGTGACCTTAGAGGAAAATGCTTTTATATTTATATATGTTAGACTTCTCTTATTTTCTCAAGTATGCATGTAATGTATTGAATCACAGAAATTTTCAGAAATAAACTCAAAACTTACTATTCTAGATAGAAATTGTGTGCAGGAAAATATGACAACCAGATAAAGATTCATATATTTAAACTTTCTTGCTTTTTTCTTTTGCACATTAAAAATAAGAAGTTGCTGGTGTTTTGTGTGTGGGTTTTTTTTTCTTTTCTTTGGTATGGTACCAGGCTCTTTTAAGCCTGGGGTAACCTTTTTGGCAACAAGAAAGAGGCATTAAGCTGCTGGGCCATGTGCCTTGAATAATTAACCCACATGGAACTCGTTATATGTTTATAAGTTCATGCCTGGACAAATTAAGATAGGCTCATATAACACAAAATTGTTAGATTGACAGAAACATCACTTGTTTTGCTTACCACCATCATTTGTTTTCTACCACATCAATTACCCCACAATTGAGAGGCTAGAAACAATGATTCTATTTTATTCAAATTTTGCCACCATGAGGAAGGGCTTGCTGATTGGATTGTCCTTGATGGATGGAGTGCCAGTGGGAGTCCCTGAGGCTGGGATCTATTTCCAGGTTGTTTGGTTTCTTGGTTCACATGTCTTGTCTCCTCTGGCCGCCTCAACCTAAACCCCCACAGCCTCCCTCCTGGGGCTCAAGCTCCTCAAGCCTGGTTCTCCTGGTACAGTCACACCTTTACGTGCCAGCTGGCTTTCAGCAAACTGGAGAGACGCTCCTAGACCATTCACTGCCTTGCCTGGGACTGGAACTGCTTCATTGTGTCAGATGCTCTTGGTCAAGGTTGTCAGAGGGTCCCGCAGCTTCCAGGAGGAAATTCTAGAAATGGGCTTTGGATTAAGATTAGCGAACAGAGGATAAGATGTTCAAATATGCATCTCAGTTTGAGGAGCAATGATTCTTCTATCTAATAGACTCTAGAATGAAATAAATATTGGTAGGAAATTGTGAGGCCTCCCTGCTAGCTCAGTGATAAAAAATCTACCTACCAATCCAGGCGATACAGGTTCGATCCCTGGATTGGGAATAACCCGTGGAGAAGGCAATGGCAACCCTCTCCAGTATTCTGGCCTGGAAAATTCCATGGACAGAGAAACCTGGTGGGCTACAATTCCCAGGGTCACAAAGATACAACTAAGTGGCTAAACAACAACAAACCTGACGGAGAAATCAGGAGGACTGCAAACGGTGTCTGCATGGTGATCTTGGGGCTGTTTGTCAGAACACAGAAGTGTTTAGAGTTTCTACGAGTGAGGAATTGTTTTTCACAAATGACAGAATTTTGCAAAACTTGAAGGTTCATTGCTTTTATTCATTTTGGCTTCCAAGAAATATTTTATTTGAAAATAAATAATGATAGCAGAAAAGATTGACCATTGGAGTAGATGTTTACTCCGTCACTTCCAGTTCAGTGGTTCCAGTGAATAAATTCACTTGCCTAAGTGTTTTCCAACTATATATTAAATAGATATTTGTTATAAAAAGTAGGAAATACAACAGTAAGAATAGACTAACGAAAATGAAAATCATCATTGAAAAATTATTTTTCTCTTTTGTATTTACTTTTTAAGCAAATAGCAAACATTACTCTCTTAAAATTCCCTAGATATTTAGTAGACAAAGTTAGCTTATCATTTGTCTGCATGTGTGTGCTTAGTTGCTTAGTCATGTCCAACTCTTTGTGACCCCGTGGGCTGTAGCCCGCCAGGCTTCTCTGTCCATGGGGATTCTCCAGGCAAGAATACTGGAGTGGGTTGCCATGCCCTCCTCCAGGGGATCTTCTCAACCAAGGAATCAAACCCAGGTCTCCTGCATTGCAGGTGGATTCTTTACCATCTGAGTCCCAGGGAAGCCCCCATCATATGTCGAGATAATGTATTAGCATTATATATTTATAATTTTCAGGGTTGCAGAAGTTTAATTGGATTCAATAGTTAAATGTATTTCTTTATAGAAATGATTCTCTGGGGTTGCTCACAACATTGCTTGTGTATATATGCTAATTAAGATAGGAATACAGTTAGCTATTTCACTAAAACAGTATTAACAAATTACATAAGAATTTTCTCCTTCCACAAAACATATAAGAACACATACCGAGAAGTAAGAAAAATTTGTATACATAATTTCTAATGTTGAAAGGAATGTGCAAAATTAATATATTTATACACTGTCAGTGATTATATAAATTCATACATGACTTTCAAAATCAATTGTATATCAGGGGCTGAAAGTTATGTATTCTCTACTTCTTGAAATAAAAAGTTTGTTGAAATGTAAAATTACCACACATGGCATGGCATATACTAAGCACTCAGTAAATGTCAGCTATTAATAGTAATAACACCAATGAAATGGAAATTATCTAAACTGAACAATGTTATCAGTACAGAACATCTGCTGAGTTTATTTAAATCATTAGTGAATACTTTTCTTGACTAATTCCTAGAGAAATGTATAGCTTTTGCACTTTGCTGTCTTGATTGGCTCAAATGCCCTTCACAGAAGGAAAAAAGCTAACAACTGAGAAATTATGTTGCCTATCATTTTATGACACAATAAATACATGTTTTGCGTACATTATATAATGGGTTTTTTAAAAAATGTGTTCTTGAATACTTATTCTGAAAATAGCTTCAGGGTTAGAAAAAGTGTTTTCTGAAATTTCAGTAAAATGGCATGGGGCTAAATTTGAGATTCTGAAATATCATCTCTTTGTTCCCATTAGTGTACTGTATATTCTTTGTGTGATGTACTTAGGATCATAAATTGGCAAAATATTTAGTTTGTTATCTGTACATTTCCTAAGGAAGAACTAAGAATCAGTGCGGAATATTAATTCCAGCATGACTGAGGGTTTTCTAAATTGCAATAATCATTTATCATGGTGTTATTTTGCACACGGCTTTGGTCTTGGAGGTTGTTTATTGTATCTGTTGAATTTGAATTTGTGTATAGTAGATTGCCTACGCATGTTTCAGAAATGTATCATGCTATCTAAATATATAAATAATAATTTTTTTTTTTTTTGCCAACTGGCTAGACGTTACCACTCAGTAAATGGCAATCAATGTGCAGCAGAGAACCAAAGAGATAATAATAGACATCTCTAAACTGAGAGCTCAGATAGGTTCATTATGGCTATATTTGTAAGAAAGCCTTCATTCCCAAATCTCTCTCTTTGTAGTGCAGAGAGAATCATCTGGCCAGTAGCAGACAGAAAACTGAAGAGTTGAGTGTTGTGCATCGGTATTTCTAAATATCTCATGTAGGGAGACATACAGCCTGTAGGAAGAATAACACATTTCCTTTTTTGAAAATGCACAGTTTAAAATATTTAAACTTATAAAAATCACAATATTTTTACATGAGAGTTTGGCGACATCCAATTGTTGATTTAAACTTATATCATACACAATGGAAAAGTGTTAGACACATCACTTCCTTAAATACCCAAGAGCAGTAACGATGCTGTTCTGGAATAGTAGCATTAGTATCACACGGAGCTTGTTAGAGCTCAAATTCCTAGCCTGTGATTCTGTAGAATCATAGACTCTGATGGTAGAGCACTAAATGCCTTGAAATAAGCATTCTGGGGAATTTTAATGCATACTAAAATTTGAGAGCCACTGCTCTAGACAGAAAAACTAAGGATAATGGTCAAAATGTAAGCAGCAATTAGTTAATAACGATCAGTGTTAGTTGTTCAGTTGTGTCTGACTATTTGTGACACCGTGGACTGTAGCCCACGAGGCTCCTCTGTCTATGAAATTCTCTAGGCAAGAATACTGGAGTGGGTTACCATTGTCTTCTCCAGGGGATCTTCCCGACCCAGGGACTGAACCTGGCTCTCTCGCATTACAGGGAGATTCTTTACCATCTGACCCACCAAACAGGAGGAAGGCTGTCAAATGCACAGAAATATACTCACTGTGCTGGCTCTCACCTTCCTAACCCTGCCATATCCGTCTTAATAGGCACAATCACTACCTGCCTGGTTCTAACTGTTGCTTCCTGACCTGCATACAGATTTCTCAGGAGGCAGGTAAGATGGTCTGGTATTCCCATCTCTTGAAGAATTTTCTACAGTTTGTTGTGACCACACAGTCAAAGGCTTTGGCATAGTCAATAAAGCAGAAATAGATGTTTTTCTGGAACTCTCTTGCTTTTTTCAATGATCCAGCAGATGTTGACAGTTTTGATTTCTGGTTCCTCTGCCTTTTCTGTGTGTGTTAGTAGCTCAGTCATGTCTCACTCTTTGTGACCCCATGGACTGTACAGCCTGCCAGGCTCTTCTGTCCATGGGATTTTCCAGGCAAGGATACTGGAGTAGGTTGCCATTTCCTTCTCCAGGGGATCTTCCCGACCCAGGGATCAAACCCCGGGTCTCCTGCATTGCAATCAGATGCCTTTTCTAAATCCAGCTTATACATGTGGAAGTTCTCGATTCACACACATACTGTTGAAACCTAGCTTGAAGGATTTTGAGCATTACTTGCTAGCATGTGAGATGAGTGCAATTGTACAGTAGTTTTGAACATTCTTTGGCATTGCCCTTCTTTGGGATTGGAATGGAAACTGAACTTTTCCAGTCCCATGGCCACTGCCGAGTTTTCCAAATTTGCAGGCATATTGAGTGCAGCACTTTATCAGTCTTCGTCTTTTAGGATTTGAAATAGTTCAGCTGTAATTCCATCACCTCCACTAACTTTGTTCATAGGGATGTTTCCTAAGGTTCACTTGACCTCACACTCCAGGATCTCTCTCTCTAGGTGAGTGAGCACACCATTGTGGTTATCTGAGTCTTTAAAACTTTTTTGTACAGGTCTTCTGTGTATTCTTGCCACCTCTTCTTAATCTCTGTGCTTCTGTGAGGTCCATACTGTTTCTGTCCTTTATTGAGCCCATCTTTGCATGAAATGTTCCCTTGGTATCTCTAGCTTTTTTGAAGAGATCTCTAGGCTTTCTCATTTTATTCTTTTCCTTTATTTCTTCACATTGTTCACTTTACACTGTGTCTTAAGAGCACAAATATTTATTTTTCAGCTCAATATATGTGGTATTTTTAAAAACAGGAATTTCCTTTTGGTTAATATTTCTTACCTTAACCAATATCATCACCTTAACAAAGAATACAAATCTTTAATTTCATTTACAAAAAGGAAATTTAGAAATATAATTTGAAAAACATGTAATTTTGTCTTGAGTAATATTTTTTAGACTGATTTTTTTATTCCAAGACAGAGAAAAGAATAAGCAGTCACTTTTCTTCTTGAACAATAGAGGAAATGTTATATTCATGGCTAAAAGATTGTTTCAAGAAAAATAATTTTTGAGAAGTAAAGAAATTCTGTGAGTTTTCAGTGATTCAGATGATGAATCTTTAGTCATATCCTCCACATAGAGTCACAATGGAAAGTTATAATACAATAGGTTTTCATGTCAAATATTTAACTGATTACCAATCTAGGTGACAGTCACATCTACTCTGAGAGTTAGTGAGGTATCTGTAATGCAGGAACTGTCATTTAATCTTGGCAGCTAGATGAGTAGTTGTCTCCAAAAAAAATCTTTTAGAAATATATGAGTCCAAAAAATCTATTAAGTGCAAATTTCCACGTCTGAATTGAAATTATCCAAATCATCTCATTCCATTTAACAAAATACAAGCAAGGAGAGGACACCAGAATTGCTTAAAATAGATGAACTCTTAAGAAACACAACTTTTATTGAAATTAACCTAAGGAGGGAATAGACTTCTATATAAGAAGTTTAATACAGTATTTAAACATATGCCTAATACTTATCTCAGCCTAGCCTTTGGTTAGTGCTTTTTTTAATGTTTGTCATTTTTATTCTTATAACCTAGATCAATGGACTTATTAAGCTCAGTAATAAACATTTTTTACCCAATGAATATTATGAATGGAAAGGATATAATGAATAATATTCAAATATAAAATGTATTTATATGAATACATATTCTTTAGCAATCTGTTCTTCTTTGTTTTTGTTTTTTTTAATATAAATTTATTTATTTTAATTGGAGGCTAAATACTTTACAATATTTTCTTGGTTTTGCCATACATTGATATGAATCCACCATGAGTGTATATCTGTTCCCCATACCGAACCCCCCTTCCCACCTCCCTTCCCATCCCATCCCTCTGAGTCATCCCAATTCACCAGCCCCAGGCAACCTGTATCATGCATTGAACCTGGACTGGCGATTCATTTCACATATAATAATATACATGTTTCAATGCCATTCTCCCAAATCATCCCACTCTCGCTCGCTCTCCCACAGAGTCCAAAAGATTGTGCTATACAACTGTGTCTCTTTTGCTGTTTCACATACAGGGTTATCATTACTATCTTTCTAAATTCCATGTATATATATTATTATACTGTATTGGTGTTTTTCTTTCTGGCTTACTTCACTCTGTATCATAGGCTCCAGTTTCATCCACCTCATTAGAACTGGTTCAAATATATTCTTTTTAATGGCTGAGTAATACTCCATTGTGTATATGTACCACGCTTTCTTATCCATTCATCTGCTGATGGACATCTAGGTTGCTTCCATGTCCTGGCTATTATAAACAGAGCTGCGATGAACATTGGGGTACTCGTGTGTCTTTCAATTCTGGTTTCCTTGGTGTGTATGCCCAGCAGTGGGATTGCTGGGTCATATGGCAGTTCTATTTCCAGTTTTTAAAGAAATCTCCACACTGTTCTCCATAGTGGCTGTACTAATTTGCATTCCCACCAACAGTGTAAGAGGGTTCCCTTTTCTCCACACCCTCTCCAGCATTTATTGCTTGTTGACTTTTGGATCGCAGCCATTCTGACTGGTGTGAAATGGTACCTCATTGTGGTTTTGATTTGCATTTCTCTGATAATGAGTGATGTTGAGCATCTTTTCATGTGTTTGTTAGCCATTCGTATGTCTTCTTTGGAGAAATGTCTATTTAGTTCTTTGGCCCATTTTTTGATTGGGTCATTTATTTTTCTGGAGTTGAGCTGCATAAGCTGCTTGTATATTTTTGAGATTAGTTGTTTGTCAGTTGCTTCATTTGCTATTATTTTCTCCCATTCAGAAGGCTGTCTTTTCACCTTGCTTATAGTTTCCTTTGTTGTGCAGAAGCTTTTAATTTTAATTAGATCCCATTTGTTTATTTTTGCTTTTATTTCCAGTATTCTGGGAGGTGGATCATAGAGGATCCTGCTGTGATTTATGTCAGAGAGTGTTTTGCCTATGTTCTCCTCTAAGAGTTTTATAGTTTCTTGTCTTACGTTTAGATCTTTAATCCATTTTGAGTTTATTTTTGTGTATGGTGTTAGAAAGTGATCTAATTTCATTCTTTTACAAGTGGTTGACCAGTTTTCCCAGCACCACTTGTTAAAAAGATTGTCTTTAATCCACTGTATATTCTTGCCTCCTTTGTCGAAGATAAGCTGTCCATAGGTGTGTGGATTTATCTCTGGGCTTTCTATTTTGTTCCATTGATCTATATTTCTGTCTTTGTGCCAGTACCATACTGTCTTGATGACTGTGGCTTGTAGTAAAGCCTGAAGTCAGGCAGGTTGATTCCTCCAGTTCCATTCTTCTTTCTCAAGATGGCTTTGGCTATTCGAGGTTTTTTGTGTTTCCATACAAATTGTGAAATTATTTGTTCTAGCTCTGTGAAAAACACCGCTGGTATCTTGATAGGAATTGCATTGAATCTGTAGATTGCTTTGGGTAGTATACTCATTTTCACTATATTGATTCTTCCGATCCATGAACATGGTATGTTTCTCCATCTATTAGTGTCCTCTTTGATTTCTTTCATCAGTGTTTTATAATTTTCTATATATAGGTCTTTAGTTTCTTTAGGTAGGTATATTCCTAAGTATTTTATTCTTTTCGTTGCAATGGTGAATGGAATTGATTCCTTAATTTCTTTTTCTACTTTCTCATTATTAGTGTATAGGAATGCAAGGGATTTCTGTGTGTTGATTTTATATCCTGCAACTTTACTATATTCATTGATTAGCTCTAGTAATTTTCTGGTGGAGTCTTTAGGGTTTTCTATGTAGAGGATCATGTCGTCTGCAAACAGTGAGAGTTTTACTTCTTCTTTTCCAGTTTGGATTCCTCTTATTTCTTTTTCTGCTCTGATTGCTGTGGCCAAAACTTCCTAAACTATGTTGAATAGTAGTGGTGAGAGTGGGCACCCTTGTCTTGTTCCTGACTTTAGGGGAAATGCTTTCAATTTTTCACCATTGAGGATAGTTTGCTGTGGATTTGTCATATATAGCTTTTATTACGTTGAGGTATGTTCCTTCTATTCCTGCTTTCTGGAGGGTTTTTTATCATAAATGGATATTGAATTTTGTCAAAGGCTTTCTCTGCATCTATTGAGATAATCATATGGTTTTTATTTTTCAATTTGTTAATGTGGTGTATTACATTGTTTGATTTGTGGATATTGAAGAATCCTTGTATTCCTGGGATAAAACCCACTTGGTTATGATGTATGATCTTTTTAATATGTTGTTGGATTCTGATTGCTAGGATTTTGTTAAGGATTTTTGCATTCTGTTCATCAGTGATATTGACCTGTAATTTTCTTCTTTTGTGGCATCTTTGACAGGTTTTGGGATTAGGGTGATGGTGGCCTCATAGAATGAGTTTGGAAGTTTACCTTCCTCTGCAATTTTCTGGAAGAGTTAGAGTAGGATAGGTGTTAGCTCTTCTCTAAATTTTTGGTAGAATTCAACTGTGAAGCTATCTGGACCTGGACTTTTGTTTGCTGGAAGATTTCTGATTACAGCTTCAATTTCTGTGCTTGTGATGGGTCTGTTAAGATTTTCTGTTTCTTCCTGGTTCAGTTTTGGAAAGTTGTATTTTCTAGGAGTTTATCCATTTCTTCCAAGTTGTCCATTTTATTGGCATATAGTTGCTGATAGCGGTCTCTTATGATCCTTTGTATTTCTGTGTTGTCTGTTGTGATCTCTCCATTTTCATTTCTAATTTTATTGATTTGATTTTTCTCCCTTTGTCTCTTGATGAGTCTGGCTAATGGTTTGTCCGTTTTATTTATTTTCTCAAAGAACCAGCTTTTGGCTTTGTTGATTTTTGCTATGGTCTCTTTTGTTTCTTTTGCATTTATTTCTGCCCTAATTTTTATGATTTCTTTCCTTCTACTAACCCTGGGGTTCTTCATTTCTTCCTTTTTTAGTTGCTTTAGGTGTAGAGGTAGGTTATTTATTTGACTTTTTTCTAATTTCTTCAGATATGCCTGTATTGCTATGAACTTTCCCCTTAGCACTGCTTTCACAGTGTCCCACAGGCTTTGGGTTGTTGTGTTTTCATTTTCATTCATGTCTATGCATATTTTGATTTCTTTTTGATTTCTTCTGTGATTTGTTGATTATTTAGCAGTGTGTTGTTCAGCCTTCATATGTTGGAATTTTTAATTGTTTTTCTCCTGTAGCTGAGATCTAATCTTACTGCCTTGTGGTCAGAAAAGATTCTTGGAATGATTTCAATTTTTTTTTTAAATTTACCAAGGTTAGATTTATGGTCCAGGATGTGATCTATCCTGGAAAGTTTCCATTGCACTTGAGAAAAAGCTTAAATTCTTTGTTTTGAGGTGAAATGTCCTATAGATATCAATTAGGTTTAACTGGTCTATTGTATCATTTAAAGTTTGTGTTTCCTTGTTAATTTTCTGTTTAGTTGATATATCCATAGGTGTGAGTGGGGTATTAAAGTCTCCCTCTATTATCGTGTTATTGTTAATTTCCCTTTTAATACTTGTTAGCATTTGTCTTACATATTGCAGTGCTCCTATGTTGGGTGCATACATATTTATAATTGTTATATCTTCTTCTTTGATTGATCTTTTCATCATTATGTAGTGTCCATCTTTGTCTCTTTTCACAGCCTTGTTTTAAAGTCCATTTTATCTTATATGAATATTGCTACTCCTGCTTTCTTTTGGTCTCTATTTGCATGGAATATCTTTTTCCAGCCCTTCACTTTCAGTCTGTATGTGTCCCTTGTTTCGAGGTGGGTCTCTTGTAGACAGCATATATAGGGGTCTTGTTTTTGTATCCATTCAGCCAGTCTTTGTCTTTCTGTTGGGGCATTCAATCCATTTATGTTTAAGGTAAGTATTGATAAGTATGATCCTGTTGCCATTTACTTTATTGTTTGGGGTTCAAGTTTATATACCCTTTTTGTGTTTCCTGTCTAAAGAAGATCCTTTAGCATTTGTTGGAGAGCTGGTTTGGTGTTGGTGAATTCTTTCAGCTTTTGCTTGTCTGAAAGCTTTTGATTTCTCCTTCATATTTGAATGAGATCCTTGCTGGTTACAGTAATCTGGGCTGTAGGTTATTTTCTTTCATCACTTTAAGTATGTCCTGCCATTCCCTCCTGGCCTGAAGAGTTTCTATTGAAAGATCAGCTGTTATCCTTATGGGAATCCCCTTGTGTGTTATTTGTTGTTTTTCCTTGCAGCTTTTAATATTTGTTCTTTGTGTTTGATCTTTGTTATTGGATTAATATGTGTCTTGGGATGCTTCACCTTGGGTTTATCCTGTTTGGAACTTTCTGGGTTTCTTGGACTTGGGTGATATTTCCTTCCCTGTTTTAGGGAAGTTTTCAACCGTTATCTCCTCAGGTATTTTCATGGTCTTTCTTTTTGTCTTCTTCTTCTGGGACTCCTATGATTCGAATGTTGGGGCATTTAACATTGTCCCAGAGATCTCTGACATTGTCCTATTAGCAATCTATTCAAGAGGAAATATTTTTCTTTCTTAAAGAAAAGAAGCATCTTTTTACATATGATTATATGAATATCACTTTATGATTATTTAACACCTAACATATGTTTTCAAGACATGGGTCATTCAGATAAACTTTAAAGAATTTTCAATCATTTACAGATCTTGTGATCTAGGGATTTTGAGATTTCACATGAAAAATATTTAAATGTTTTTCCCGAGTTTCCATTAATATCTCAATTTTACTATGATAAAAATTTGAGGACTTTGAATATGAAATTACATAATACAGAGTGAAGCAATATATTTGTATATAGAAATGCTTGATTAAAGCATGTTAATTGCCTTCACGCCCATAAAATATTCCCTAACACTCTCCAAATATGAGTAATATATACACTTATATTAAATACGACTCCTCCAGTTTAAATAAAGCACTCCCTATAGGATTTTATTCTTGAGCGAATACAACTAAATTGCAATTAATGCTGTTATTGATGCTCTCAGGGTCCTGTGCATTTATGCACCAGCAAATGGATGTGCAATGCTGTCGTTATTTCCAAGACATTTTATGGGAACCGCAGCAGCAGCAACAGTTTTATGCTAGTAACGTTCAATTTGGTTGAACGACTCTGTCTGGATGGTAGTTTTATTAAATCAATGTTGCAGCACAGAAGTCTAATGGAAAAATGATGATTCAGTGTAAAGTTTACCCTACGATTACTCTCCTAGGAGATTAATACCCTAATTTGTGCTTCATGAGCTTATTATTATTTTAGAATTATTTTGGCTAAAATTTGAAAATGTTTTCAACAAATGAATCCCAGAATTCTTATTAAGCACAAAAAGCAATAAAATGTAAATTTATTACACGAATTGGAGCTACTGGGTATTGTCTGTTTAATTCTTTATTGCTAGTATATTTCTTTTTCGTGATGTTAGAATTGTACAATATTCCTTTTTGGTAATACCCATCATTAAATAATGAAAACATCTTTAATCACTTGACAAGGTACCTTGCTTCTCACTGATTGTCCCATCAGTTTTGCTTTTGTGAATATTGACTCCTGCATTTATATTAACTTCTTCACTAATTACTTTTAAAACATGTATGCCAAATGTTTTTTAATGAATGAAATGATTTGGAGTTTTGTTGTTTAGCTTATTACATTTCAGTGCCAAATACTGAGCCAATTGTTTTTAAATTTTTTAAAGGTTTTCTGAAAGGATATTACCAATGTCAATGTCACAAATTTGTATTCTATCCAAAATGATGTATATATCTGTATATTGGCAATAATATAAGGTTTTTAAAATTACCTTTACTCAACATACAATAAGTGTTATGATCCTAAATTGTTATAAAAGAGAAAGGAAATCAGATTTGACTTAGTCAGTTTGATCAATCATTCATTTTATAAACCCATTTAACAACTAATTTTAACTCAAGGGATTACATTACTGTACTAATTTTTAAAAAATTAATTTAGATTTTTGATCTTTGCTTTTTACTCTCCTCTTCAGCTTCATCTTTTCTCTTGCCCTCTTCTTTTTTTCTCTTTGTCTAAATTATTTTTTATTTGGATAAAGTTATACATGTTACCAAATCATGTTGTTGTTCAGTCACTAAGCTGCGTATGACTCTTTGTGACCCCCTGAACTGCATGCCGCATGCCAGGCTTAAATGTCCTTCACTGTCTCCTGGAGTTTGTTCAAACTCATGTCCATTGAGTTGGTGATGCCATCCAACCATCTTCTTTTCTGTCATCCCCTTCTCCTCCCGCCTTCAATCTTTCCCAGCATTAGTTTCTTTTCCAATGAGTCGGCTCTTCGCATCAGGTGGCCAAAATATTGGAGCTTCAACTTCAGCATCAGTCCTTCCAGTGAATATTCAGATTGACTGACTGGGTGAAGTTAAGTGGGCAGGCTAGGAAAGAGTACAAATGCTCTGGCAATGGTATCTAATTAATTAAAAATGCAAAATTAAAACAAAACATTAGCAGAGGAAATTAATTTTGGAGGGAGAGGTGATTTATGCAAACAGGTGACCCCTATTTGCGTGACTTCTCTCGTATCTTCTCTCATATCTTTCACACCCCATTATTATAGCATTATGTAACTCTTCATGACCTTGAACCATGTCTCGCCCATATCACCTGCTGTTTATATCTTGGCACATTGCTCTAACACATTATGGCAGTCCCTTATTTTAGGGATGCATTACATTCCAAATGAGGAACCAGGGACAGATCTGTAATACTGTGTTTGTGTGACTATTTATTTTTAATTCTTTTTATCTCACACTTAGTTTCATTGGGGAGTTAAGATACAGTAACTACTAACCTAGGAATTAAGGACAAATACTTGAAGGGCTCATGTTAAAAAAAGTAAGAGAACTTCAAAGTCTATAAGCCCTTCATTCAATTTTAACATTTTTATGCAGATACTCACTTAGGGAGATGCAGTCTTATACACAGTGGCACACTGTCATTATTCCAATTTATTGTTGTTATTGTAAAATAACAATAACACAAGTAGGAGCAATATTTGGGTAAGGCACATGGCATATTGAAAGTTTCAAATTTGGTGATCCCACTGATTGTTACCTCAGACGCATCTCATCCATATTTAGGAAATATCCTACAAAAGTTTAAACAATTTGCCTTGCAGATATACAATACAGCTATCTTAACACTGTCTTTCACTAAATCTTTTCTAGAATGGGACTCATGTAATTTTGTTCCAAATTAAGCATCCAATAGACTAAACCTACTACACCTATATTAACACATTTTAGCAGAATGTTAGATAACCCTGAGAAATATGTGAATTGGTACAGCTTGGCTACAGCTGGAAGAGAGGTTTATTTGGTAGTACCCATTGGGTTATGGTTGAGCAGATTTTTAAGTTGATTCTGCAGTCACAGGAATGCTGATTTATAGTGAATATTAGTTGATTTTTCTGTTCACTCTTTTTATCACCCTCCCACCCCCACTGTCTTTGGGATTAAAAAGTATCCTCTTTAATAAAAAAAAAATTATTTAAAAAAATGTTGTATTAGTTTCAGTCATACAACAAAGTGATTCAGTCATACATATACAAATATTTGTTCTTTTTCAGGTTATTTTCCCATATACGTTATTACAGAATAGTGAGTAGAGTTCCCTGTGCTATGCAGTAGGTCCTTGTTGTTCTCTATTTTATGTATAGTATCGTGTATGTTGGCCTCCCTGGTGGCTCAAATGGCAAAGAATCTACCTGCAATTTGGAGACCCAGGTTCAATCCCTAGTTCCAGAATATCCCCCGGAGAAGGGAATGGAAACCCACTCCAATATCTTTGCTTGGAAAATCCCATGGACAGAGGAGCCTGGTGGGCTACAGTCCACGGGGTCATAAGAGTAGGACATGACTGAGCAACTAACACTTCCTTCTAGTGTGTATGTGTTAATCCCAAACTCCTAACTTATACCTCCCCAGTGTTTCCCTTTTGGTAAGCATACATTTGTTTTCCAAGTCTCTGAGTCTGCCTTGCTTCAGCGCTCTTTGATGGTTTTGTTTTAGTCGCTCAGTCCTGTCTGTCTGTACGTGCACATATGAGAATGCAAGTGTGAATGTCTGACAGAGTTACATATGTGCAGTCAGGTTTGGCACTTGATTAATTTAGGGTTTTGACAGAGGAACACCCTTCGGTACAATTGACCCCAGCACGTAGGGACCATACTTTGCTTATGGAAAGTTGCAGTCACCACAGATAATGGAAAATTTCAGCTTTAAGCAATTTCCAAACAAAGAGAAAATCATTTCATTTCTATCCAACCTAACACTGATGAAGAACAGTATTTTCCTTTTGGGTCCAATGCCTACATTTCATTCTCTGATAAAACACAAAGAGACATTTTTATCATTAGAAAATCTTGCATAACAGGAGAGACTTTTGTAATATATGCATTGTGGTAAAATTCTAGGGCAGCAAACCAGTAGAGAAGTAGTGTAGCATCATTTTTTATCATGAGATCTTAGTTTGACTCAATAGCTTAGCTATTAAAAAAATTCAGTGATAAATAGTTTTTACTTGCTACAAGACCAACAGATTTCTTAGTATTGTAAGACTGATGTATTATAATTTTATCTTAAAAGCTAGTAAACTAGTGAAAATATATTTTATCTTTAGAAGATAATTTAGTTTCTTCTAGAAACTAAGCTCTCTGCAATCAAATGTATTTTTCATTTTATGGTAACATTTGACAGATTAAAATTTAATAAATGCTAAGTCCATTTTGGGCTCCCCGGGTGACACTAGCGGTAAAGAACCTGCTTGCCAGTGCAGGAGATGTGGGTTCAATGCCTGGGTGGGGAAGATCCCCATTCCAGTATTCTTGCCTGGAGAATCCCATGGACAGAGGAGCCTAGTGGGCCACAGTCCATGAGGTTGCAAGGATCTGGACATGACTGAAGATGCACACACACAAGTCCATTTTAAGGTAAAGTATATTCTTTCTGGTTAGGTTTTAACTTCCTGCCAATGCACATAATTTGTTGAGTATATATTTAAAGACATTAAGCAATAGTCACTCAAGAGTCAAATATGCAAAAAGGATAAAGTATAAGATCATTTTCCATTTAGATTTTTTTTCCTCTTGAGAGGTGAATTCCTAAAAATTTTAATAGGATATCATGTTGTAAAATTGTTTACTAGCCAAATAGTTGACTGAATCCTGAAAGGTAATGAATAAACCATGTAATGTATTCAGAAACTTTAAAATGAAAACAGAGTCCATACAACACATATTGATACCCTTGATGTTAACAAACAAATAGGGGATTAGTTCATTAACTTTCAAAATCATAATTGATGTCATTTGAGCTACAAGTGTACTAGTTTATTACACATGATTTTCTCATAAAAATTATGGGTGTTTTTTAAGAATCCGTTTTTATCTAAACATTAGATTGTATTTCTGCCAGCAGGAAAGACAAAGTCGCTTCCCTATGTGCCCCGCCCCACCAAGTAACTGGGCAGTGTGTTCCCTTCCTTTTGAGACCACTCATGGCTAGAGTTCCCCATTCTTTTGGACACACAGGTCATCAGCATATGCCTTTGTAGGTGGCGCCATTCAACAACACTCAGCTCTGTCTTCTGTCTATAATCTCAGGCTAACTGTAAGTTCCCCTAAATTAATTGGATGACATGGTGGGTGGTGGGTAACTGTTAGAATGATTGGTGAATTTATAATGACTTCAGATTGGCTCTTTGTATGTGGATTCTCTTGTTAAGGTCAAGATAATGTAAGTCTTCTGTTTTGGTTCTTTTTTGTCCTTTTTTAACATGCTTACCCTGGTGGCTCAGATGGTAAAGCGTCTGCCTACAATGCGGGAGACCTGAGTTCGATCCCTTGGTTGGGAAGATCTTCTGGAGAAGGAAATGGCAACCCACTCCAATACTCTTGCCTGGAAAATCCCATGGATGGAAGAGCCTGGTAGGCTGCAGTCCGTGGAGTCGCAAAGAGTCGGACACGACTGAGTGACTTCACCTTACCTCACCTTACCTTACCTTACCTTTTTTTCACTGTAATATTGAGAACACAAGAGATGAAACAAGTATTTTTCCACCAAAATTATTTTATCCAACATGTTTAATTGTGTACAATTTATCACATCTACCATTTCTTCTGAGACTTCTTTTAGACCTGAAGGCATTGTATTATATAAATATGTATAACTGAGGAGAGATTTCCCATATGTTTGTGGTCAGATAACCTTTCTAATGCATATAAGAGGAAAGATCAGCTATTTTTTTCTGATTCTGTGGTGAACCTGATAATAAATTCAGCATCCCTCCAGCTTCAGTGTTTCCTGATAGTCACCAGATAAGCTCCCTTTCTGTTACTGCTCGGTCAGTCATTTGTCTTGTCTCCCTCTGTTTCTGAGCCCTCTGAGGGCATCGTTAGCACAAAGCCGGTGACATACTGAATAAATGAGGGAGCAGGCCTGAGTTAAAGACCATGCAAGCTATTTTTAATATTCTTTGTTTCTGCTACACCTCAGATGAGACAAAAATAGAATGAATTGGGAAAAATAAACATGTCTAAAATGAGACAGAGGAGAGAGAAAAATCAGAGAAGTCCATAGAGAAATAATATGGATGTGGAACATGCATGGCACTAGTGTTCTGACTTCACTTGCCCTGGCTGAGTAACTTTGCGTCAGCCTTTTTTTGAGGAAAAATAAAATCTTTTGTGTAACACTAGGTTCATAGAATAATAATAGGCACATGTGCTGTCTCTCTCTCTATTAAGTTTGCTGCTGCTGCTGCTGCTGCTAAGTCATTTCAGTTGTGTCCGACTCTGTGCGACCCCATAGACAGCAGCCCACCAGGCTCCCCCGTCCCTGGGACTCTCCAGGCAAGAACACTGGAGTGGGTTGCCATTTCCTTCTCCAGTGCATGAAAGGAAAAGTGAAAGGGAAGTTGCTCAGTCGTGTCCAACTCTTCGCGACCCCATGGACTGCAGCCCACCAGGCTCCTCCGTCCGTGGGATTTTCCAGGCAAGAGTACTGGAGTGGAATGCCATCATCTTCTCCGTAAGTTTAGGAAGCCTTATAATTGAGAGAATGTTTCATCATTATAGAGCTGTCAAGCACACTAATACGTCTTATAAAGTTCTCAGACAGATAAGGGTTATATACATTTCCATATTCTTTAGACCATGCTTAATTTTCACCAGTACTCACTTTAGTATATATTGTTTTGGTTTCATTATTTAGGAGACACTGATCATCAATTCTCACTTTTCTGAAGCGTTGTAGTTTCCAGCATGGTTTAAGTTTCTATTCCAGAGGAGTTCACAGGAAACCTGCAGATGTACTGAAGCTACTACTACCACCTGGGAAGCCAAAAATATGCATACTCCAACACAGAACGCCTAAAAAGAGAATGAGGTATCCTTTCCAGCCCTCCTCATCCCTTTCATTATTATTATTACTTTTTGATGTGTCCTGCCCCCAGTCAGGTTCTTCTGCTTATTATCCTGCTCTTCCTTCTTAGGCGTCTTCCTTTTTATGCTCATTTATGAGAAAGCACTTCAGTACATCATTTTTTAAACACTTTAATGTATAAATTCGGTAGCAACACTGATAATTTTGCCTGGAATCATTATTACTGTTGTTCAGGTATTTGAATTTAAAAAATTTTATGTGAAAATTAAATGAGGAGTCAGCAGCAGAAAATTCATAGATATTTGGCAAGATAATATGTGGATAATCTTTGGAGAAGACTCTTGAGAGTCCTTTGGACTGCAAGGAGATCCAACCTATCCATCCTAAAGGAAATCATATTTCCTGAATATTCATTGGAAGGACTGATGCTGAAGCTGAAACTCCAGTACTTTGGCCACCTGATGTGAAGAACTGACTCATTGGAAAATACCCTGATGCTGGGAAAGATTGAAGGTGGGAGGAGAAAGGGACGACAGAGGATGAGATGGTTGAATGGCATCACTGATTCAATGGACATGAGTTTGAGCAAACTCCAGGAGTTGGTGATGGACAGGGAGGCCTGGCATGCTACAGTCCATGGGGTCACAAATAGTTGGACATGACTGAGAGACTGAACTGAACTGAATCTTTGCAGAGCTTCATCTTCTTGGCTAAAAAGAACAGAATATGTCTTAAAAGAATAAAAGGTAGGATTAAACATTAAAATCATGCTATGCAGAAAAGGTAATTTGATAGAATGAACCCAGTGAAAGACATTGACTCAGTATAACTTTGAAAATTATATATTTAAAGTTTCATTATATACAAACAAATATAGAAGAAATATTTATGTTTTGATTATTTAGAACATAAAATTGTGTTGAACATAATTACAAACTGTGAAGATAAATGTATATTGGTGCAGACTTTGGGGGGATAATTTAATATTTCCTCTTGAATTTTTAAAAATGCCTTCAAGTGCCAAATTACAGTTATAGTCACTTACTAGTAAAACTAAGCAATTGAAATAAAGAAGCAAAAGAAAATAATATAGTACAAGAATATTTTCATTATTCACATATACCATAAAAATTAACTGAATGCCACAAATATAAGCAAAATTTAAATAAATTAAATCCATTTATTGGATTTGTATGGAGTTAATAAAAATGAAGATTTGGGGAGATTGCTTAGATTTTTAGGAAGATATTGATTAAAATGGAGTGTGTAAAAAGCTCATTAAAAAGGAGCTCCACAATTTTGGAAAAATGTTAATATAATTTGGAAAAAAAAATTTTTTTTTAGATTTTTTTTAAATTAATTTTTATTTTTTTTAGTTTGTTTTGCTTTACATACTGTATTCGTTTTGCTACACATCGACATGAATCAGCCACGAGTGTACATGAACTCCCAATCCTGACCCCCACCTCCCCCCTCCTGCCCCACACCCTCTCTCTGGATTATCCCCGTGCATCAGTCCGAAGCATCCTTCATCCTGCATCAAAATATACTAATATTGAAAGAAGCTACTTTGGAAATAAATATTAAAATATATGATTTTTATAAATTTTATTCTAAATTTTCAATAATGGCATCATATTACTTTTACAACTAGAAAAAGTTTTCTTGAAAGTGTTTGAAATAGCATAATAAATCTTATATAAATGGCATAAATATGATTATAAAGAAAACTAGTGTTAATATTTATCAATATAAACTGTCACATCAGCATTGTTAATATAATAGAGCCTTCAGTAGAAAGGTTACATAATTTAATGTAGGACTTCAGGGTTTTTTCAGTTTCCAGTTTTAAAGGAAAATTTTATTGCTTGTTACAATTTAATTGCACAAAATAACACTGCCAAAAATGTGACTAGGACACAGTTAGTCTGAGCAGCATAATTAAAGTAAGACTGCTGCTGCAGCTAAGTCGCTTCAGTCATGTCGTGAAATAAATAAAATTCTGTGCAGATGAAATACCTTTGAATACACTGATTTCTAATCTCAATTCATTATATACGAAAACCTTAATGTTTATTACACTAAGGGTAATTTATGCATTTTATGGGCTTCCCAGTGGCACTAGTGGTAAAGAACCTGCCTGCAAGGCGGGAGATGCAAGAGTCGTGGGTTTGATCCCTGGGTCCGGAAGACCCCTGGAGGAGGGCATGGCTACCCACTCCAGGATTCTTGCCTGGAGAAGCCCATGGACAGAGGAGCCTGGTGGGCTACAGTCCATAGGTGTCCAAAGATCAGACATGACTGAAGTGACTTGGCATGCGTGCATTGTATAGTTCCTTGCAGCTTTAGTTACCCTCAATCATGTTTCTAAAAGATGATTTCTTTAAAGAAAGTATATTTGCTTATTTAAAACACTTAGTTACTAATTACCCTGGTTAAAAATAGTTATTACACTATTGGATTTGGGTAAAGTATTGTTAGAGTAAACTGAAGTGATTTAAATCATATCATCTTCTTTGTATATTTTAAAATATACTTGAGTATTATTTATGTCATAGACTCAAGGTTTTTAACTCTTAATTTCTTTCTTTCTTTGAATCACTGATTGGTTCAGATTTTTTTTTTTTTTTTTTTGCTTTAGAAAACTGTGTAATAGGGTGGGGTCAGCCAGGATGTTTTCTTTCAGTTCAATTCAGTTTACTTTACCACTATGAAATATGGGAAGTTCTACCTAAACTGTGTGGGATAAAATGATTAAAAAGACATGGTCCCTCCCTACATGGTTCATATTTTGACGAGCAGGATATAAAAGCAATTAATGAAATATGAAATATGGGATGGTAATAACAATAAACATACTGATGAATTAAAAGATGTTAGTCCATAAAGCTTAGTCTTTAATGGATTGTTCTGATAAAATATCTATTCTATATATGAGATGTCACTGCAGTTGCAAAGTGATATTCTGCATTTTAAAATTTTGCTTAAATATTTATATATACTATCAAATTTCACTTAAGCATCTAAACCCTACAGAAATAAATGCCTGAGATTTTATTTTACTGTTGCATGTTTTAAATAATAATATATACTCACCTCTGACACTATGTGAGGTAGTATATATAATTTAGTTTCTTATCATCTGGAAAAGACCTGATGCTGGGAAAGACTGAGGGAAGGAGGAGAAGGGGACGACAGAGAATGAGATGGTTGGATGCCATCACTGACTCAATGGACATGAGTTTGAACAAATTCTGGGAGATGGAGGACATCTCCAGCCTGGCATACTGCAGTCCATGGAGTCTCAAAGAGATGTACATGACTAAGCAAATGAACAACAGCAATAATCAAAGATCCTTAAGTCACGTGAGACAAAAGTCAACCAAATCGTTTAACATTATTTTGACAGTGTTCTGGGTTCTTTTAGAAAGTTTGCTGTATCTAATATCTACAATTTACCATTATTTTTTAAACTTGTGGATTTATTTCCATCTTTACAGCAACCTTTAATAAAGGATTTTTTAAAAGTCAAACATAGTGTCTTAAGTACATTTTTAACAGACAATGAGAAGATAACACCTCTGTGTTACAACACCTCTGGCTCAAAATTTTCTATGGAACAAAAGTTTACAATGGACCTTTATTCTTTTAGGAGAAAATGCATAGATACTTGCACAACTAAATTATTCTTTCCAAGAGAAATAGAATTATTGATTGTCTATATTCTGGATTCATTAGTTAAAATAAATTGTCATATAAACATTTTTATGTCAGTAACTGACTTGGTTTGGGCAAAAGTAATAGTTCTCATGTGAAATTTATAGATATGATTCTATCTAGCTTTCATGATATCTTCTGAGATGTGGAGTATTGTTCTACATTATTGAATTATCTTTTAGCTTTTCAAAACTTACTGAATTACAGTTCAAAAATGTGACAGAGGAAAATAAATCTATCCTTTTTAATTCCCTTCCTGCTTTCAAAGGAAGATAAATCATGGCAACAGGAGCTTATCTTGTTTTTTGAACCTGGTTATGGAGAAGGCAATGGTACCCCACTCCAGTACTCTTGCCTGGAAAATCCCATGGACAGAGGAGCCTGGTAGGCTGCAATCCATGGAGTCGCTAAGAGTTGGACACAACTGAGTGACTTCCCTTTCCTTTTAACTTTCATGCGTTGGAGAAGGAAATGGCAACCCACTCCAGTGTTCTTGCCTGGAAAATCCCAGGGACAGGGGAGCCTGGTGGGCTGCTGTCCATGGGGTCGCACAGAGTCGAATACAACTGAAGTGACTTAGCAGCAGCAGCATGGCTGTGATGGGTAAGAAAGGAGGCAATGAGACAGGGGTTAATTGCTCTGAAAGGGAAAGAAAGAGTCTAAAAAGAAAGCTGGGGGTTGTGGGTGGGATTCAGGAAGTCAGTGGACTGGCAAAACACAATGTTGGAGTGGCTGGAAACATGTAACATAAATTTATTACTAAGTTGTTTATTTTGTGACTTGTTATGTAATGCCTCTCAGATTCCCACAGATTTTTCACTGAAGCCCATATTTCTAAGCTTTGATTCAATAAAGCTCATCTTCATGAATGACACAGTCCACCAACAGAAGTCATACACAGAGCCACCAACTTGATCTAAAATTAGTATTTTATGAAATGTGGATGAAGAATGAGGTGATTTGATTGAAAAATTTTAATGAACCTATTTTAATGCTTATGTTCCATGAGTAGTTCCCAATTATTTTTTAGAAAAATCAAGCAATATGCATAATATGTACTTCACTTGAAAAATAACTTATAACCTTCTTTATCCTCCAGATAAACAAATCTCAATTTAAACTCTCTAAGATTAGTTTAGTGTAATACATGCCATCAGTCAGTTCAGTTCAGTCACTCAGTCGTGTTGAATCTTGTGACCCCATGGACTGTAGCATGCCAGGCCTCTCTGTCCATCACCAACTCATAGAGCTTATTCAAACTCATTGCCATCAAGTCAGTGATGTCATCCAACCATCTCATCCTCTGTCATCCCCTTCTCCTCCTGCCTTCAATCTTTCCCAGCATCAGGGTCTTTTCAAATGAGTCAGTTCTTTGCATCAGGTGGTCAAAGTATTGGAGTTTCAGCTTCAGCATCAGTCCTGCCAATGAATATCCAAGACTGATTTCCTTTAGGATGGACTGGTGGATCTCCTTGCTGTCCAAGGGACTCTGAAGAGTCTTCTCCAACACCACAGTTCAAAAGCATCAATTCTTCAGTGCTCAGCTTTCTTTATAGTCCAACTCTCACATCCATACATGACTACTGGAAAATTATAGTTTTGACTAGACAGACCTTTATTGGCAAAGTAATGTCTCTGCTTTTTAATATGTTGTCAAGGTTGCTCATAGCTTTTCTTCCAAGGAGTAAGCATCTTTTAATTTCATGGCTGCAGTCACCATCTGCAGTGATTTTGGAACCCCCAAAAATAAAGTCAGCCACTGTTTCCCCATCTATTTGCCATGAAGTGATGGGACCAGATGCCATGATCTTCGTTTTCTGAATGTTGAGCTTTAAGCCAACATTTTCACCCTCCTCTTTCACTTTCATCAAAAGGCTCTTAAGTTCTTCACTTTCTGCCATAAGTGTCATATTATTTGCATATCTGATGTTATTGATATTTCTCCCAGCAATTTTGCTTCCAGCTTGTGTTTCATCCAGCCCAGCATTTCTCATGATGTACTCTGGATATAAGTTAAATAAGCATGGTGACAATATACAGCCTTGACGTACTCCTTTTTACTGGTTTGGAACCAGTCTGTTGTTCCACGTCCAGTTCTGACTGTTGCTTCCTGACCTGTATACATATTTCTCAGGAGGCAGGTACGGTGGTCTGGTATATCCATCTCTTTAAGAATTTTCTACAGTTTGTTGTGATCCACACAGTCTTTGGCATAGTAAATAAAGCAGAAGTAGATGTTTTTCTGGAACTCTCTCACTTTTTTGATGATCCAACAGATGTTGACAATTTGATCTCTGGTTCCTCTACCTTTTCTAAATCCAGCTTGAACATCTGGAAGTTCACGGTTCATATACTGTTGAAGCCTGGTTTGGAGAATTTTGAGCATTACTTTGCTAGCATGTGAGATGAGTGCAATTGTGTGGTAGTTTGAGCATTCTTTGGCATTGCCTTTCTTTGGGATTGGAATGCCATAGATATGATCTACTGTTTATCCCAGCTTTTCCATTTTTGGTTTCAAAACAGATGCTTTGCTTGATGGTTAAAAATATTTTCACTTTAATGGTTTTTTCAGACATTGTAGATATTGATCTGCTGTGAAAGAAAAACATTTTTTTTTCTTTATGTGAGGTTTTTTTCCCCCTTGTTTCTTTGGTTTTATTTGTTTATATTTTTTTGTATATTTTCTTAACTGGGCCAAAGGAGAACTGCTGTGTCAGCAGCATTGATGTTTGTGCTGTTGGTAGTTTCATGAAGCATGTGTTCTTTCTGGTAATGGTTATGGTCATCTGAGCTACAGGAATTATCTTCTCATAATCTGCAAATGGAACATTTGCAGGTGGCGATAGTGGTAAAGAGTCTGCCTGCCAGTGCAGGAGACATGGATTTGATCCCTGGGTTGGGGAGATCTCCTGGAGAAGGAACTGGCAACCCACTCCAGTGTTCTCACCTGGGAGATCCCATGGAGAGAGGAGCCTGGCAGGCTATAGTCCATGGGATAGCAAAGGAGTTGAACATGACTGAGCGACTGAGCACACCATCTGCAAATGCATTAGGTTCACATGATTTAAAAGTTAAATATTGACTTGAGAATTGATCTAAAGTTATTTCTGGTTCTTAAATTTATACATTCAAATGTTTTTCTAACTTCCATCTCAGTTTTTCAGCAGCTGGGAGAGTGAAGAGGTGATGCCTTCAAATGCACAGGTGAAGAAGTCTGACTCTTATCAAAGATTCTATTCACATCCATGTATGTCTTACACAGTAACCTCTCTACCCTTATATGGATGAAATCTTTATTTTGTGTTTGAGGAACACATTAATTTTGTGATTTTGCTGCTCTTTTGGTCAAATTGGATGGTTCTGGTAAGAATGGAGGCTATGGAGTGAATTATTAAAAATTAAAAACTTGAAAGTATTATAGATTAAGCAACCTAAACATGAGAAATGAACAAGCAGTACTTTCCAAATGTTCTTTGTGTCACAACCCCTTAGCAGAAAGTGTCTTTTATAAACCTTCTTCTATTTCATGTGTTATTGTACAGACGTACTTTGTTTTATTGTGTTTTTTGCTTTGTTGCACTTCACAAATAATGAATCTTTTCCAAATTGAAGTTTTGTGGCAACTTTGCATCAAGCAAGTCCATCGACACCATTTGCTCACATTTTGTCTGTGCCACATTACGGTAGTTTTGGCAAGATTCTAAAATTTTGTCATTGTATTTGTTACCATGATCAGTCATCTGTGATGTAGCTATTGAAAAAAATATTATGACTCACTTAGGGCATAGTTGACTATTTTTTAGCAGTAGATTATTTTTTAATTAATATATTTAATTAATGCATGTTTTTTAAGCCATAATTCTACTGCACACCTAGTAGACTATAGTATGACTATAATTCATATATGCAGTGGGAGATAAAAAAATTCATGTGGACTCACTTTATTGTGATATTCTGTTTATTTTGGTGGTCTGGAATTGAACCCATAATACCTCCGAGGTTTGGCTGTACACAGTTTAAGGTGCTTAGAGCACTTCTCCAAAGTCGGCTGGTGAAGCTTGTGTGTCAGTTACATTGTCTTTCCTGAGTAAGAATGTGTAGTGACTTAATGAACTGGAGAGTATGGATATGGCATGAGGGCCTTCAGTTATCTAAGTAGATTCTAAGTAATGTTTACTTTAGAGTTCCTGGTTGCTCAGTGCTAAAGAATCCAGTTGCCATGCGGAAAGCACAGGAGACGTGGAATTACTCTGTTGTGCTGTTTAATTTGATCCAATATCTCTTTTTCATCTTCACTGCATCTGCTTTAGTTCTGATACACACTGCTATACTTAACTATATATTTCCCTGCTCTGGGCTCCTCACCGTGACTGGGAAATATAGCCATTTTTTCCTGCAGAAATCCAAATAGTAAATATTTTAGGCTCCTTTGTGGACCATAAAGTCACAAGCACTCAGCTGAGCCACTGTATTGTAAAAACTACCATAGACAGTGCATAAGTGAATGAACATGGCTAGGGCCCAATGAAAGGATATTGAAGTTTGAATTTCATATAATCTCCACCTGTCATGAAATATTCTTCTCCTATCATTCAGTCATTTCAAAATGTAACAATTATTCTTGGGTCTTGTGCGTGCTGAGTTGCTTCAGTTGTGTCTGACTCTGCGACGCCATGAGCTGTACCCTGTCAGGCTACTCTGTCCATAGGACTTCTCAGGCAAGAATACTGGAGTGGGTTGCCATTTCCCCACTGCAGGAGATCTTCTTGACGCCAGTATTGAACCCATGTCCCTTGCATCTCCTGCATTGGCAGGCAGGTTCTTTACGACTGCGCCATTTGAGTCAGGCAGAAATCTGGCCCATGGTCTGTACTTTGTATGGTCCACATAAAGTTTTAATACCACTGAGCTACACAATTTAAAATTTACTCAGTAAGTCATATTTATTTAAAGCATTTTGTAATAAATGTATACATACTCTTCTTTTCCTTGCTATATTTTAATGCCAGCTTTTTGAGAAATAAATCACAACCTTACAATTTACCCCTTTAATGTGTACAATTTAATGATTGCTGGAATAGTCACAGGTTTCTTCTTGAATCACCCAATCAAATTTAGAACGTTTTCATCGCCATAGAAAGAAATTCCATAACCATTGCCCGTCACTTCCATTTTTTTCACAATTCTCCTGCAAGCCTAGACAGCTGCTGGTGAGTGATTTCTATTGAGGTGCCTATTCTGTACATTTCATACAAATAGAATCATGCAACATGTGAGTTTTTGTGACTTCTTTCACTTAGTGTCATGTTTTCAAGGTTCATCAGTGCTGTAGCATGTATGTGTACTTTGTTCCTGCGTATTGCCAAATGATATTCCACTGTACGGCGGTCTCTCATTTTGATTGTCTACTCATCATGTAATGGCCATTTGTCTCGTTTGTACTTTTTTGACTATGGTTAATAATGCTACAGTCAACATTCATGTACAGACTTGTGTGTGGGCCTATGTTTTCATTTTTCTTGGATAAAGCCCTAGCAGTGGAGTTGGAGAGTATATAGAAATTTTCCAGATTTCTTTTGTTAGTGATTCCTAATCTCATTTCATTGTAGTCTTGGAACTTTGTGTGATTTCATTCCGTTTAAAGTTATTAAGGTTTCTTTTATGGTTCTGTGTATGGTCTATCTCGGACAGTGTTTCATGTATACTTGAGAAGAATATATATATTTTACATTAAGTTGCTGGGAGAACAGGAAATATAGGGGTATGTACTAACCCATGTATATATTCATATGTGTAAATATTTATAACCATAAACATGAATCTCTATATTAAGTGAAACTTGAGTTCCTACTGATGTCTCCATATCTCATTCATCATCATGTCGATCATTCCATCTGCTCCCCTTGCTTATCTGAGACCTCCCATTCCAACAGTAAGAAAGAAACCTGGTACCTACCACCACCATCTTTGCCTAGTTTTTTAATTCCAGGTTGCAAGTATAATAGCCTCAGAATGATTGTCTTGTACTTCTGTGGGCAGATATGAGTTTGAGCAAACCAGGAGATAGTTGAGATTGGAGGAGCCTGGCATGCTGCACTCCATGGGGTTGCAAAGAGTAAGACATGACTCAGTGACTGAACAACGACAACTTCTGTGGGAAACAGCTTTGTCCATAAGAGTCTGTGATTTGTATTATTCTTTTTGCTGTTAATCTCACAGTCTCCCCTCCTTTTCAGAGTTACTTAATTCAGCACCTATTCCCTCATCCACTTCAGTTCAGTTCAGTTCAGTCATTCAATCGTGTCTGACTCTTTGCAACCCCATGAATTGCAGCACGCCAGGCCTCCCTGTCCATCACCAACTCCCGGAGTTTACCCAAACTCATGTCCATCGAGTTGGTGATGCCATCTAGCCATCTCATCCTCTGTCGTCCCCTTCTCTTCCTGCCTCCAATCCTTCCCAGCATCAGGGTCTTTTCCAATGAGTCAACTCTTCTCATAAGGTGGCCAAATTATTGGAGTTTCAGCTTCAACATCAGTCCTTCCAATAAACACCCAGGACTGATCTCCTTCAGATGGACTGGTTGGATCTCCTTGCAGTCCAAGGGACTCTCAAGAGTCTTCTCCAACACCACACTTCAAAAGCATCCACTTCAGTGAGGTCATTTCAGACATTTATATTATTTAGTCACATTCTACATTCTATCTTAGATACTGTTATTACTGTTCAGTTGCTAAGCAGAGTCCAGCTCTGCAACCCCATGGACTGCAGGATGCCAGCCTTCCCTGCCCTTCACCATCTCCTGGAGCTTACTCAAACTCATGTCCTTTGAGTCAGTGATGCCATCCAACAGTCTCATCCTCTGTCGTCCCCTTCTCCTCATCCTGCCCTCAGTCTTTCTCAGCATCAGGATCTTTTCCAGTGAGTCGGCTCTTCCCATAAGGTGGCCAAAGTATTAGAGGTTCAGCTTCAGCATCAGTCCTTCCAATGAATATTCAGGACTGATTTCCTTTAGGATGGACTGGTTGGATCTCCTTGCATTCCAAGGGACTCTCAAGAGTCTTCTCCAGTACTACAGTTCAAAAGCATCAGTTCTTTACTTCCTCAGCCATCTTTATGGTCCAGCTCTCATTCTGTACATTACTAGTGGTAAAACAATGGCATTGACCCTACAGATCTTTGTTGGCAAAGTAATTTCTCTTCTGTTTAATACACTGTCTAGGTTGGTCGTAGCTTTTCTTCCAAGGAATAAGTGTCTTTTAATTTCTTGGCTATAGTCACTGTCCACAGTGATTTTGGAGTCCAAGAAAATATATCTTATATATACATACTTTTAATTGAAAATCTTTTAATTACTATTGTACAAAAATAAGGAGCCTACTTTTATAAGGCGAATGCTGAATTTTTGTTGATTTTCCACGTAAAAACTGCTGCTGCTGCTGCTAAGTTGCTTCAGTTGTGTCCAACTCTGTGCCACCCCATAGACGGCAGACCACCAGGCTCCTCCGTCCATGGGATTTTCCAGGCAAGAGTGCTGGAGTGGGGTGCCGTTGCTTTCTCTGACATAAAAACTAGTGATTCTGTTTCCTATACCTTATAATAGTCACCATTAAGGAACCTTAAACTTAGTGGTAAGCATAATTGTAAAACTGTCTTCTAATACAAATGCTTCGTCTTACGGATGCATAAACCAAGACTGAGATATATAAATTATTAATATCATAGTAAATTAACGGTGAAACCAGATTAGCCTTGAGGCTACTCTAGGAAAAATGTTCTTATCTTCTATTCTCTCGGATACAGTATCAGCTAATAGTTTCTAATCATTTTCCTTTCAGACTTTAACATTTTCTAGGATAACCAGGGGCTTCCCAGGTGGCACTAGTGGTAAAGAACTTGCCTGCCAATGAAGGAGACCATAAGAGACATGGGCTAGATCCCTGGGTCGAGAAGAACCCCTGGAGGAGGGCATGGCAGCCCACTCCAGTATTCTTGCCTGGAGAATCCCATGGACAGAGGAGCCTGGTGGGCCACAGTCCATGGGATCACACACAGTCAGACAAGACTGAAGTGATTTAGCACACAAAATAACTAGAGTTTGTATAAGGCAGAAAATAACTTTGAAACAAATTACTCCTCGAGGGGTTGTAACAGTATATTAGACTTCTGAATCAAAGAGAATTAGTGCAAGGACTTTGTGTTTGGCATTGATACAGGAAATTCCCCGAAGTGTAGCCTAACTCACTGATTATAAGAATTCTTCTCTCAAGGAAGGCTCTCATCTTGCCAGTTTTTAAAATGCTAAGGATCTCTAAATAGTCCTCCACTCCAGCATTTATTGTTCAAACTTTCTATTTAAATGTGAGGTTTAATAAAATTGGATCTCCATCATCTTAAGTGTTCATCATCCATGCTGTAATTCTGCGTGGACCACATTAATTAATCTGAAGCACCATCATGACATATGTAACATTGTTCAACATCTCTCTCGGTTGGAAACTATTAAAACAAGCGTTGCTTTAGAGCAACTGGCAGTGCTTACATTGTTTTGCTCACTATCACCTCTTTGCAGGAAAAAAGAAAACAAACATGAATTTCTGTTGCCCTGTCAGGTCCAAGAACAAAACACAATGGATCTAGCAGTATAAAAAGAATCAAGAACTGCATAAATCACCAGACAGAAACCACCTGCGTTTCTGGACTTTTTGTGGTCAAATCTTGCAATGAACATTGTGTATTGGTTTAGTACTCCGGTTTTCCCTGTGATTTTTTTCTTTCTCTTTCTCAACACTTCTATTTATATCCTCCTCGCCATCTGTAATGAAAGGAAATTACATAAAATTCTATAGTAAATTAGATGACCTACCACCTAAACCAAATTGTAGTAATACACCAGGCATTATTGAAAGCGCCATAAATTCCATTCTAATCTTTGTTTAATAATTGCAGTTTCCCTTTCTTTCTCCTTTACTCTCCTGTCCAACTAACCAGTAACTCTTTTCATTGCTTTACAACTTTTTCCGCTAGCCAGTTCTTTTGAATTCCCATCATCAGCACAATTTTATACTTCCAGTTCAGACCTTGCTTTCATTTCTCAGTGAACTCCAAACTGTGTTCTCTAAAGAAGCTTCTCTCTGCAGTCTTCACTTATTTATGCACATAACACTCAATTATGGAATCCTGCCCTCGAGATGGAAAGGAATACAAATATTCTGGGTTCCAGCTTCTGCTGTATGAGGCAGTAATTGCAAGATATCACACCAGGTATACCACAACATAAGTACCTTCTGCCCCAAAGACTCTGTTTTCTTCCTTTAAATCTTTGCTCATTATTATTGCTGAACAAAATACATTTTTTAAACTTCTTATTTTATATCAGAGTAGAGTTGCAATGGCAACCCACTCCAGTACTCTTGCCTTGAAAATCTCATGGACAGAGGAGCCCGGTGGGCTGCAGTCGATGGGGTCGCTAAGAGTCAGACACGACTGAGTGACTTCACTTTCACTTTTCATTTTCCACTTTCATGCATTGGAGAAGGAAATGGCAACACACTCCAGTGTTCTTGCCTGGAGAATCCCAGGGACAGGGGATCCTGGTGGGCTGCCGTCGATGGGGTGGCACAGAGTTGGACACGACTGAGCGACTTAGCAGCAGCAGAGTTGATTAACAATGCTGTGTTAGTTTCAGGTGTACAGCAAAGTGATTCAGTTATACATATATTGAGTTGGCCAGAAAGTTTGTCTGAGTTTTTCCATAACAGCTCATGGAAAACCCCATGTGAACTCTTTGGCAAACCCAATACCCATATCTTTTCTTTTTCAAATTTCTTTTCCCATATAGGTGTTACATAATACTGAGCTGAGTTCCCTGTGTTATACAGTAGGTCCTTGTTGGTTATCCATTTCAAGTATAGCAGTGTGTACATGTCAATCCCTGGAGAAGGCAATGGCACCCCACTCCAGTACTCTTGCCTGGAAAATCCCATGGACAGAGGAGCCTAGTGGGCTGCAGTCCATGTGGTCGCTAAGAGTCAGACAGGACTGAGCAACTTCACTTTCACTTTTCACTTTCATGCATTGGAAAAGGAAATGGCAACCCACTCCAGTGTTCTTGCCTGGAGAATCCCAGGGACGGCGGAGCCTGGTGGGCTGCCATCTATGGGGTCGCACAGAGTCGGACACGACTGAAGCGACTTGGCAGCAGCAGCAGCAGCAGCAGCAGCAGCACATGTCAATCCCAAACTCCCTGACTGTCCCTCCCCCCAATCCATTCCCCCCATAAGTTCCTTCTCTGAGTCTTATAAGTGTGTTTCTGTTTTGTAAATAAGTTCATTTGTATTGTTTTTCAAGGTTCTGCATATAAGCAATATCAAACTATATTTCTCTTTCTCTGTCTGACTTACATCATTCAATATGACAGTCTCTAGGTCCATCCATTTTGCTGCAAATGACATTATTTCATTCTTTTTAATGAGTGAGTAATATTTCATTGTATATATGTACTATATCCTCTTTATCCATTTCTCTGTCAATAGACATTTAGGTTGCTTCTGTGTCTTACCTGTTATAAACAGTGCTACAATGAACATTTGGATGTATGTATCCTTTTGGACAATATGTGCCCAGGAGTGGGATTTCAGGATCATATGGCAACTCTATTTTATTTTCTAAGGAAGCTCCATACTGTTGTCCACACTGGCTGTACCAGCTTATATTCCCACCAACAGTGTAGGAGAGTTCCTTTCTCTCCACACCCTCTCCAGCATTTACTATTTGATGATATCCATTTCTGATTGGTGTGAGGTGATACCTCATTTTAGTTTTGATTTGCATTTCTCTAATAATTAGCAATATTGAATATCTTTTCATGTGCCTCTTGGCAATGTCTTCTTTGGAGAATTGTCTGTTTAGGTCTTCTGCCCATATTTTGATTGGGTTGTTTGTTTCAGTGATATTAATCCTCAGGAGCTGTTTCTAAATTTTGGAGACTAATCTGTCGTGGGTCACATCATTCGCAAACATTTTCTCCCAGTCTCTGGATTGTCTTTTTGTTTTGTTTATGTTTTCCTTTGCTGTGCAAAAGCCTTTGAGTTTAATTAGGTCCCATTTCTTTATTTTTGTTTTTATTTCCATTACTTTGGGAGGTGGATGGAAAAAGATATTGCTGTGATTTATGTCAGAAATCCTGCCTAAGTTTTCCTCTAAGAGTTTTACAGTATCCAGTCTTACATGTAGGTCTTTAATCCACTTTGAGTTTATTTTTGTGTGTGGACTCAAAGAATGATCTAATGTTCTATTTAAAATGCATTCTTTTTTAAAAAGATATTGCAGATGAGCTATTTTTAATTTTATTTATTGGTCTGTTTGTTTGGCTGTGCCTAGTCTTCATTGTGACAAGCAAGATCTTTAACTGTGGTATATGGAATTTAGTTCCCTGACCAAGGAATGACGCTGGGCCCTCTGCACTGGGACACAGAGTGTTAGCCACTGGGTCACCAGGGAAGTCCCTTAAAATACATTCTTAAATAGTACATTTCATATATGCCAGAATCACTTGGAGGGATTGTTAAAATGTAAGCTGCTGGACCTCACCCTCAGGGATTTTGATTCATCATTTGTTCCCAGGTGATGCTGAAACTGCTGCTTTGGGCACCACACTTAGAGAACCACTGCCCTAGGAGGCTTGTGTTGACAACTGGTTCACGAGCTTACTTTCGTTGTGAGGGATCCCAGAGAGAGTCAGTCTAGACTCCTAGGCTTCTCTTATGCTATTTGTTCAAAGTTAATGAGAAAATTAATTGTCCAGGTATGTGTAGAATGTTTTCTTTGGAAGATAATGATAGCAAGTAATAAAAGCATAACTTTTTGATGGATTCTTGTAAATGGTTATAAATTGATGAAAACAGTGCATGTATGCTAGCATGTTAATAACATTTTCATCTATATGTTGACTGCACAGAAAATCAATATTGTACCCTAGAGTGATTTTCTGAAAAATACAATAGCTTTTCACTTTTAATTTTTGCTTAGGAAATTGAATTGGCTCATCTTTACAGATTGAAAATAAGTTTATTACCAACAGATATTTTATAAATAAATGAATAAATTCATTGGTTCATTTTCCTATTTGAGAATTTCTTTTTAAAGGACATTACCAATTAGAGTTATTAATAAGTGTAACCTTTTATTTCTTAAGAATTTCTAAACTTTATGAATGAATTTTTCATTGGGGAGCCAATTTTCATCAGGCAGTAATTTTGTAGGCTAATGACACTCATCAGGAAGAACCTGCTGATTTCATAGTTTAATATTAATGTAAGCTGAGCCCTTGAAAATAAATGTATGCCAAATCAAATTTCCTAATTGGCCACTAATAAAATAAAGACTTTAATACTTACCATAATTTGATAAGGAAACAAGAGAATTTTTTGTATGAAATATACACACATTAAAAACTTGTTAATTTTCTGTGTGATTTTAATCCATGCCCTACTCTTTAATCCTAGTGCCTATAAAAGTTATATAGTTATACTGTACTGTAGTCTATTAAGTGTGCAATAGCAGTATATCTCGGAGAAGGCAATGGCACCCCACTCCAGTACTCTTGCCTGGGGAATCCCATGGACGGAGGAGCCTGGTAGGCTGCAGTCCATGGGGTCGCTACTAGTCAGACACGACTGAGCGACTTCACTTTCACTTTTCACTTGCATTCATTGGAGAAGGAAATGGCAACCCACTCCAGTGTTTTTGCCTGGAGAATCCCAGGGACGGGGGAGCCTGGTGGGCTGCCGTCCATGGGGTCGCACAGAGTCGGACACGACTGAAGCGACTTAGCAGCAGCAGCAGCAGCAGTATATCTAAAAAACACTGTACATACCTTGGTTTAAAAAGAGTGCTGTTGGAAAAGCAGTGCCTACAGGCCCCATCACTTCATGGGAAATAGATGGGGAAACAGTAGAAACAGTGTCAGGCTTTATTTTGGGGGGCTCCAAAATCACTGCAGATGGTGACTGCAGCCATGAAATTAAAAGACACTGACTCCTTGGAAGAAAAGTTATGACCAACCTAAATAGCATATTCAAAAGCAGAGACATTACTTTGCCGACTAAGGTCCGTCTAGTCAAGGCTTTTTTTTGGGCTCCAAAATCACTGCAGATGGTGACTGCAGCCATGAAATTAAAAGGCGCTTACTCCTTGGAAGAAAAGTTATGACCAACCTAGATAGTATATTCAAAAGCAGAGACATTACTTTGCCGACTAAGGTCCGTCTAGTCAAGGCTATGGTTTTTCCAGTGGTCATGTATGGATGTGAGAGTTGGACTGTGAAGAAGGCTGAGCGCCGAATAATTGATGCTTTTGAACTGTGGTGTTGGAGAAGACTCTTGAGAGTCCCTTGGACTGCAAGGAGATCCAACCAGTCCATTCTGAAGGAGATCAACCCTGGGATTTCTTTGGAAGGAATGATGCTAAAGCTGAAGCTCCAGTACTTTGAGAAGAGTTGACTCATTAGAAAAGACTGTGATGCTGGGAGGGATTGGGGGTAGGAGGAGAAGGGGACGACCGAGGATGAGATGGCTGGATGGCATCATGGACTCGATAAACTTGAGTCAGTGAACTCCGGGAAAGGTGATGGACAGGGAGGCCTGGTGTGCTGCGATTCATGGGGTCGCAAAGAGTTGGACACGACTGAGCAACTGAACTGAAGTGAAAGTGAATTTTATGGTATGTAAATAAAAGCATAATTAACCAAGATGTGGGAAAAATTCAAGATGAAATGCAAGCTCAGACTGATGTCTTAAGCACAAATAAACCCCACAACTATGACCTAGGCAACCTTGGCAGAAGGGGTTCTGACCAGACAATATGAAAAAGTGAAAGCGAAAGTCACTCAGTTGTGTCCAACTCTGAGACCCCATGGACGGTAGCCTGCCAGACTCCTCTGTCCAAGGAATTCTTCAGGCCAGAATACTGGAGTGGGTTGCCATTCTCTTATCCAGGGGATCTTCCCAACCCTGGAATCGAACCCAGGTCTCCTACATTGCAGGCAGATTCTTTACCAGCTGAACCACAAGAGAAGCCCAAGAATACTGGAGTGGGCAGCCTATTCCCTCCTCCAGTGGATCTTCCCAACTCAGGAATCGAAGTGAGGTCTCCTGCATTGCAGGCGGATTCTTTACCAGCTGAGCTACGAGGGAAATAATGTGGCAAAAGACAAAAAGAGCTGCCCACAGACACTGTGCTGTGATCAGAAATCTCTTTTCACAGGTGGGCCAGCACTTCTGGAACTAGTTCATTGGTATATTAGAGTGGATCAAATGGGTGAACATACTGTAGATGAGAACCATTTCTCACTGTGGGAGAAAGAAAAAAAGTGAATGGAACAGGCTAGACAGAATAAACTCCGTGGGGCTGGGCTGGAACTAGAATTATCAGTATGGACTCATGTTCTCATTTGTGTGTGTGTGTACACAGAAGTAAATACAGATGAGTGTACATATGATTTAGTATATGTAAGGGTATTTCCCAGCTCTATCCAACAAGAGGGTTAGAAGCAGTGACAGGTTAGCAGCCAGAAAGGCATCACCTAGTGGCTAGATCTTAGTTCCTAAATACCATTCTCCAATAAGGGGAACCAGGGGTCCCTGGAAAATGGTCAATTCCAGGGCTGGAACATCTTGAGTTGTCAAAGAGTAAAGAATAGCTTAAAGAAAAAAAAAAAAAAAGCAGCAGCAGCATAGTGAAAGGGCATAGGAACAGACCTCAAAGAGCTCTCAATGGCCACTGAGAACTTGAGCTACATAATAAATAAGAGTACTGGGCCTGTAACCCAAAGAATTAAGCACACAGCCTTAAGCCCATATCGAAGTCAATAGATGAATGGATGGATGAATAAGTGAATGGATGGATGAACAAATGGAGAAATGGTAACTTTTCAGTGCAGAAAAACTCTGATTAATAAATTAGAACATCACAGTAATACCACAGGCAAGGTCCATCAATGCATAAACAGAATATCTACATAGTTTTAAGGTATCTCCACCCATATTTAATATGCATAAAAGGAACAAGAGTTAAGTTTACATAGCGAGTCCTGGCAGACATCACCTTGGCCAAGGAATGGAGGCTCACGTGACCCATGAAATGTAGTAATGTAAGGTACCTGATGTGATGCCCCAAGAAGGTCACAGTCTCCCTATGGCGCCTCCCCAAGGATGTATAACCTCAATCCAGCCAGGAACATGTATCAGAAAACCTCAAGTTGAGAAAATTCTACAAAATAACTGACATGGACTCTATCAATGTCGAGGTCATGAGAGACAGAGAAGGCTGGGGGGCTATGACAGCCAGATGTGATGTGGGCTCCTGAAGGACAGCCTGGGACAGGGAAGGCCATCAGAGGGAAAACCAGCAAGTCTTGCTCTCCAGCTGGCAGTCCTGAGCTGGGGTTGGGTTCTTAGCATCGATGATGAGTGTCATATGGTCATGTAAGATGCTCGAATAGGGGAGGCTGGATAAAGAGTATACGCTCTACTAGCTTTTCAACTTTTCTATGAGACCAAAATAATCTTAAAAACACAAACAAACAAAAAAATGACATCAATCTATTTGCCAACGCTCCGGGATCTTCATTTTACTCTACTGACACCAAAGTTCTGTCTCATTCAGAAAGCATACACAACGCCCATCTCCCTCTTGTGCTTATTATGCTCATTCAGCTTTCTCTTTCTGACATGCATTTTTTTTCTCTCCTCCTATTGTTTCATAGGAAACTATTAGTTGAGATAAATTCCAACATGTCTCTTGCTTAATTTAAAAGCTCAGGAAATTTCTCCAAAATACACCCTAACACCCCTGTCCCTCCCCTCAACCCAAACATACACACACTCTTAAATCTTGTACCCATCTTGCAGTTCTCTCTACTCTGGTTCTAGCCAGCGAGACTCCAGGAGAACCCAGGTAGACTCTATACACATAACACTGCAATCTGATCGCAGATAAAACAAAAACTAATTAAGGAACTGATTTTTTTCTAATGATTTAAAAAAAAATTTTTTAAGCACTTAATTATTTTACAGGGTGGAGCCCACAGCTCAGAAGTGTCAGAACCAAGATTCAAACCCAGGCTGGTCCGGCTCTTGTGTCTGTGCTAAACACTCCACGTTCCAGTGCCATGTTATAAAAACCCAACCACAGAATGATCTGAAAGAAAGTCATCAATGAATTATAGTCAATAACCTAGTTTCTAAATATGCATGAGGGAGTTGAATGTTTACACAGACATTAAAAGCTTCAAGTAATTATTTTATTATGAAGAGTAGAATGTGTAAAATACAAGCCCAAAGGAGAAAGCAAACTGATTGCCTTTGAAATATCACAACAAATACACTGTATTTTACAGTGAGTATGGAAGTTTAAGAATCAGTTACACTATAAATCTTTAAAATCTTTAATTGTACATATAGATATTAAATTTCAGTGTATGCAATTTACATGAAAGAGTATGTAAAGAAAACCATATGCTTTTGAATGGGGAAGGAGATAAAACTACTTGGCTCTGTTTTAATCTGTCTTTGCCAGGATGACACACTTCAGGATCAAGGTTCGCGGTATTAGGGGTGGGAAAACGCTGGGGTCTCTAGACCTGGCCTTCTCCCTGCACAAAGCCACGTGCCTGCAGCCCACAGAGAATTCAGAAGAGCTGGGGTTCCTTCCTGCAGTTTTCTGTCCCAAGATAAGGACTGAACAGGGTTTATCTCCCTGTGTGCACTGGGTTGTAAAGCTTCTGAAGGGGGAAAACCACTGTCAAAACTTGGGAACTTGAAAATGAGTTTCGGGTCATTCCATACTTGTTAAACAGGGTAGATATTCCAGAGTGGCAGAAAGAAGATACAATGGATACCTTAAAGGAGCCTGAGACAAAGGCATCCTTTTAAATACCCAAAGCGCCAAAACAAAGCCCAGATCTCTGCCCTCTGCATCTGTGCTTTAAAAAAAAAAAAAAGCTTTTTCATATTACTGTGTTGTCCCCTTAACCTCCAGAGAAGACTATTTCTATCGACTCAGAATCTGTGCTGATAGAAGACCGGGAAAGTGACCTGCCCACAAGTCAGGAAGGTCAAGGACACAGATGTGCTAACTACCCTGGAAGCTACCATTTCTGACTTTGTGACACCACACATTTTGCTACAGGCTGTTGCTGAGCTCAGTAACTACAATGGCATACAACACTGACTTCCTAGTATGTATCAAGGGCTGCCAAGCCCCACGTGGCTCCCCCTGTTCTTTTACATAAAGTTTTATGGGAACACAGCCAGGCCCATTGTTGACATACTGTCTATGGTAACTTTTGTGCCATTCACTGAATTTCGTCGTCATGACAGAGACTGTGTGGCCCATAAAGCCTAAAATATTATCAGGTCTTTTATAGAAGCAGCTTGCCAGTATCTTACTGGATTGTCGTGTTTAAACCTGACAGCCACTTGTGGCAGACCAGACATCAAACTCATCTTACACAAGGAAGTTAAGCGACTTAAATACAGTGGGAAGCCAGAACTTAGAAACAGGGTTTTTCTTTTTTTTTTTTTTAAGAGCCACATCATTATTCCAATCAGATACACTCTGACCACCCCTCCTTGCTTGGTATGTACAATGCAGGAGCAGTGTTAGTTCCTCAAGCATGTCTGACTCTGCGACTCCATGGGCTGTGGCCTGCAGGCTCCTCTGTCCATGGAATTCTGCAGGCAAGAAAACTGGAGTGGGTAGCCATTCCCTTCTCCAGGGGATCTTCTTGACCCCAGGGTTCGAACCTGGGTCTCCTGTATTGCAGGCAGACTCTTTACCATCTGAGCTACAGGGAATGTTCAGTTCAGTTCAGTCCAGTCACTCAGTTGTGTCCAACTCTTTGCGACCCCATGAATCGCAGCACACCAGGCTTCCCTGTCCATCACCAACTCCCAGAGTTCACTCAGACTCACGTCCATCGAGTCAGTGCTGCCATCCAGCCATCTCATCCTCGGTCGTCCCCTTCTTCTCCTGCCCCCAATCCCTCCCAGCATCAGAGTCTTTTCCAATGAGTCAACTCTTCGTATGAGGTGGCCAAAGTATTGGAGTTTCAGCTTTAGCATCATTCCTTCCAAAGAACACCCAGGACTGATCTCCTTTAGAATGGACTGGCTGGAACTCCTTGCAGTCCAAGGGACTCTCAAGAGTCTTCTCCAACACCACAGTTCAAAAGCATCAATTCTTCGGCACTCAGCCTTCTTCACAGTCCAACTCTCACCTCCACACATGACCACTGGAAAAACCATAGCCTTGACTAGATGTATCTTTGTTGGCAAAGTAATGTCTCTGCTTTTCAATGTGCTATCTAGGTTGCTCATAAACTGTCCTTCCAAGGAGTAAGCGTCTTTTAATTTCATGGCTGCAGTCACCATCTGCAGTGATTTTGGAGCCCCCCAAAATCAAGTCTGACACTGTTTCCACTGTTTGCCCATCTATTTCCCATGAAGTGATGGGACCAGATGCCATGATCTTCGTTTTCTGAATGTTGAGCTTGAAGTCAACTTTTTCACTCTCCTCTTTCACTTTCATCAAGAGGCTTTTTAGCTCCTCTTCACTTTCTGCCATAAGGGTGGTGTCATCTGCATATCTGAGGTTATTGATCTTTCTCCCGGCAATCTTGATTCCAGCTTGTGTTTCTTCCAGCCCACCATTTCTCATGATGTACTCTGCATAGAAGTTAAATAAGCAGGGTGACAATATACAGCCTTGATGTACTCCTTTTCCTATTTGGAACTTCAGTGGGGTGAAAGCTGTAGGCCACCCCTCTGCAACTCTCAGGGACCCAAGAACAGAAGTAAGGAATCCATATTTACTTAATAAATTCATAGATAAATGGCTTCTAAAAGTTCTATTTAATTTCCCTTCTCCTGGACACACTCTCAACTCATTATAAAGGAAAATTTCCAGTACTCAGTACGATTCTACGTATTTGTAATGTGAATTCTATTTTCTGTAAATTTAAATTTATGAGGGATAAAGAAGGTAAGCAGTGCAGCCATAGTGCTTTTCAAAATTAACTCATCAAACCACTTCCAAGGAGTAAGCGTCTTTTAATTTCATGGCTGCAGTCACCATCTGCAGTGATTTTGGAGCCCCCCAAAATCAAGTCTGACACTGTTTCCACTGTTTGCCCATCTATTTCCCATGAAGTGATGGGACCAGATGCCATGATCTTCGTTTTCTGAATGTTGAGCTTGAAGTCAACTTTTTCACTCTCCTCTTTCACTTTCATCAAGAGGCTTTTTAGCTCCTCTTCACTTTCTGCCATAAGGGTGGTGTCATCTGCATATCTGAGGTTATTGATCTTTCTCCCGGCAATCTTGATTCCAGCTTGTGTTTCTTCAGCCCACCATTTCTCATGATGTACTCTGCATAGAAGTTAAATAAGCAGGGTGACAATATACAGCCTTGATGTACTCCTTTTCCTATTTGGAACTTCAGTGGGGTGAAAGCTGTAGGCCACCCCTCTGCAACTCTCAGGGACCCAAGAACAGAAGTAAGGAATCCATATTTACTTAATAAATTCATAGATAAATGGCTTCTAAAAGTTCTATTTAATTTCCCTTCTCCTGGACACACTCTCAACTCATTATAAAGGAAAATTTCCAGTACTCAGTACGATTCTACGTATTTGTAATGTGAATTCTATTTTCTGTAAATTTAAATTTATGAGGGATAAAGAAGGTAAGCAGTGCAGCCATAGTGCTTTTCAAAATTAACTCATCAAACCACTTCCCTGAAGATGGATGTATTTCCAAATCCCATTTCATTCAGTTAGATGCGCTGCAGGCTTGCCCTCTCATTGCTGACCAATAGCGACCCCTGCTGGCTGAGTCAGGGGCCTCCCTCAGACTGGCTCCCCTGCGAGGTCTGTGGAACCTCCTCCATCAATGTTCTGTTGTTGCAATTTCTCTCTCTCTCTCTTTTTCCCTCATAATTTCTCTGAAATCCAAACAAGGGCAACATGGGGGAAAAGTTCTCTAAAGCATGCGACTACAGCAATAATAGGGTTTTGTTAAACTATATTTTCATCTTAACTATATAATGGGCCAGAGTTTAACATTTGCTAACTTTAGGAAGTAAACCAAAAGGCAGTCCGATCTGTGTTGCTCACTACTGACATGAACATGTCTTTATTTTAACTACAGACTCCAGGACCTATCATGGTTTCAAATTGTGTGTGGAGGTTTTTCTTAAAAGGAGTAAAAATATCTTCTGCAAACATCCCAGTGAAAAAAAACATATCCTACAGGCAATTTCATTTTGAAAGAATTTCCTTTAGTTCTTCACTAATTTTAAGGGTAAATGTGATACAGGCTTTAAGTCCTGGGATCTAACCGCATCTTCTTACACACACCATCCTAGAACTTCATCACCAACAGGAACAGTGTTTCCAGTTGCACTCTGCCACTCTGGATGGTTCTCCCAGCCTGGCAGCGAAGGGCACACATTAACACTCATAGCACTGAAGCCCAGCAGTCTGTTGACGAAAACATTCTTTGGATCAGGGCATGAATAGCAAATAGCCAGCGGTGTGATTTTTTGACACAAAAGGTGAACACAAAAGAAGTATTTACTAAGATCCCAAGAACACAGGGACAAAATTCCTGAGACTACATAATTTTGCATGGCAAGATTACAGGCAGGTGTGCAGCTGGCTGGAGCGTGAGACTTTTCATAAGCACCTACTATAATTACAGCTTGAGGTGCTAGGTTTAAACTAAATGGAAACTTGAGATGGCAGATGTCCATTGTTTAATGGCTGCCTTAGATAAGATTACAGTCCCCTCTCCGCCGAAGAATTGATGCTTTTGAACTGTGGTGTTGGAGAAGACTCTTGAGAGTCCCTTGGACTACAAGGAGATCCAACCAGTCCATTTTGAAGAAGATCAACCCTGGGATTTCTTTGGAAGGAATGATGCTAAAACTGAAGCTCCAGTACTTTGGCCACCTCATGCGAAGAGCTGACTCATTGGAAAAGACCCTGATGCTGGGAGGGATTGGGGGCAGGAGGAGAAGGGGACAACCGAGGATGAGATGGCTGGATGGCATCACTGACTCAATGGATGTGAGTCTGAGTGAACTCCGGGAGTTGGTGATGGACAGGGAGGCCTGGCGTGCTGCGATTCATGGGGTCGCAAAGAGTCAGACACGACTGAGCGACTGAACTGAACTGCTTAATTCAGAATAAATGCTTCCCAACATCTCTAAATTCACTCCATTTGAAAAGTGAGAACAAGAATTTATCTGCTGAAGGGTAAGATGGGCGGCCATACAGCCCATGTTGCTAAGGGGAGTAAAGAGTCAACGGCTCAGGAGTATTTGGTTCTTCATCACCACACCTCCACAGTGACCATCAGCCAGGAAACACGCACATTAGGCTGGTATGACATTTGGGGTAAAGAGTTGGTAGATGAGAAAACAGGTTTAGGACATTCCACAAAAAAAGAAAAAGGTTGGAGATGATATCAGGAGAAGAAATACTGTAGAGAAGTAGAAATAAATCTAGAGTAAATCTCTGATGAAAATAAACAAGGCAAATATAAAGGAATAATTAAATATGAACATGGAATAAAAAGGCCTGGACTCTTCCCAGAAAAGCCAGAAGCCAACCAAGACATTACCAAACGGTTATGATTTTTCAAATAAATATTATGGTGGGATTCTCTGTAGCAACACTGGCCTTTAGAGAGCCTTTAATTTTGTTGAATAAGTGAGAGCTCAGAGATGATATTTCTTGATGATTATGTGTGCTACAGAAAAGATCAATTAAATTTAAGATCAAGTGTCCCCTGCCCCTCCCCCAATTTTTCCAATAAACCTAAAAACACAATCCTTAGGTTTCTGGTTGCTATTCAGCAAACTCTGGCATTCAGAATGAGGCTCTCCCAAATAACACCCTTGTGTGTTTTTCCCTTTAAAAAGTTTATGCCCATTTCCCAGATGTCTGAGATGAATCAAGGCTTAAACATCTGGAGCAAGTTCTCGCGTCTCCTGTTAGCGCTGGCTGTGAAGGCTTACGTGACTTTCATCAAGTGTGCTGACTCTAACAGTCCTTCCTAAAATGCTCTAGGACCCCACTTCTGACAGCACTTCCCTGCTGTCCATGGGAAATTTTATTCAGCATCTGGAGAAGAGTTAACATCACAAATCTTCGCATTGATCAAGATGATGTGTTAGGGCACCAGTTGCTCCTGAACCTGCCTACTTGTCTTAATCACTGTGCTATCTGGTGGCATCTGTAATCTAGCTGCATAACTGAGAAATCTCCACTTGTTTAGGAAAACCTAGGTGACAAAGGAGATTCCGCTGATAGGAGTTTACTCAGTAATTTCAAACTTGTACTTTTCATCCAGTCGATCAATAACGTCCCTGGATAAATGCATCTCTGAGGGCCAAATGGAAGGCTCGGAAGAGCCCCTGGAATCACTACCTTTAGGGACACAGGTAAGAAACTGCTAACTGCTAGCCAAACCTTGGCGTTTTCCTGAATGTTTATGTAGGCACGCAGCAGATGGAAATCCTAGTATAGTTTCTAGAAGTGCACTGGGTTTAATACCAGAGTTAGATTAAAAGGATGAGATATGATATCAGGACACCACAAAAGTGCTTAGTAAGACTGTTCATAGTTAAAGGGAAAGAGACAGCAAGCTAATATGTGGAAAGACCCTACCTACATTACACAAGGGCAATTCCACCACTTGTTTTCCGGAAAACAAGGAATACACGGTCAGGCAGCAATCTGGTGATGGCGGCTGAAATCTCAGTAGGAATGGTAGCCGTGAGTCTGCTCCTGAGAAGGGGGGTTTCCTGGCGCGATGAGGGGCCTGGGACACTCCTACGGGAGGCGAGGAAGCAGTTGGGGAAAGAAGCCAGCACTTGAGACCACTCTGCCCTGAGCAGCTTCTGGACCTGAGCTTCCCACCAGCAGATGTACATTTCAATTAGATTAAAATTGGGAGAGCGGAAAATGCTATTCTCCTTCCTATTTCAAGTCAGCCACGACTTCTGCTACATTAGTATGGCTGATAACTTATATTTTTCCTTGAAAAATAAAATTGATCCTGAAATGAAACACTTCATAATATACACCACTCTTCCTTACAACATCCTTATGGAATTGATAAGGGCGAGGTTTTAAACACACGCAGAAATGTGAAGGCAGGAACAAATCAAGTCCTCGGCTTTTAGATGGTCTATTCTGCAGGGAAATCTACCTTGTGGTGCTGCTGAGTCAGAGCAGAAATGAACCCCAAGAGAAATAAAGCTCCTTGATTTAATAAATGAACAGCAAGACTTCTGAGTGAGTCATTATACATTTATACACACAAAACTGATGCACGAGGGCAAAGTCTTACTAACTATTCACCCAAACCTGTAAACTCCACCTGGTGGAGAAGGAAGGATGCTGACACCTTCAGGTACTCTGTNGTGAAGAGCTGACTCCTTGGAAAAGACTCTGATGCTGGGAGGGATTGGGGGTAGGAGGAGAAGGGGACAACAGAGGATGAGATGGCTGGATGGCATCAGGGACTCGATGGACGTGAATCTGAGTGAACTCAGGAGTTGGTTATGGACAGGGAGGCCTGGCGATTCATGAGGTTTCAAAGAGTCGGACACGACTGAGCAACCGAACTGAACTGAACTGAACAGACTTGTTCAATGCAAGGTTGCCACCAGCCTTCAATTTGGAAAGAAAATGCAGTGTCTGAGAATCGCAACAACGTGAAGCACAGCAAAACAAGGTCATGCCTGTCTGTTGGAAACACTAGGTGTTACTTGTGAAAGTACATCTTGCAGGTCTCTGTCAGAATTCAGTGATACTTGAGAGCCCTCTTTAAACACAGAGCTCTCATCCCCTTTCAGTTTTGCAGTTAATACCCTGGGAAGGTAGAACTTTAATCAAGACGTACTGGCAAAGTTCTCAATACCATTTTCAGTCTACACAGCACTACTTCATGAAACAATAGTCAAAGAAGGGGCATTTTCTCATTTAAAAAAAAAGAAAGAAAGAAAATAGAGGCTTTTCCTGCCAGTTCTGGTCAGTTTCATCATCATTCAAAACTGTAATTAGATACGTGGGATCAGATAATAGTTTTCTTAACAAATTAGGTGATACTTTAAAGGAATATTCCCTGTCAATGGCCTTAAGATATATATGGAGCTAAAATTGTTTTAAAAATAAGATTTCAGTAATGATTGAATATTTCTCAAAATAAGCAATGTTTTCTCAGCAAAGAGCCTTATGCCCACTCAGTATTCTTGCCTGGGAAATTCTGCGGCCTGAGAACCCTGGCAAGCCACAGTCCGTGAAGCCACAAAAGAGTTGGACACAATTTAGTGACTCAACAATAACAAACATTATGACAACAGGTTTTTCTATTCAGTCAAACTGAATTAAAATAAGATACTAAGAATTATGCACAGAAAAGAGTAAAAAAAAAAGAATAGATTCCTATTATGCAAATATCATCATTAACCTGACAGCTACAGGAAAGAAACTTCAGTAATTATTTTATTTAAATGAGAAGTACACGTTAGAATACATTCCATATAGATAAATTCAGTATTTTGTTTTCAGTATTAATAAAAATATATAATTCATAAATTTATTATACAATAACTTTTAAATTTTATAAGCTTCTTATTAAAGCAAACTGCTTTATTTTCTCTTTAAGTTATTTCTCCCTTGGTTTGAAATCAAGGAAATTATCTTTCTTTTTAAAATTCCTAAAACATTGGTCTTTTGTACTTTAATAGAAATATTTGATTACCAGCAGATGTCTGGAGGATGGAGAGAACCACCAGAAATCCCTTTGTGGATATATTTGTGTACATGTATGTCTTCAAATAGCAAGAGATTGCATAGAACCACTCATATAATCAGATCAGCCATGTATGGATCTGTTCTTGTAAGTTTTCTAAGATAAAGGAAGTCAGTTTTTTGTCTGACCTGTGGATATGTTAAATGTGATATATTATTATAACAAAATGTACCACTTAAGACCTTTGTTCTTCAGTTATTTAGAAGGACTTAAAATAATTGGAAAGAAAAGCAGTGGAGTAAAACACAGTTTGTAGTTCCAGATCTTTCTGTGTTTACCTAAATTATAGCAGCTATATTATTTCATGGTTAGTGTAGCTGATCCGCATAGAACCAAGCCTTGTTCATCCCTTCTTTGAATATTCTGGGTCTTGGATTTAGTTGCTTTTGAATAAATGCTGATCTATTTAAGACAATCAACTTTATTTATTTAAGAGTTTGTGTGCCTAGTCCGTTCAAGACAAAAACTGGGGTAAGATAGGATATAGGTTTTTGAATAACTTTCAGTGTGCTGATTATATACTGAAAGACAGGGGCTTTCCAGGTGACTCAGTCCTAAAGAATCTGCCTGCAATGCAGGAGATGTGGGCTCCATTCCTGGGTCAGGAAGATCCCATGGAGGAGGAAGTGGCAACCCATTCCAGTATTCTTGCCTGGAGAATCCCATGGATAGAGGAGCCTGGCAGGCTACAGTCCATGGGGTCGCTGAGTTGGACACAACTGAGTGAGCATGATACTGAAAGACACATAGACTCACACAGAACAGTCTTGCTTCATTGCATCTGAGTAGGCTATAAGCCCTAGCTATAACTAGGGTATTTAAGATGATTTTAAATGGAATAAAACAAATCACAATTCACTTTGTAACTAGCATATTTATAAAGCCAAAAGCCAAGTTTGAGAATATAAATAGTATGTACCTATTAACTGTTAGGCTTAAGAGACAACAGAGGATGAGATGGTTGGATGGCTCACCAACTCAATGGATGTGAGTTTGAGAAAACTCTGGGAGACAGTGAAGGACAGGGAAGCCTGGTATCCTGCAGTCCATGGGGTCACAAATAGGCCGACATGACTCAGCGACCAAACAACAGATTTGAAAATGAACAGAATTGGAAAACTGCAATTGTACACCAAATTTAGTTGTTAAATACTTAACTATAGCCCCTTCTCCTCCTGCCTTCAAGCTTTCCCAGCATCAGGGTCTTTTTTAATGAGTCAGCTCTTCACATCAGGTGGCCAAAGTATTGGAGCTTCAGCTTCAGCATTGGTCCTTCCAATAAATATTCAGAGTTGATTTCCTTTAGGATTGACAGGTTTGATTTCCTTGCAGTCCAAGGGACTCTCAAGGGTCTTCTCCAACATCACAGTTGAAAAGCATCAATTCTTTGGCACTCAGCCTTCTTTATGGTCCAACTCTCATGTCTGTACATGACTATTGGAAAAACCATAGCTTTGACCATACAGACTTTTGATGGCGATGTCCCTTTGTATGCAGCTTCTTTAATTCTTTCCAGAGTTGTGTAGTTTTCAGTATAGAGGTCTTTCTCAGATCTTGGTATGTGTTTTTCCAAGTATTTTTTACTGCTTTACCTTTTAAACTTTATTTTCCCACTGTCAGTTACTAGTATACAGAAAAGCAGTCATCTTTGTTATTTCAGATCTTCAGTAGAATTCCTGTTTTCAATATAGTTATTTTGTTAGCTCTTGTTCTTTAGACATCTCATAGCACTTTAAAATATAAAATTATATTATCTGAAAATAAAGACAGTTTTCTTCTTCCTTTCCAATTTTTATGCCTTCGTTTACTTCTAGGCATCATTGTCCATGCCAGAGCATTTTTCCTCTGGTGAGATGACTCATCCTTGTCTTGAATCTGAATCTAGCAAAACTGAAGAAGCACTAAGTAAGACAGTAAGAACTAGTTTGCAAGTTCTGCTGCTGTTAGTAGCATATTTAACCCAGATCTCTGGCTATGCTATATCTTTCTCTGTTCTCCAGAATTATATTTCTCTGTAACATAGGAAATAAGATGCTTAATCCTATACATAAATTCACAGGTGAAAAAAAAGTGAAAGTGTTAATTACTCAGTCGTGTCTGACTTTAGCCTGCCAGGACTAATGGACTGTAGCCTGCCAGGTTCCTCTGTCCATGAAATTCTCCAGGCAAGAATACTGGCATGGGTAGCCATTCCCTTCTCCAGGGGATCTTCCTGACCCAGGGATCAAACCTGCATCTCCTGAAAAGCAGATTCTTTTTTGCTAAGCCACCTGGGAAACTTACACAGCCTATGTTACTTCTATATACTGTTGTATATGATGTAAGTGCAAGATGGCTGTTTTTCCAGTGGTCATGTGTGGATGTGAGAGTTGGACCGTAAAGAAGGCTGGGTACTGAAGAATTGATGCTTTTGAACTGTGGTGTTGGAGAAGACTCTTGAGAGTCCCTTGGACTGCAAGGAGATCCAACCAGTCAATCCTAAAGGAAATCAACCGTGAATATTCATTGGAAGGACCAATGCTGAAGCTGACACTCCAATACTTCAGCCACCTAATATGAAGAGCCGACTCATTAGAAAGGATCCTGATGCTGGGAAAGATTGAAGGCAGGAGGATAGGGAGATGACAGAGGACAAGATGGTTGGTTGGCATCACCAACTCGATGGACATGAGTTTGAGCAACCTCTGGGAGATGGTGAAGGACAGGAAAGCCTAGCGTGCTGCAGTCCATGGGGGTCACAAAGAGTTGGAAATGACTGAGCAACTAAACAACAACAAAATTGTATATATTTTATATATGAAAAATTTTCATAATTGTTATTAAAGTTCATCTAACTGTGACATTTTATATATAGTAAAAATTAAATTAGCCAATCAACAAGGTACCCTGTATGAAGCACTGTATTTCTGTCTCACTTTTTAATGGGAAGGTATATGGAATAACGGGATAATACTAGCTCAAGATCAGCAGAATTAAATTCTAATTCTAAATATTTAATTACGAAGTGATGATTTTAGGGCAGTTATTTTGTCCCCCTTTTTTCATATATGAAATTAAAGCTAGAATCATTTAGATGATCTCAGATGAATGGTGTTTATACAAACATCTTTTACTTCTTCATCCTAAGAAGAATCACACAAAATTATTTTTAAATTTTGATGCAGTTAATATAAAAATGTATTCAAAATAAACCTTCTGTTTGTATATACTTCCTGAGAGTTTGAGTAAGTGAACGTGTTATTTGGTCAGTCCACAGCATGGGAAAGCCATGCTCTAATTATCAGCTACATAAAGCGATTGCTCTGAGAGCCAGGACATATGGAGATTTAGAGAAATGTGATGTAAAATTACTGATACATGAATGCAATCTGATACTCTCACCAGGTGCTAAGGAATTTTGCACTCTGCCCTCTCTCATACCAGTCTGTGTTTATGGTTTTGCCCTTCGCCTCTGGAACATCTGTTGTGTTTGGCATCCGCTCCCGGTTTGCTTTCGTAGCTCCATTCTTTTTCCTAGCCGCAGTCCTTGTTCTTTCTGTGTGTTTCAGTTCAGGCTCTAATTTAGCCTAACAGTGATTCTTGGCCATACCTTGCCCACATGCTGAAAATTTTGAATTGAATGCCCTGAGTTTTACCTCAGGTAGCTAACTAACTAATGCGTCAAAACTATCCCATTAGAACAGTAAATTCTAATAAAGTCTGGATTGTTTCTGATTCTTATTAGAGACAGAGAAACTCCCATAACTTACAAGCAATAATATTTAGTTTACATGAATGCAATCTGATACTCTCACCAGGTGCTAAGGAATTTTGCACTCTGCCCTCTCTCATACCAGTCTGTGTTTATGGTTCTGCCCTTCGCCTCTGGAACATCTGTTGTGTTTGGCATCCGCTCCCGGTTTGCTTTCGTAGCTCCATTCTTTTTCCTAGCCGCAGTCCTTGTTCTTTCTGTGTGTTTCAGTTCAGGCTCTAATTTAGCCTAACAGTGATTCTTGGCCATACCTTGCCCACATGCTGAAAATTTTGAATTGAATGCCCTGAGTTTTACCTCAGGTAGCTAACTAACTAATGCGTCAAAACTATCCCATTAGAGCAGTAAATTCTAATAAAGTCTGGATTCTTTGTGATTCTTATTAGAGACAGAGAAACTCCCATAACTTACAAGCAATAATATTTAGTTTCCTCAAGTTTGAGAGAGAGCAGGAACTAGGATGATAAAATGCTCTGATGTAAACTGAATAAAAATAAATTTTTCTTCTCTTAAAGACTTTTTTTTTTGCGATGTTTAAACCACTCATAGGTTTAAAGAATAAAACAAATCAATACTTAAATATTGTCCACAAATCTAGAAGTTTTTTTTATCTACAACTAAATACCTTTTGTGTATTTCTTCATGTGTCCTGGCTTACTACTGGCCTTCACTCAAAATATCCAGATGTGCATAGTAAGTTGTATACATATTGTCATCTCTTATCTGTTTCACATATCATCTCCAGGAATTTAAAAAGCGTTAATGATATATTTTGACAAATATCATTTTAAATTTCAATATAGTTATATTTCTCAATATTTGTGTTTATATCTTGTGAGTTTTTTGTAAGGCTTAAAATATTCTTTCTCAAGTATGTATGTAATGAACTTGTTATCCTTTATTTGGTACTAAAATTTTTAAAGCATTGCCTCTTTTATTTACAGTATTTATTCACAGGAACTGATTTTGTATAAGGTGAGAGGCTGGAAACATACTCTTTGTTTTTCCCATGTGAATAATGAGTTTTCCCATTACCATTTGTTGAGCAGTCTTTACCTCTGTTGTTCTGAATCGCAGCTCTGTCATGCATCGGTGTCCCACATGTGTCTGCCAGTTGATGACCCTGTAATAGTTTCCACTCATCCCTGTACCTGTCTCTGTATCAATACCACGTCTTAATTACCGTCAGTTCAGTTCAGTAAGTTCAGTCGTCAGTCGTGTCCGACTCTTTGCGACCCCATGAATCGCAGTACACCAGGCCTCCCTGTCCATCACCAACTCCCGGAGTTCACCCAGACTCACGTCCATTGAGTCCATGATGCCATCCAGCCATCTCATCCTCGGTCGTCCCCTTCTCCTCCTGCCCCCAATCCCTCCCAGCATCAGGGTCTTTTCCAATGAGTCAACTCTTTGCATAAGGTGGCCAAAGTACTGGAGCTTCAGCTTTAGTATCATTCCTTCCAAAGAAATCCCAGGGTTGATCTCCCTCAGAATGGACTGGTTGGATCTCCTTGCAGTCCAAGGGACTCTCAAGAGTCTTCTCCAACACCACAGTTCAAAAGCATCAATTCTTCTGCGCTCAGCCTTCTTCACAGTCCAACTCTCACATCCATACATGACCACAGGAAAAACCATAGCCTTGACTAGACGGACCTTAGTCGGCAAAGTAATGTCTCTGCTTTTGAATATACTATCTAGGTTGGTCATAACTTTTCTTCCAAGGAGTAAGCGCCTTTTAATTTCATGGCTGCAGTCACCATCTGCAGTGATTTTGGAGCCCAGAAAAATAAAGTCTGACACTGTTTCTACTGTTTCCCCATCTATTTCCCATGAAGTGATGGGGCCAGATGCCATGATCTTCGTTTTCTGAATGTTGAGCTTTAAGCCAACTTTTTCACTCTCCTCTTTCACTTTCAACAAGAGGCTTTTTAGCTCCTCTTCACTTTCTGCCATAAGGGTGGAGTCATCTGCATAGTACCTCCACCTTAAGTCTTCATAGCAGAATGGGAAAACCCTTTACCTCATTCTTCTTTAACACCTGCCATGATTTTAGATTTACAAAATTGCATAAAATGCCATGTAGAGGTTTTGGTTGAAATTGCACCTATAGATTAGTGTGAAGAGAATCAGTGTGAATCATCATATGCTCATACCTACTTTTTCACTCTCCTCTTTCACTTTCAACAAGAGGCTTTTTAGCTCCTCTTCACTTTCTGCCATAAGGGTGGAGTCATCTGCATAGTACCTCCACCTTAAGTCTTCATAGCAGAATGGGAAAACCCTTTACCTCATTCTTCTTTAACACCTGCCATGATTTTAGGTTTACAAAGTTGCATAAAATGCCATGTAGAGGTTTTGGTTGAAATTGCACCTATAGATTAGTGTGACGAGAATCAGTGTGAATCATCATATGCTCATACCTCCCATTTCTTTAATACTCTGATGTCTTCCCCCAACGTTAGACGTGTGTGTGTGTGCTCAATTGTGTCTCACTTTTTGTGACTCCATGGAGTGTAGCCAGCCAGCTCCTGTCTGTGGGATTTTCCGGGAAAGAATACTGAAGTGGGTTGCCATTTCCTTCTTGAAAGGATCTTCCTGATCCAGGAATCGAACCTGAGTCTCCTGCATCTCCCGCATTGCCAGGCAGATTCTTTCCCACTGAACCACCTGTGCTGTGCTTAGTCACTCAGTTGTGTCCGACTGTTTGCAACCCCTTGGACTGCAGCCCGCCAGGCTCCTCTGTCCATGGGGATTCTCCAGGCAAGAATACTGGAGTGGGTTGCCATGCCCTCCTCTAAGGGATCTTCCCAACACAGGTATCGAACTCAGGTCTCATGCATTGCAAGTCTTCTTGAAAGGATCTTCCTGATCCAGGAATCGAACCTGAGTCTCCTGCATCTCCCGCATTGCCAGGCAGATTCTTTCCCACTGAACCACCTGTGCTGTGCTTAGTCACTCAGTTGTGTCCGACTGTTTGCAACCCCTTGGACTGCAGCCCGCCAGGCTCCTCTGTCCATGGGGATTCTCCAGGCAAGAATACTGGAGTGGGTTGCCATGCCCTCCTCTAAGGGAGATCTTCCCAACACAGGTATTGAACTCAGGTCTCATGCATTGCAAGTGAATTCTTTACTGTATAAACCATCTGGGAAGCCCCCAAAAGTTAGATATTTGCTCTGTGTTACTCATAATCACTTTTCTTTCTTAGGTTTATGCTCGTTTTATATTTTCAACGCCACTGTAAAGCTTATATTTTCCTCTTGCATTTTCTACACCTTTGTTGATTAATGGAAGAGCAGTTAATTACTGTATATTGATCTTGTGGTTTACTGACCTACTAAAATTATAATTTTAATTTTAAAAATTATGATTATTGTAACTTTTTTAATGCAAGCAATAATTTCTATAAACTATAAATAATGATCACTTCTATTTCCTTGATGTTTTCTTAACACTTTTTCTTAGGTTTATGCTCGTTTTATATTTTCAACGCCACTGTAAAGCTTATATTTTCCTCTTGCATTTTCTACACCTTTGTTGATTAATGGAAGAGCAGTTAATTACTGTATATTGATCTTGTGGTTTACTGACCTACTAAAATTATCATTTTAATTTTAAAAATGATTATTGTAACTTATTTTTTTAATGCAAGCAATAATTTCTATAAACTATAAATAATGATCACTTCTGTTTCCTTGATGTTTTCTTAACACTTATATAGTTTTTTCTTGATTAATGAACTTTTAGGAATTATATTTAACATATGTGACAATGGACATTCTAATCATGTACTTGATTTTAAAGATGTTACCTCTGTGTTTTATTATTAGTGTCTTTACTCTTAGACTATACTGAAAAATAAATATCTTGAGTTCTTCAGATTTCCATCCAGAGAAGAAAACCACTGACAATGGGATCACTCAAATGAGTCTAAAATTTTCTTATGAAACTTTGGATTCTAGAATATAGTATATCAATACCTACAAAGCTCTGAGTGATAGGAAATGTTTTCAAAAAAATATTGTATTAGTACTTAGCCAAATTGTTACCCAAATGTCAGTGGAATGGACATATATTCTTAAACATGAAATGTCTTAGGAACTATATAACACCTAGAAAAAATTCTTAAAAAATAATAATGAAGTACAAAATCCTGCCAGACAATAAATGGAGATGTCACAGAAAAGGACCAGTGCCAGACGCAGTATCTACATAATTACACAATGTCTGTAAGTCTCACAGAATCAGGCATTTACCATGAAATTCAATCCAGCTAAATAGTCAGTGAATATAAAGAGGACATGTGACAGTATTCAATATGTGAGAATTCAAAGAATCACACCTGCAAATCTTTCTTAGAACAAATAACTTGAAAATAAAATCGGGCCCACTGAAAACTGCATGGAAATAATTAACGCAGGAGTAGAGAATCTATGGTAAGAGAATTTAAATAGTTTTGAGTACATTTATCTGTAGATAATTTATTCAATTATTACCAAAGTGCAAATTAAATGCCATACAATTTGATATGTAAAAATATGACTAATGAAATACAACCTGCTAAATATATGACTTAGCAAACAACAAAATATATATTGTTAAAACAGAAAAATAGAATGAATATTTTGCTATTATTAAATGAAATATAGTTTTATTAAACATTTCATTTTTGTAAAATTCTCTGACTTCATTGAAAGAATCTACATAAAATGTTGGTCACTTTATTAATTACAGTTATTTCTGATAACTAGATGGCTTTCTGTCTTTATGTACTTTTATACTATTTGAAATTTTTATAATATAGATATAATTATCTTATAAAAATTCTCACATCACTATTCATATTCATTCTTAACTTTGAACAATAAATGGCAGAGATACAGCCTGTGTATTCACAGTGTTAATATATCCACAATAAATCATGGTGTGTTTCCTTTTAAATGACTCTTAAGTGACTAAAGAAAGGCAATGCCAAAGAATGCTCAAACTACCGCACAATTGCACTCATCTCACACACTAGCAAAGTAATGCTCAAAATTCTCCAAGCCAGGCTTCAACAGTACTTGAACTGTGAAATTCCAGATGTTCAAGCTGGTTTTAGAAAAGGCAGAGGAACCAGAGATCAAATTGCCAACATCCGTTGGATCATCGAAGAGAGTTCCAGAAAAACATCTATTTCTGCCCTGTTGATTATGCCAAAGCCTTTGACTGTGTAGATCACAATAAACTGTGGAAAATTCTGAAAGAGATGAGAATACCAGGTTACCTGACCTGCCTCTTGAGAAACCTATATGCAGGTCAGGAAGCAACAATTAGAACTGGACATGGAACAATGGACTGGTTCCAAATAGGAAAAGGAGTATGTCAAGGCTGTATATTGTCACCTGCTTATTTAACTTATATGCAGAGTACATCATGAGAAATGCTGGGCTGGAGGAAGCCCAAGCTGGAATCAAGATTGCCAGGAGAAATACTAATAACCTCAGACATGCAGATGATACCACCCTTATGGCAGAAAGTGAAGAAGAACTAAGGAACCTCTTGATGAAAGTGAAAGAGGAGAGTAAAAAAGTTAGCTTAAAGCTCATGTTCAGAAAACTAAGATCATGGCATCTGGTACCATCACTTCATGGCAAATATATGGAGAAACAATGGAAACAGTGGCATACTTTTATTTTGGGGGGCTCCAAAATCACTGCAGGTGGTGACTGTAGCCATGAAATTAAAAGATGCTTACTCCTTGGAAGTAAAGTTATGACCAACCTAGATAGTATATTAAAAAGCAGAGACATTACTTTGCCAACAAAGGTCTGTCTAATCAAGGCTATGGTTTTTCCAGTGGTCATGTATGGATGTGAGAGTTGGACTATAAAAAAAGCTGAGGACCGAAGAACTGATTTGAACTGTGGTGTTGGAGAAGACTCTTTGAGAGTCCCTTGGACTGTAAGGAGATCCAACCAGTCCATCCTAAAGGAGATCAATCCTGGGTGTTCATTGGAAGGACTGATGTTGAAGCTGAAACTCCAATACTTTGGCTACCTGATGTGTAGAACTGATTCATTTGAAAAGACCCTGATGCTGTGAAAAATTGGGAGCAGGAGAAGGGAGCAACAGAGGATGAGATGGTTGGATGGCATCACTGACTCAATGGACATGAATTTAGGTAAACTGCAGGAGTTGGTGATGGACAGGGAGTCCTGGCGTGCTGCAGTCCATGGGGTCTCAACAAGCCAGACACAACTGAATGACTGAACTGAACTGAAGTGACTAAAGAACTAAAATGACTTAGTTCAAATCCATCTTATAGGAGAGAATAAGTAAGCTCAAGTGGTTTGGAAAGCTGTCCAGTATCACGTAGCTAGTTAATGAATGTATGAACGAGGGACCAGTTTCATATATCTGAAATTAATTCATCGAAACTGTCATAGACAAAAGAATAGACACATTAACATACAAGAAAGAAGTATTATTTAAATCCTATTCAATAATTACAGGTAAAATGACTCACCAGGTGATATCAATTTGATTTTATAAAAGACTTGCTTCCTGCTGCTGATGTTGCCTGCTTCTTTCTCTCTAATCAGCTTTTCTTCATCCAGCCTTTCTTCTCAGGCTGTATTAAATGCTCCTCTTTGTCTCAGTGCATTGGGAGCATCACTGCTGATGTGCTTTCTTTAATGAGTTGAAATTAGTCTTTGTGTTGCTGTTCTGCCCCACTGGACTGGCTGTTCCGTCAAGCCCGGATCCATTCATTATTGCATTGGCCAGTGCTGAGTACAGTGGCTTATAGTCAGTGTTCTGTGAATATTTATTGAGCTGATTTGCATTTAAAGATCTATACTCTCAGATAATTATTCAGCACTTAATATGGATAAGACTTCCCTGATGGCTCAGATGGTAACGAATCTACCTGCAGTGCAAGAGAACTGCGTTCGATCCCTGGGTTGGAAAGATCCCCTGGAGAAGAGAATGGCAACCCACTCCAGTATTCTTGCCTGGAGAATCCCATGGACAGAGGAGCCTGGAGGGCTACAGTCCATGGGGTCTCAAAGAGTCAGACATGACTGAGCAGCTAACACTAGTATGAATAAGATATACTGATAAAGAGTTGGGTTATTCCTTTATGTCTTGTTGTTCGGTCACTAAGTCGTGTCCAACTCTTTGTGACCCCATGAACTTCAGCTTGCCAGGCTTCTCTGACAGTGAAGGCTTCCCTGCACTAACTACTAGAGTTCGCTCAAACTCATATCCATTGTGTCCTTTACATCTAGAAGGCTGTTAATTTTATACAAATATGCAGGCTTCCATTCCTCTTCTGATTTTATGCTTTTGAATAAGAATAAGTTATGCCTGCTATCTGGCAAATACATTTCAGAGACATCATCAGTGGTTGCGAGGCCAAGATGCCAATGAAATCTCTTCTGCAGAGGGAATTTTCTTTGCTTTTGTATGATTTTTTATAACACTACATCTTAAAATTGCATTTATAGTATAGTCCATGGTATCTAAGATATATCAGAGATAGAGCTTCTAGTAAAAATAAGCTTCTTAGAAGCTTTTTGTGTTACTATTTTTATAAAGGAATGATTGAAGGATTGTTCATAAGGACTTGTATCAAAGCAGGGATTTTAAAATAAACCTGCTGTGTTCAATTTGATTTTGTTATTGTGACACATGACAGATATTGTGACGTTACAGGGCTGTCATTAGTTTTTCGAAAACTAGTTAAGTACACTCTTTTTTCAGGTATCTTGTTGGTTGGAAAAATACATTTTGACAGTAGAAATGTTATTTTGATGTATGAGAACTTACACAGAAGATAAATATGAAAAGAGTGAGGAAACAGATAAGCAAATCCTATAACATTTACATTACAGCAGAGACCACCATGGACCTGCTGTCTCATTGTTAATGTCATTTCTTTCATGCAGACTACACATTGCCTTTTATTTTACCCCAAAGGAATAGTTAAAATAGGCACATTAGAAGATTTCTCTTCGACTTCATCACTCCTTATACTCCTACTGTCTTAATTACTGAATATTAGCTCTTCAGTTAACTCTTGTTCCCTTTCTGATTGTCTTCCCGGGAATTCCTTTCCTCCATTCCCTTCTATTATTTTTTACATATTAAAATTTTTATTTTGTATCAGAGTACAGTTGATTCACAATGTTTTATTAGTTTCAGGTATACAGCAAAGTGATTCAGTTATACATGTACCTGTTCTATTCTTTTTCAAATTGTTTTCCCATTTATGTTGTTAGTAATATTGAATAGAGGTCCCTGTGCTATATGGTAGGTCCTTGTTGGTTATCCCCTGTAAATGTAGTAGTGTGTACCTGTCCATCTTAAACTTCCAGGCTATTCCAGTTCCCAATCTTCTCCTTTATCTCTATGTATACTTTTAATTGAGATACAACTGACATAGCTGGGAGAAGCATCAGCAGATATGTGGATAATACCACTCTAATGACAGAAAGCAAAGAACTAAAGAGCCGTTTGATAAGGGTGAAGGAGAAGAGTGAAAGAGCTGGCTTAAAACTAATATTAAAAAAGCTAAGATCATGGCATCCAGCCCCATTCAGTTCAGTTCAGTTAGTTCAGTCTCTCAGTCGTGTCTGACTCTTTGCAACCCCATGAATCACAGCACGCCAGGCCTCCCTGTCCATCACCAACTCCTGAAGTTCACTCATGACCACAGGAAAAACCATAGCCTTGACTAAACGGACCTTAGTTGGCAAAGCAATGTCTCTGCTTTTGAATATGCTGTCTAGGTTGGTCATAACTTTTCTTCCAAGGAGGAAGCATCTTTTAATTTCATGGCTGCAGTCACCATCTGCAGTGATTTTGGAACCCCCAAAATTAAAGTCTGACACTGTTTCCACTGTTTCCCCATCTATTTCCCATGAAGTGATGGGACCAGATGCCATGATCTTCATTTTCTGAATGTTGAGCTTTAAGCCAACTTTTTCACTCTCCTCTTTCACTTTCATCAAGAGGCTTTTTAGTTCTTCTTCACTTTCTGCCATAAAGGTGATGTCATCTGCATATCTGAGGTTATCGATATTTCTTCCGGCAATCTTGATTCCAGCTTGTGCCTCTTCCAGCGCCATTACTTCATGGCAAATAGGAGGGGAAAGGTGGAAGCAATGACAGATTTCCTCTTCTTGGGATCCAAAATCACTGCATATAGTGACTGCAACCATGAAATCTGATGATTGCTTCTTGACAGGAAAGCTATTACAAACCTAGACAGTGTGTTGAAAAGCTAAGACATTATTCTGCCGACAGAGGTCCGTATAATCAAGGCTCTGGTCTTCCCATTGGTCATGTATGGTTGTAAGAGCTGGACCATAAAGAAGGCAGAACACCAAAAAATCAGTGCCTTCGAACTGTGATGCTAGAGAAGACTCCTGAAAGCCCCTTGGACAGCAAGTAGATTAAACTAGTCAATCATAAGGGAAATCAACCCTGAGTACTTGTTAGAAGGATCGATGCTGAAGCTGAAGCTCCGTATTTTGGTCGTCTGACACAAACAGCCGACTCACTGGAAAAGTCCCTGATGCTGGGAAAGATTGAGGGCAGAAGGAGAAGAAGGTGTCAGAGGATGAGATGGCTGATGGCATCACTGATGCAATGGACATAAACTTGGGCTAACCCTGGGAGATGGTGAGGGACCGGGAAGCCTGGCATGCTTCAGGGCGACTGAACAACAACAATAGTCGACGTATGAGATTGTATTAGTTTAACAATGATTTTGATATATGTATATATTTTGCAAAGAACTATCAAAACTAGTTAGCATGTACCACTGCACATAGTTAGAATATTTTTCCTATGTTGAGAACTTTTAAGATCTACTCTCTTAGCAACTTGCAAATGTACAATACAGTGTCTCCATTTCCCTTTAAATGTCCAACTTCCCCTTCTTCTTTTTCCCCCTCCCCTTTCTCTCCCCTCCCCCATGCAACATGTTGTCCTTGGTCCTCCAAGATTGGTAGACAGTTTGAGCCTCAGTTGCTTCATCAGTAAAATGGAAATAATTGCAGTTATTACCACACAATTTTGGTGTGAGGGTTGAGTGAGAAAGCGCTTAACACGACAAATTTGAGTACTGAATGTCAATTATTGTTAGAAGTAAAGCCAAATTAAGAGACCTCCATGCCTCAGGCATTTCCTCATCAACCTACTCTGCACCCCACTGCCAGAGGCAGGCATTCTAAAATACAAATGTGACTGTGCAGCCTCCATTGGCTGCCCATATACATTTTCTTTCAGCAGTCAAAATATGTCTATGGAGCTTTAAACCCTTGTTGATCATATTTTAATATTCCTCACCAGGGAGGTAAGTAATATTAGTGGCACATAATTCATGAATTGGGAAGTATCTCTCCCAATCTCTCTTGGTAGACCTAGACCCTACCCATCAATCCTGTGGTGGAACCAATTTTTAAAGTTCTTTTTTGTGGTTCTAGTGTTTCTTTATGGAGATCCAAGAACATGTGGCATAATATTTTTCATTTTCTTTCTTTCTCATGCAAAAGACACATGTGTATGAAAAGCAAGGCATTTCTCCACACATAAACATAACCTGGAGATATTTTCAATCAGAATGTAGAAAACTGTCTTACCCATTTTGTAATGTACTATAGTGTATTTGGCAAGTTCTTATCAACAGGTATTATGGTTACTTTGCTATTACCAGCAACCCTGCAGTATATCATTTATCCACATAACATTGTTATGAATGCAAATGAATTGATGGTGTAAAATTTAGAATGAGAGAATGCTGGGTCAAAGTCATGGATGCAAATTTGATACTTTTTTTTTCCCAAATTTAAAATGTTTGTTATCCTTTCTGCGTTTGAGGTGCCACCTTTATCGTCACTATTACTGAAAGTCAGGGTTGCTGCTGCTGCATGACTGAAGTGATGCCCAACATGTTGAATAAAGAGAAAAAGTCAGGTTAAACCACAAAATTCAAATAACACTAAATCAAGAAAAGAGCATCTGAATCTAATTATGTAGCTCTAAACAAAAAGCCAGTACATTTTTTAAACAGCAGCTAAAATTAAATTAGGGCACATGAGAGACAAAAATGTAAAGTAGAAAAAAAAAGTGTAAAGTAGATAAGAAACACTGTGTACATTTTGCAAAGAAATTAATTTTCTTTCCTGAGTAAAACTTCTCACTTAAGACATTTCATTTCAAAATGAGCTTTATTCATTTGCAATCAGTCACCCTTTAAGCTATTTCTTCCCTGGATTTTCAAACTCCTGAAGCTTTCATGTCTTTTTCATGCTATGAGGAAATAAGCTTCTGTTCAGCTACTGAGTGTGGATTAATGCCTAAGGCTTCAAGAAACCCATACTTTCAAAACCATTTAGTTTAGATCTTGATACTTTCTTTATTCTTGATCTTTTTTAAAAAATCACTTATTTCTGGACAAAATTTCATTTTAAAATGAAAGGATAGAAAGGTTCAAATGGGTATTTTCGAAACAGTCTGTTTGGGAGGCAAACATTTGTTTATAACTAAGCACCTGGACTGAAGAGTTCTTCCTGGGTATACTGACAAGCAAGCCCCGTGTTGCCTGTGGGTTTCGTATGCTTTAGAAGGAAAGTCAATTTCAGATCATTCCTCTTTTCACACTTCATTAGCTATTTTTTTTTTTTGTCTCTCTCATCACTTGAATTTGTTAGTTTAGATCTTGATACTTTCTTTATTCTTGATCTTCTTTTAAAAAAATCACTTATTTCTGGACAAAATTTCATTTTAAAATGAAAGGATACAAAGGTTCAAATGGGTATTTTCAAAACAGTCTGTTTGGGAGGCAAACATTTATTTATAACTAAGCACCTGGACTGAAGAGTTCTTCCTGGGTATACTGACAAGCAAGCCCCGTGTTGCCTGTGGGTTTCCTATGCTTTAGAAGGAAAGTCAATTTCAGATCATTCCTCTTTTCACACTTCATTAGCTATTTTTTTTTTTTGTCTCTCTCATCACTTGAATTTTTAGACATGAGATGTTGTAGCTGTGCTGAAGTTTTCAGTTTATCAGAATAAATGGGTAATTCTTCCTCACTGGCTGGTTTCCAGCCCTTGAGAGCAAGGACTGTCAACAACAAAACAGTATATCCACAAGCTCTGTCGTATAATTGGAAGTGTTAGGTTTTATAATGTTTCATATGTAACATTTTATACTATCTTGCACAATGTGAAATATAAAAACTAATTAATGTTGTTAATAAAGGTATACAGATATAGTTGATATATTAAAGTTTTTGATTGGAAGGATGTACTTTAAGATATGTCATGTGTGCGTGTGAGCTAAGTCGCTTCAGTCACGTCTTTATGACTGCAGCCCACCAGGCTCCTCTGCCCATGGGATTCTCCAGGCAAGAATACTGGAGTGGGTTGCCGTTTCCTCCTCCAGGGAATCTTCCCGACTTCGGGATCGAACCCACATCCGTTAACGTCCTAACCTGCATTGACAGGCAGGCTCTTAAAACCACTAGCGCCGCCTGGGAAGCCCAGGAGATGTCATATGTGGCACACATAGAAATAGGAGAACTTAAAGGTTAGTAACTACTGACCCTACAAGTTCTGGAATTTCTTAAAGATCATTACAGAACTTTCTTACAACTGACACTTTCATGATTCTTTAAGTTCATTACTAAATCTGACAGCTATTTATGGCGCACTGAGATGGAACTGTTAAGGGAAGCACGCTGACTGATGCCTCCGACCCCGGCCAGGCACCATAGGAACCGTTCGTGCGAGTTACTTTACGACAGGAGGTCCTGGTAAGGAACACGGAACTCTCAAGCCAGCCCCAACTGGGAGAGCTTGGGAAAGGTCAAAAGGTGACGCCACGCATCCTGTCAGCTCCCAGAATGCTCCTCGCTGGCGTCCGCCTTGGCTGAGAGATGGCAGGTGCCACCGGGAAGGCCCCTGAGTCAGTGACCAGCCAGAGACGACCGGAAACTAACCCCATCGCCACAGACCCCGAGAGCATGAGCCCGGGGCGGAGCAGCCCTCCTGGGCTCCCCGCTCGTCGGGCGCCCCTGCCCAGTGAAGTCTCCTGCTTTGTCAGCATGTGTGTCTCCTCGGAAATCATCCCCAAATGTTAGACTAGAGCCCCTTTCGGGCCCTGAAAGGGATCCCCTTTCTATAACGAAAGGGTACCTTCAGATATAATCAAATTTGTTACCAGAAAACTCATGTCTTATCAGTTGAAACTTTTCTATACATTCCTCATTTGAAAGCAACCTCTGAATATCACCATAACCTTTAAAATAAACAGTGGATTACAAGAGGCATGGGATAATCCTATGCTGGATTTAAACATTTTATTCAAGACCGTTCACAGGTATGTAGACTTAAGTCAGGTTGATACACCAATTTGAAACAAGTAATGGAAACGTGTTTGCTGATTCAACATTTTAAGTATATTGCACTTTATAGTTTTAAAGAGGCAGTAAGTGTTCAAAAAAGCATGAGGTGTTGAATCAACATTGAATGAGTCTGCAAATTTATGTCCAGAAACTGAAGTTTTCTGTTTTCACAAGGAGGATATAGTTTAATGGTGAGAAGCTATTCTTGGGAAGTGTGGAAAGCATCCATTTTGCAGAAGACTGCAGTTTTTAACTTTGTTAGACAGTTTTGGTAGCACAGTTGTTTAAATATCGTATTAAACAGCATACCTAAAACTAAACTCATTTCTAGGTTTTGTGACAGTGCATAAATGCCATCATTCACTTAGCTATCTAGGTATAAAAACTTAGATATATCTTTAATTCTTCACTTGTATTAAGTTTATTATGAAGTTCAAATTTTTCCTGTAATGTTTTTCATCTTGGATTTCATCTCCTCTCCCTCTGCTGCCCTCAGCAGTGGCTGAGTTCTCATCTCCTCTGGTGTGAATGTACTGATTATCTAAAGAAATTATTCTATTGTCATTTGATCCCTGGGTCGTAAGGATCCTCTGGAGGAGGAAATGGCATCCTACTCTAGAATTCTTGCCTGAAAATTCCATGGACAGAGGAGCCCGGTGGGCTACAGTCCCTGGGATTACAGAGAATCTGACATAACTGAGCTACTGAGGGCACCATTATATGAACCCTGCTACTGATCTAATATTTAAAAATATTAGTCCCATAATATCACTCCCTTAATAGAACTGTTGACTCCATTTTCTGCTGCATTAAATGAAAACTCTCTTTGACTTTTGAGGTCTTCTGCCATTTGTATTTATATCCTTTATTTCTTTCCTAAGGATGTGTGTGTATGTGAAACTGTTGACTCCATTTTCTGCTGCATGAAATGAAAACTCTCTTTGGCTTTTAAGGTCTTCTGCCATTTGTATTTATATCTTTTGTTTCTTTCCTAAGGGGGCATGTTTGGGTGTGTGTGTTTTCCTCAATTCAGCCTATTCTTACTACATCACAAGAGCCTCTCGTTTTTGTATTTTGCCCGCAGATTTTGAGATGGTGCAGGTAAAGGGGAAAATTAATGACAGCACCAAGATCTGAAGCTTATGTGACTAAACATATGGTTAACGTGTGGAGGAAATATAATAATAAAAAAAAAACTGAAAGGAGAAGTAAACTGAAAAGGAAGTATTTTGAGCTGTGATTTGCATGTTTGACTTGTACTTCCTTAGCCCCATAGTAACTGAGCCATAAAACAGAATCACACAGGTTGTACCTGGGAATAGAGTTTTCACTCACAGTAGCGTTATGCCTCTACAGCTGACTGATGAAAATAAAACACCGTCAGTTTCCAAAAACTAAGTGGATAGAGCCAAAGAGTTACTCTGATTTTAGATAAACTAAAAGCCAGAAGACATGGTTCTTTCCTGGAGATTTTGAGCAAAGAGCCAGGGTATTTTGTTCTGTATCATGTCTGAAAGTGGGGAGCAAGAAGAGAGGGTTAATAATTGTAGATATCCTTCCAGTGCTGTAATGGTTTCTAAAAATGGCCACCTGCTTGGGTTACTGTGTCCCAAGTCTGCTCTACAACTGGTTTTCATTCTCACAATGATGACAATTTCACACTCTCCACCTAAACCTTGGTGCTGCTGTGAAGCGTTTCATTTCTGGCTGTGACTCTCAGCCATGTGTGTATTCTCTCCCAGCATTTCATGGATGGCCTGGTAGACAAATGCAGTAGAGAGAACTATGTATATTCAGGCGGAAAACAAAACACTGTTGGCCTCCACAAAAATTGGCTGTGGTGAGACTTGGGGGAATCATCATTTGCCCTTTTGTGAATTTCCAACTGTTCTTCTGGATTATTAAGATAAAGAGAAAGCAAGACAATAGAAACAGAAAAGATGAACACTTATTTTGGACTTTCCAACCATGAAATGAGAAAAAATGAGGTATACATATTTCACTGTTAATGGATAGCAATATTTATATTTTTCATCTAACAATGGTGAATGGTGCAAAGTTTTGAGTAAACAAAATTGGTGAGAACTTTCTCTTTTAAAATTAAACTTAAATTATGCTCCAAGGAGAAAGGAAAGAAGTTTTTAATTTCTTTGTCTTGTGGTTTATATTTAAATAGGTGAATGTTTACATAGAGATTGCTGCATATTTATATATATTATTTATATACATATGTAAACTGAGATTTTAAAAGGCAAATAGATGTAAGGGCAAATGCATTTATATATAAACATAAATGGATAGCCATAACACTGCTTCCTCTCATCCTTAATGACCTCTGCTTTTTACAGTCAAATATTATATAATCTAAAACAGAAATGGCCAATAGTATTTTTAAAACACTAAAATATTAATGTAAACAATCTTTGAATTAATGATATGAATTCTTATATTTTATGAGATATTAGCTTTTTGCTAAATTAAGTTACAGATAAAAATGAATGTATTTAGACTTGTGGATATTTGAGAAAATGTATTTACATCTCCTCATCCCCAAAAATATACTCTGCTTTTTTACACTGTGGGCTGCTTAAAAGTGTGAGTTGCTCAGTCTTGTCTGACTATTTGGGACCCCATGGACTGTAGCCCACCAGTCTCCTCTGTCCATGGAATTCTTCAGGCAAGAATACTGGAGTGGGTTGCTGTTCCATTCTCCAGGGAATCTTCCTGACTAGGGGATCAAAGCTAGGTCTCCTGCATTGCAGGCGAATTCTTTACTGTTTGAGCCACCAGGATTCCCCTTATAAAACATTTAAAGTTACCTTTGGCTCACCTCTTTTCATTGCTTTTGTATTCCTAAGTATTTCTAATCAGTTCACAGAGAAAACCCTTTGGGTTTACATTTATCAGAGAGCCACTGCGTTTGTTTCAGGGAACTCAGTAGGTTGTGAACTGTATCCAGAGTTACAAGTGTATACAAAGGAGGACTCACAGTGGCTATACTTGATGCTAGCAGTCTACTCTGTGGACATCCAGAAGCCCCAGGACTGTAGACACTGCAAATTGACAGCTGCAGGTCTTACAGTTTAGAGACGACATGTGCCTTGAAAAATCTAGGCATTTAAAAGAAATCAACCTGAGATGCCTAAGATTTCTGACCCTGTACCTCTGTTTTTTAAATTTCATTCTGTTTGTGACTTTTGTTTAATTTACAATCCGAAATTTGCTTAGACTAACTTAGAGAAAGAGTTGATGAATCTGATTGAATTCTTAAAGCTGAGATCTTTCCTGACCTGGCTCTCCCATATTTTTCTTATTTCCTACAATCCTTCTGTGGTTCACTGCCCTCCATACTGGCTCTTTCTTTGCAGTTCTTGGAATAATAGTTCAGGCAGACTCACTCATTAGGGTGTTTGCTCTTGCAGTTTTGTCTTACTGAAGCACCTTTTCCCCAAATGTCTGCATCACCCTTTCTCTCACTTACTCTACTGCTGAAATGTGGGCTCATGGATGAGCCTTCCCTTGCCACCCCTCCATACCACTTAGCACGACTGAAAAATACTATTTACAAATGTATTTATTTATCTACCATCATCCGGCTACCCAGCTGAATGGATGTTCCAAGAGGCAGAAACTCTGTTTCCATAAAGGCAGAAAGTTTTGTGCTTTTGGTTGCTGTTACTGTTTTAATCTGTATTTTTTTTTTAAATACTATATCCAAGGAACAAAGAGCTCTCAAGTATTTTTTTGAATGAATGAATGGTTGAGACTGATTCTAATATTGGTATATATTTGACAGCAATTAAATATAAGTCATATTGAAAGTTCATATCCCTACTGAAAAATAGCCTGAATTCATCTGTGCATTAAGCTTAATCCTGTGTATTAACTGTTTTTGCAAAAACACAGTGTGTCTTTCATAGTACCATATATGTTTTGTGAGAGGACAAAGACCCAGGACTAAGTAATTGAATTTACTCATAGCATGAGCCTGCAGTAACTATTCCTGAATGGGCTTTACTTATTTGGTTGTTTATTTGTTGTCTTGATATAGTCATCTTATATGCAGTTATAAGTAAACAATTGAATCCTATAGCCCAAGTAATCGTGTATATAGTATCTTGCTTTCAGAAGGGAAAACAAATATAAGATGCTCTGCATATGCCACTGTCTTCCATATTCCTGAAATCCCCAGAAATGAAATTTCTATCACTCCATTTAGGGCAATGGACCCTCACATTTGACAACTTGTATAATGAAAAATTCTCCCAAGTGTTTTAACCAAAATCCTACCTGAAGTGCAGAGTTCATTAGGTCACCATCTTGTGATGGAACAGGCCCATTAGATCCAATTTTAGTCAAGTTAAATCTTAGGAATGGATTCTGGGTAAATAGCATCGTTATGGCTAGGAACTCCAGCCAGGAAATCAAACCACCTACATCACAGTGAGTCTTAAATGGAAAAAGGATGCCCTTTGTGTAAAATCACTTCGGAGAGGAGACAGCATGAAAGAAAGAGATTGCTATGAAGTAAGAGGGTTTTCATCAGGTGGCAGGGAATCCAGGGGGTATTTGACTATGGCAAGCTGGCTGGCTGGCTAATGCGGTAGAAAACTGAGGTATGGAGCAGTTTTGCATCCTGGGGATTCCTGCACTCCTGGCAGCAACATGGAATTTTCTAGAAGGAAAACCTGAAAGGTACCCAGGAGCCTGTTTGGTGAGACCGCTGACATGTTTAGGAGATAGCTCTGAATGAGAAGGTGATATGGGTTAATTCCCCAGGAAAGAATGAAGCAGCATCTTGAGCAGCAATGGCAGGCATGTCTTCAGAGAAGGGACAGGACTCGTGAGAAGGTGAATCTTCCTGCAGGCAATTAATCCTGTCGATAACCAGCCAAATGGTCCCTGCATGTTCGCATGCCCTTGAAAAGCCAAGCAATGTCTGTCCGCCCACACGCTGCTAATGAGGGGCACTGACGTATGTCCTGTCTCATGGAAAAAAATAAAAATACTTATTTAATTGGTATGCACTTGGAATGCACTTGGAAAATGAGCAAAATAAGACCTATTCCTTTATTTTTTCTTTTCAGAGGAGTGATTTCCTGGAGATCTAAGTGCTAGTTGCTCAGTCATGTCTGACTCTGTGACCCCATGGACTGTAGGCTGCCAGGCTCCTCTGTCTATGGAATTCTCCAGGCAAGAATACTAGAGTGGGCTATTTCCTTCTCCAGCAAATCTTGCCAACCCAAGGATGGAACCTGAGTCTCCTGCATTGCAGGCAGATTCTTTACCACTGTGCCACAAGAGCTTACAGCCTTCCTGGACTAAAGTAGTCATTTTTGCTGCTCATCTCCAGAATTTTGCCAACATAATCAATCAGGCGTCAGCTATAGGGCCTAAAGCAGAGCATAGCACATTGAAATCCTGCTGGTAAAGAGGAACAGAGAGGTGATTTCCTCATGCTCCCACGAATTGCGTGTTTCTGGTCTGAAGTTGGCTTTCAGAGTGCTGACTCGTACTGAATTTGACTTCACATTGACACAGAATGGCACTTACAAATTCTCAGCACCAAGTCCCTTTTAATTATCTGACTCCCATCACAAAGCAAAATATTTTGAAAAAACATAAGACAATAAAAGCCAAAAATGAAACTTTCCGCATTTATTAGCATTTATTAAATAATTTAAAAATCAAATAAATATCAAAATATAACTAGTCCACATTCATGATAATTCGTACTATTTTTCCTAGTAAATTATGTATTTTAATCACTTTGTGAGATTTTCATTAGACTTTTGAAATATCAAAAATAATTTTATTGAGATAAACAGAAATTGAGGAACTTTTTTTGCAAAATGCCTGACCAATAGTCTCCCATACTGCCAGGGTCATAAAAAGTAAAAAAAAGCTGAGAAACTATCAAAGATCAGAGGAGACTAAGGAGACAGAGGAGGAGACAGGAAGCCCAGGCGGCGCAGTGGTAAAGAGCCCACCTGGCAATGCAGGAGACATAAGAGACACAGGTTCGATCCCTGGGTCAGGAATATCCCCTGGAGTCGGAAATGGCAACCCACTCCAGTATTCTTTTTTTTTTTTTTTTTTAGTTTGTTTTGCTTTACAATGCTCTATTCGTTTTGCTATACATTGACATGAATCAGCCACGAGTGTACATGAACTCCCAGTCCCGACCCCCACCTCCCCCCTCCCGCCCCACACCTTCTCTCTGGATTATCCCCGTGCATCAGTCCCAAGCATCCTGCAAACTGCATCAAACCTGGACTGGCGATTCGTTTCACTTATGATATCATACATGTTACACTGCCACTCTGCCAACCCATCCCACCCTCTCCCTCTCCCCCAGAGTCCAAAAGGCCATTCTATACATCTGTGTCTCTTTTGCTGTCTTGCGTACAGGTTTATCATTACCATCATTCTAAATTCCATATATATGTGTAAGTATACTGTATTGGTGTTTTTCTTTCTGGCTTACTTCACTCTGTATAATCGGCTCCAGCGTCATCCACCTCATTAGAACTGATTCAAATGTATTCTTTTTAATAGCTGAGTAATACTCCATTGTGTATATGTACCACAGCTTTCTTATCCATTCATCTGCTGATGGACATCTAGGTTGCTTCCATGTCCTGGCTATTATAAACAGTGCCGCAGTGAACATTGGGGTACACGTGTCTCTTTCAATTCTGGTTTCCTCGGTGTGTATGCCCAGCAGTGGGATTGCTGGATCATAAGGCAGTTCTATTTGCAATTTTTTAAGGAATCTCCACACTGTTCTCCATAGTGGCTGTACTAATTTGCATTCCCACCAACAGTGTAAGAGGGTATTCTTGCCTGGAGAATCCCATGGCCAGAGGAGCCTGGAGGGTCCATGGGTTTGCAAAGAGCCAGACACAGTTAAGCACTCTCCACACACAAGGAGACAGGAAACTGAATCCAGCGTGGTCACCTGGTTGGTGTTCAGTCGCTAAGCCATGTCTGACTCTTGAGATCTCATGGACAGGCTCCACTGTCCATGGAATTTCCCAGGCAAGAATACTGTAGTGGTTGCCATTTCCTTCTCCAGAGATCTTCCCGACCTAGGGGTCAAACCTGTGTCTCCTGCATTGGCAGGGAAACCCTGGACTGGACCCAAAGTGGAATAGGACATTGGTGGAAAAAACTGATTTCTGAAAAGAATGTATTTTCGATAATAGCATTTTAGCAATGTTTATTTCTCAGTTTTAGAAAAATATATCATGTTTATTGAGGATGTTAATATTAGGAGAAGTTGGGTGAAATCTTTTACATTTTTGCTAGTATTTTATAAATCTAGAACTATCCCAAAGCAGGAAATAATAACTTGAGGGCCTTTTCTTGGTAAACAGTCTATTACATCAGGTCTTTAGCAATCAGTTTTATCTATATGTGGTTGCCTGTTAATGTAATAGCAAAGAGATAAGATACTATCGAAAATACCAAATCTATTTTCCCTTATTATCCGTTATCAGATTTGTTCTATAGCAATATCGAGTGCCTAAATGGAAATACTTATGCCTTCTGACAATGTTTATCTCTCTCTTTAGCAGAAAATAGTGTTGTCCCATAGCTGGGACACTGCAGTCAGTGTATTTGTGTATTTCCATGAACATTACAAGACTTCATTTGAACATCACCATGGTTCCTGAGCAATAAAGTGCACAGGGAACAAGGAAAATAATTCTTCTATAGGAAAGAACAGAAACTGTATTACCAGAGTCTCGGGTCTCAATTCCATTCAAGTAGGATCTTTCTACCTCAACTAGAATTCCCAATCCACTAAAAATAATCAAGAGATAAATAGTAATAATCTATATATGTCCCACTTTGCAAATGATATATTTATTTCTCTCAAATTTCTACTCAGATTCATGTAACTGTTTTTCACTTTCACAATAATACTATGACTACTACTCTGCTAATAAAACAAAATCTGGAGAAGTATCTGTCTTAGTCATTGTGGGCTATCATAATGCAGTGCTGTAGACTGGGTGACATAAACAACAAACATTTATTTTTTTCATAGTTTTGGGGGCTAGAAGTCCAAGATCAAGGGCTAGTGTGGTCAGGTTCTAGGAAGAGCCCTTTTCCTGGCTTTCCCACAGCCGCCATCTCACCACATGCCCACATGACCTCTCTGGGAGGGCATGGAGAGAGGGCGTGCTCTCTGGTGTCTTGTCTTGATGGTGATGGTTTAGTTGCTCAGTCATGTCCTACTGTTTGCAATTCCATGGACTATAGCCTGCCAGACTCCTCTGTCCATGGGATTTTCCAGGCAAGAATACTGGAGGGAGTTGCCGTTTCCTTCTCCAGGGGATCTTCCTGACCCAGCAAGGAACCTGAGTCTCCTGCCTTGCAAGTGGTATCCTGCAGGCAGATTCTTTACATAAGGACATAAACCATAAGGGCACTAATGCCATCCTGAGCGCCCCACCCTCAAGATCTCATCTAATCCTAATTACCTCCCTAGGGGCCCCACCTCCAAACCATCACATTGGGCTGAGGAATCCAACAAGCCATATTCTGATATCATATTGTTATCAACATTTATGGAGGAGGCAATGGCACCCCACTCCAGTACTCTTGCCTGGAAAATCCCATGGACGGAGGAGCCTCGTAGGCTGCAGTCCATGGGGTCGCCGGGAGTCGGACACAACTGAGCGACTTCACTTTCACTTTTCACTTTCACGCATTGGAGAAGGAAATGGCAACCCACTCCAGTGTTCTTGCCTGGAGAATCCCAGGGACAGGGGAGCCTGGTGGGCTGCCATCTCTGGGGTCGCACAGAGTCAGACACGACTGAAGTGACTTAGCAGATCAACATTTATATTACATCTTCTAATGTTTTACTTTGGGATGGAGATTAATAAGGAGTGAGCAAATGAATAACTAGAACTTTGCGTGTGAAGCACAAGCATGTAGAAAGAACAGCTGGAGCTCTGAAAGGCTGACTCCTTGTTTCCAGTGAGGGTTTAGGAGACTTGTGATGGGAGGAGACACATCTCCACCTGGTGGAGAAGAGATGTGGTCAGATATGCTGGAAGCCCAGGGCTGCCCTTCCCTCGCTTTGCAAAGCCACCAGGAAGGAGCTGGAAAAGCTGGCAAGAATAAAGTGAAATTCTGTATTTAAATCGTTATTCTATTTATTCTGCTTTTATGATGAAAGGGTCTTCACGTGACTGTTCTGAGTGCCTTTGAACAGGGTAAAGACTATCTTCTAGTGAAAAACGAACAATGCCCACTCCAGAGGAATTACAGTATCTGGCCTGTATTAGTTCCCAGGTGGTGCTAGTGGTGAAGACCCTGCTTGCCAATATAGGAGACCTAAGAGGTGCCAGTTCAGTCCCTGGGTTGGGAGATCCCCTGGAGAAGGGCATGGCAACCCACTCCAGTATTCTTGCCTGGAAAATCCCATGGACAGAGGAACCTGGAGGGCTACAGTCCATATGGTTGCAAAGAGTCAAACATGACTGAAGATACTTAGCCTGCCCGTGCATAGCCACTTTGCAGTTTAAATAAAGACAGAAAAGAAATAAGAGTGATCTGATTTTCCGGCAATGCAGAATATTAACTCCCACAAAAATATGTATTTCTGTAAGACTTTGAAATAGGAAATTTGTATTTCTGAACCTCTTCAGTGGTTGAAAAGGAAACTCTTTTAATTACTTTGCCTTAAACATGCCTGTGGAGGGAGGGTGAGGTGGGCATGAGTTGATAGTGTAAGAATTAGTCCTGTAAGTCAGGAGGAAGTCCAGAGAGAAGGGCCTGTGTTTGTGTAATACATAGCCCTATTTTTTTTTAAACTAAAGCTGAAGAGATGTTTGTTCAGACAGATGTATGTTCAAATTCTGATACTTTTAACTATCTTTATCCTAAAGTGCTGGCAACCTCATATAGTGAATATGAGGATTAAATGTGTCTAAATTTTTAAATTTATTTAAAATTTATTTTAAAATGCTTATTGCATCAATAAGAACTTAATAAATACTAGTTGCTATGAAAGTATAAAAGGATGAAACAGATGTATCCATTATAAGAAACATTTCTCTTTCATTTTCTAAAGTAATATATGAGCGTTTAGGTTTTTTAAAATTAATAGTACAAGATAAGTTAATTTTTAAATGTAATGTCTCTCCAAAAATAGGAAAGTGAGCATTATGAAAGTATTTAAGTTAGTCAATTATTACTTCATTATCATGGAAAACAGAATTGTGTGTCACTAGAATGGTAAGAATTTTATATGGTGTTGATACCCAGATGATTTAATTAGACTGAAGAGGATTGGAACCAGTGCACTGAAAATCTCACAACACAAAATTTTTTCACATAAAATTTTATATTTAATATTGTTTTAAAGTTTTGCTGATATTTGAAAGAAAACATGCCTATGATCCCAATTTTTTCTCCCGGTAAAACAAGTGCATTTAAAACAATTTATTCCCACTGGCTTAGTTGAAGAGATAAACCTCTGATGCTACTAAAAGCATGTAAAATGAGAGAGAATAAGATTCCTGTATTTCCTTTCAGATTTTCAGACGATGCTGGCTGGTTTTCAAGAAGGCATCTAGTAAAGGACCCAGAAGGCTAGAAAAATTTCCCGATGAAAAGGCAGCATATTTCAGGAACTTTCATAAGGTAAGTCATGGTCTCTGGAATCTCTGGGGAATAACTGGACCCTTGGCAACAACTGTGGAGACATTTCTTTTGATAAATAAAATCTATGGCAGAGGCCATAATGCATGGCTAGGATAAAACGTCCCTGCGCTGATAAAATGCAAAAGTTATTTTTCTCCTTTATTTTAATCATCTACTGTAAATGCCAGTAGTACCTCTGCAAAATGAAAGGCTCATTTTTATTGCTACTTTGCAAAATGAGATGCCTCATAACTCAACCAGATCATTTCCCAAGGTGCTGAGTAGGCAATTTCCCTCTGTTCAGGTTAATTGTGCATTTGTTACTTTGATTTTAACTGTGGGCAATGTTTAGGAGATAAAACTTTTGAGGCTGGTGTGAGCAGTGTTAATGACACTGTTAATGTACAAAGCACTTGCTGTTTATAGCTTAACAAGAAAGGGATCGTTATGCATGCTGATATGTAGAGATGTGGCATAAAGCCTATGAGTCAAATATCAATTTCCTAAAAATATGTGAGTATGAGATGAAAGTTAAAAATATGTAAGAAATCACCGTAGAATGATGCTGAATGTGCTGCTGAAAGTTATCTCTGGTGATAATGTCAAAACAGCTTAGGTATTTGATAGTAAGGTGGAGGATTCATGATCCGAATGCAGAACTGTGGAGCAGTGTTGCTTTTTGACAGAATGCCCACATAAGCTCAGGAAAGACTTTAATTCCTTCATGGTGGTAACATAGAATAAGTTACCCTGAATACTGTAATGGTCTGTGGAACTTATTTTCTGTGATATATAGTTCTAATTTCTTCTTTTATTAAAAAATAGAGTGCGTTCCAGGGATGAGGAGCATGGCAGGGCTAAATAAGCATAGCACCAAGGATTTTTTGTGAAGGACAGGGAAGCCCTGGCTTGCTGTAGTCCTTGGGGTCACAAAAGTTGGGCACAGCTTAGCAACTGAACAACAAAGGTTTTTAGGAGAGTGAAACTACCCTTTATTATAACGGTGAATGTATGCTGTTATATGTTTGTCCAAAGCCATAAAATATACAACACACCAAGAATGAACCTTGCTGTAACATATGAACTTTGGGTGGTTATGTTGTATTAAATTAGATTCATTCATGAGTTATAACAAACGTGCCATCTGGTGAGAATGTTGCTAATGGGAGAGGCTATCTGTGTGTGTGTGTGCTCAGTCATATCTGACTCTTGAGACCTCGTAGACCCTCCAGGCTCCTTTGTCCATGGTCCTCTCCAGACAAGAATGCTGGAGTGGGTTGCCATGCACTCCTCCAGGGCATCTTCCTGACCCAGGGATTGAACCTGTATCTCTTGTGTCTCCTGCATTGACAGGTGGATTCTTCACCACTGCACCACCTGGGAAGCCCACGTGCATACAGGGGCAGGCAGTAAAAGGGAAATCTCTGTAATTTCTGCTCAGTATTGCAGTGAACACAAAACTGCTCTAAAAAGTAAAATCTATTAAAAATAGATTATTCAGCAATCATGTGCTAACCAGTTGTATTACACAAATAGCTAGCAGCCATTTGTATTAAACTTGAACCTATATTATAAGGCTTAAAATGTGAACTTAACTCTCTATGAGGTATTCTATATATTAATACACATTTACAATTGGAGAATCCAAGTTTAAGTTCCTGCCAAAACACTTATAAGCTCATGGGAGTTTGGTTTTCTCTTGAGTACATGGATTTTTAAAGTCATTATATCTCATGTCTATTTTTAGAGGAAACGATATTTGTAGCCTGAAGTCATGTTGATATTTTTATGATGATAAAGATCGTGGCAGTAGTTTTAAACCTGACTTAATAAGAAACTACCAGGTATATCTGTGACATTCAGTTTTTGAGTAAAATTTTGAAAGACTCTAAGCATAGTATGTGTTCTGTGGATTCCTGGTCAGAACGCGTGCCTGCTCGTCACTGATGTATCCTGGCTGCCCACCCTCTAGCCAGTGCATCTAGAGTCCTCATACTCAGCCATCTTTTACTTGACAAATGGCAACATTCCAGTATTGTAACCACTTATTAATAAGGGTTAATAGTTTAGACTGAGATAAGGTATCTGATTTATACCTTGCACTGGGCTCTTCACTGGGGATACTGAGATAGACATACCCTGAAAGAGTTTGTATTCCAGTGAAAAGACACACATATGCAGATAAATTTAATTCAATATGAGCAAGTCTTAATAAATTGAAAAGAGGTGAAGTCATAAAGAGTGTGTTCTCTGACCATAAATAATTTAAATTAGAAGTTGGTGTTATCAAGTACATTCTAATTATTTGGGAATTAGCATATTCCAAGGGGTAATAATCAGAAAGGAAATGCATTAGTCACAGAGGCTATTAGCAAATATTCTAAACTCAAAAATCATAAATACAAGTATCAATATGTGTGGAATATAGAACTACATGAGTAATTACTGCTGCTGCTGCTAAGTCGCTTCAGTCGTGTCCAGCTCTGTGCGACCCCATAGACGGCAGCCTACCAGGCTCCCTCGTCCCTGGGATTCTCCAGGCAAGAACACTGGAGTGGGTTGCCATTGCCTTCTCCAGTGCATGAAAGTGAAAAGTGAAAGTGAAGTCACTGGGTCGTGTCCAAATCTCAGTGACCCCATGGACTGCAGCCTACCAGGCTCCTCCATCCATGGGATTTTCCAGGCAAGAGTAATTACAGGGAAATGTATATCTGTAAGTTCTTACATTACAAAGAAACAATAAATGGAGAAGAAAATATCAATGAAATAAAAACCAAAGTAATAATAAGGAAATTTTATAAAGTCCATACTGCTTCTTTAAAAAAAAAAAAGAAATTTACTGGATATACTGTTAACCAAATTTATCAAGAAAAAAATATTTTAAAAAATCAAAGACTGGGATGAGTAGATGGGTTATCCACTACAAATTCTACAAATATTAAAAGGATAAGAGTATATTGTGAGCAAATGTGATTTAAATTTTTTGACAAATTAAATGAAATAGACAAACTCCTTGAAAGACACAAACCAGCCAGGCTTATTCAGTAGTTCAAGATCTAATAAAAACTTTTAACTTATAGTTCAATAATATTCCTACCAAAAAATCTTGATCTCCATATCATTTCACTTGTTAATACTATAACATATTTAAAGTGAAAAAAGAATCCACATAAATTCTTAAGGAAAATATAAAGAGGAAACCCTTTCAAACTCACTTTATCAGACTGATAAAACCAAAACTGAAAACCAAAACTAGACAAAGATGTAGTATGGTTAATTTAGCAAATACTGGCCATTATTCATCCAGACTAGATGTGATGGTAATTTCAATGAATTTGATAGTATTGAAGTTGGAGGTTAAAGGACAAATTTTGGGTATAGTTTGTGAAAACAGACTAGAGGTACTTATGGATTAAATGTAGTGTGTAAATGAAGGGTTGGACTCATGTACTTGAGCAACAGAGATGAGGAATGGTACATTTTTTGAAGATGAGGAAGACAGAAGAGCAGCCTTTGAGTACAAATCAGAAGATTTCACTTAGCATATGTTAAATTTGAAATGTATATTAGGTATTCAAACTAAAATGTCAAGTAGTCAATTAGATAAACAGATGTGGGCTTGGGTGGGAGAAATGTCACTGTTAAAGTTATTCATCTGACTGTCATTGGCATGTTGATAGTACTTTCCTCTGGAGCACTGGATAAAATGTCATTAGGAGAAAATGAAGGAAAAGGACATAATTAACATTCCAACACTTAAAGGATTAGCAGAGGTGGAGGGTCCAGGAGAGAAAGCTGAGAACAGCAGGCAGTAATAGAATAACTTGAGGGTAGACCATTGGAAACTAAGAGAAAACTGTGCTAAAAACATTTGAACATACATTTTTTAAAAATTCTGAATGAATGGTCATCTGTGTCTAGTTGTAGAGACTGAGAAAGGTGACAGAAAAGGGACTGTTGGATTTATAACATAGTCTTCAATGGCTTTGCCAAGAATTCTTTCAGTGAAATATGGGGACTAATTTCACTTGGAGTAGCTTACACAAGATTGAGGGAGAAGAAACAAACAGCGACCCAGGCAATTATTTTCAAGATGTTTGGCTATAAAATTGAGCCTGTGTATAACAGTTGTTTTTAAAATGTGAAATGTATTGAATATCCTTGCATGCCAGTGGGAAAAATCTAGTAGACCAAAGATATGAGGATTAGATGTTTCCTTTGTATAATGATAGGGTTTGGTCTTTAACAGAACCAGAGAGCTTTCAGTTTAACAACAAAAAAAAGAAGAATAAAATGACTGTAGGTATAAATGGGTTAAATAAAAATTAATGTTAGAAAACTATCACTAACGCTTTTAAAACATACACAATTTATCTATGTGAGCTTTCTCCAGTCTGTGAAAATTGAGTCACGAAAGATCCTGTGGAGCACAGTGAGAATAGGAATGGTTCATCTTCTAATAAATAACTAAACAGATATCACTGACTGTAGCTTGGAGCTTCCTAAAGCACATTAATAACTAGATTCAGTGTATGTGACAGCTAAAATGTACTTTTCTGGTGGGTGTGTTATGAAGATTAAAGTTTTCTATTATTACAACTTATCCTTCACAGCATTCGAGAGCCTAATTCTGTTTCCTAGTGATTTAAATTTCCTTTCAGAAATTTTATCTTATTTTTTCTTTGGTGATTGCAAAGTAATACCATGAAGTTAGACCAGTTTTGGTATAGAAGAACAATTTCGTCATGATTCATCAGTAATAAGAAATCTTAAAGGGTGTTTTCAGGAAAATATATAAATGGTCTCTTCTCTTATTTTAATACTGTTTTAGCAAGTTTCGCCTAATGCTTGACGGCTATCTTATTATAGGCTTAGAGTGAAAAAAAAAAAAAATCACAAGCTTTCCACTTTGTATATGTTAAGTTTGAGATGTCTCTTAGGCATCCAAACCAAAATATTTGTATCAACCTCACTACTTCTCTTCTTCTTCCTACAGTCTTAACTAGCTCTGTGACACTGATTTTTACTTCTTTTTTTTCCTTAATATACAGCTAGCATTATTTAAAGTCTCATTTATCATCTCTTCTATTATTCAATACTGCCACTCTTTATCACTCACACACGATAAAGTTGTACCTAACCATCAAAATTATATCACCTTTAGGCAACGCTGATGTTGCTCAAGTTAAAGTAAAAACTTTCCATGTAAATATTTGCTTTCACTGGATGAGATAAGGCACATACAGATGCATCTTGCCTATAAAAGTAATTTCCATTCTGCTACGAAGGCAAAAGAGGCTTGCCCTGATTATTGGGAGGTGACAGTCAAACCCAATTCAGTATAACAAATAAAGTGCTATTTTAATAAGATATCTAAAATATTTTGGCCACCTGATGCAAGGAGCTGACAAATTGGAAAAGACCCTGATGTTGGGAAGGATTGAAGGCAATAGAAGCGTGAAACAGAAAATGAGATGGTCAGATAGCATCACTGACTCAAGGGGCATGAATTTGAGCAAACTCTGAGAGACGGTGAAAGACAGGGAAGCCTGGCATGCTGCAGTCCTTGGTGTCTTTACCAAAAGTCAGACACGACTTAATGACTGAACAGCAACAGCAAGCTACATTGTTCTGTGAGACAGCAACGTCCAGTGACAAAATAGACACTGACGTTCAGAAGATGGAGATAAGATGCTCTTCTTATTTTCCCAGTAGGGAGAGTTGCCCTCCTTCTCTGCGAGTACTGAGCCATAAATAAGATACTACCTGTGAACTCTTTGAGGCTAGAGCAGTCAGAAAATGTTGAGTTATTATCATTATTGTCCTAAGTTTTTATAATCTGAGAAAGTAAGGTTATAAATAGCTAACTATAATGAATACAATGAAATGTGGTAATAGAAGTACAAGGGAACGATTGTCTACCTCTGGAGAACAGGACTTTCCAAGGCGCTTCTTTAGATCGCTCTGTTTTTGACAAAGCAAAATAATGGAGAGGAATGCATTACATGAGAGAGAGAAGGTGAATAAACATACTGAAAAGTTACACTGTGTGGTGAGTTGAAGGAAATCTGAGGAATCCATCTAGTGTTGGCAAAGCTTGAGAGGAGGACTACGGTGATGAATGGTAAGCTCGAAGGACATGGATGGGGTCAGTGAAGGGTCATAAATGCCTTCCATGTGACTTTAAACCTTTGTCCTTTAAGCAACAGAGCAGTTGTGAAGGGTTTTAAATGGTTTTTCATCAAATATGTATTTAGAAAAAAACAGTTTGTGTGACATCCTGTCAAATGGAGAGGCTAATAGAATATACACAGAGAAACAATATAATTAAATGTTGTAATATTGTCATTTCCCCAAAATAGACAACACACTCCTGAATGAAGAAAGGTGAAGTGAATGGAGAGGAGATAGATTTTGGTGGTATTTTCCAGATACAGTCAAGGAGAATTAGGAAGACTTACTAGAGAATGTGGATGGACCTAGTGTCTGTCATACAGGATGAAGTAAGTCAGAAAGAGAAACAAAATATTGCATGGTGCTGCTGCTGCTGCTAAGTCGCTTCAGTCGTGTCCAACTCTGTGCAACCCCATAGATGGCAGCCCACCAGGCTCCCCTTGTCCCTGGGATTCTCCAGGCAAGAACACTGGAGTGGGTTGCCATTTCCTCTTCCAATTCATGAAAGTGAAAAGTGAAAGTGAAGTCGCTCAGTAGTGTCCAATTCTTAGCAACCCCATGGACTGCAGCCCACCAGGCTCCTCCATCCATGGGATTTTCCAGGCAAGAGTACTGGAGTGGGGTGACATTGCCTTCTCCGAAATATTAGTGCATATATGTGCAATCTAGGAAATGGTACAGATGAACTTGTTTCCAGGGCAGGACTAGAGATGCAGATGGAGGAGAGGG
>SJXQ01010785.1:162008-176305 GCA_006408695.1 Aepyceros melampus | reverse complement strand
TCTTGAGAAATCTGTATGCAGGTCAGGAAGCAACACTTAGAAATGTAACATGTGTGATATCATAAGTGAAACGAATTGCCAGTCCAGGTTTGATGCAGGATGCAGGATGCTAGGGACTGATGCACGGGGATAATCCAGAGAGAGGGTGTGGGGCGGGAGGGTGGAGGTGGGGGTCGGGATTGGGAGTTCATGTACACTCATGGCTAATTCATGTCAATGTGTAACAAAACGAATACAGCATTGTAAAGCAAAACAAACTAAAAAATAAAAATTAATTAAAAAAAAAAAAAAAAAGAACTGGACATGGAACAACAGACTGCTTCCAAATAGGAAAAGGAGTACGTCAAGGCTGTATATTATTACCTTGCTTATTTAACTTATATGCAGAGTACATCATGAGAAATGCTAAGCTGAAAGAAGCACAAGTTAGAATCAAGATTGCTGAGAGAAATATCAATAACCTCAGATATGCAGATGACACCACCCTTATGGCAGAAAGTGAAGAGGAACTAAAGAGCCTCTTGATGAAAGTGAAAGAGGAGAGTGAAAAGGTTGGCTTAAAGCTCAACATTCAGAAAACTAAGATCATGGCATCCGGTCCCATCATTTCATGGCAAATAGATGGGGAAACAGTGGCTGACTTTATTTTTCTGGGCTCCAAAATCACTGCAAATGGTGATTGCAGCCATGAAAGTAAAAGACACTTGCTCCTTTGAAGAAAAGTTATGACCAAACTATACAGCATATTAAAAAGCAGAGACATTACTTTGTCAACAAAGGTCCATCTAGTCAAGGCTATGGTTTTTCCAGTGGTCATGTATGGATGTGAAAATGAAAGTGAAGTCGCTCAGTCGTGTCCGACTCTTTGCGACCCCATGGACTTTAGCCCACCAGGCTTCTACATCCATGGGCTTCTCCAGGCAAGAGTACTGGAGTGGGTTGCCATTTCCTTCTCCAGAGGATCTTCCCAACCCAGGGATTGAACCCAGGTCTCCCACATTGTAGGCAGACGCTTTACCATCTGAGCCACCAGGGAGATCCTGTATGGATGTGAGAGTTGGACTATAAAGAAAGCTGCATGCAGAAGAATTGATGCTTTTGAACTGTGGTGTTGGAGAAGACTCTTGAGAGTCCCTTGGACTGCAAGGAGATCCAACCAGTCCATCCTAAAGGAAGTCAGTCCTGGGTTTTTATTGTTAGGACTGATTTTGAAGCTGAAACTCCAATACTTTGGCCACCTGATGCTTAGAGTTGACTCATTTGAAAAGATCCTGATGCTAGGAAAGATTGAGGGTAGGAGGAGAAGGGGATGACAGAGGATGAGATGGTTGGATGGCATCACTGACTCAATGGACATGGGTTTGGGTGGACTCTGGGAGTTGGTAATGGACAGGGAGGCCTGGCGTGCTGCAGTTCATGGGGTTGCTCATTACCTCAGACTGTGCAGTAATTAAGATTTTAGTTCTGTGTCTTTATGACCCAATGTGAGCAGTTTTCTGGGATATATAAAAAGAATGAGATCATTGTGTTGAGGGTGGGAGTGCCTGAATATGTGCAACCAGATGAATTTCCGGAAAGCATCTCCACTCTATCTGTCTACTGGGTACATGCCGGTCCTGTATTCTCACATTTTCATTGACGCCTACCATTACTCTTTAAGTTTTCCCAATCTGATGGGTGTGAAGTGATATTCAATTGTGTTTGAGCATAATGGTTTTCTATTGCCAATGAATTTTGGAAATTCTTCCTATGCATAATTGCTTTCCAAATTTATTCTTCTGTGAACTATTTGATCATATCATTGGTCCATATCATACTGGGGTCCTTTTATTTTTCTGGCTGTTTTATGAGGTTTTTCTGTCTATTCTAAACACTAGCCTTACTTCAGTGTTAGATATTATAAATAAATTCTCACCTCTGTCAACTGTCTATTCACTTTCTGGAGTCCAGAAATCTGCAAACTTGGATGTATTCAAATTTGTCATAGTTTGGCTTCAGCAGCTTTCTTTAAGAAATACCTCCCTACATCCCTACACCATACCTCACAAAGGTATCATCTGACATTTTATTCAGTTAAGATTATAGTTTTGTCTTTTATCTATCTGGTGTCCAGATCTTATATGAAGTTAGGAACTCCACTTTTTTTTTAATACCTAGGGACCCAGTTTTCACTAGTCTATTTGTTAAATGAGCTATTCTCTCAGTTATTGCGGTGGCATGTATTTCACAGGGCTTCCCAGGAGGCGATACTCGCACACATACATTTTTCTCGGATCTCTCTACTCTGTACCATCTGCATGTTTGTTCTTGGACCACTAACATGCCACTTGTCTTAAATTGCCACCAGATTACATGATGTCATAGCATTTGTTAGAGCAATTGTTTCCCAAACACACTCAGTTCTTACTTTATAAAGGTACCTTAGCAATTTATCTAAGGGCATGGAATATGCTTTTTTTTACTTTGGGCTTCCCTGGTGGCTCAGACAGTGAAGAATCTGCCTGCAATGCAGGAGATCTGGGTTCTGAGCCCCTGGAGAAGGGAATGGCACCCAACTCCAGTATTCTTGCCTGGAGAATCCCATGGACAGAGGAGCCTGGTGGGCTACAGTCTGTGGGGTCACAAAGAGTTGGACACAACTGAGTAGCTAACACTTTCACTCTACTTTAGCTTCTCTCTTTAAGTTTTAAATTTTTCTCCAACAAAATTCATAGGTACTTTACAGTTTTTCTTGTTATAGTGAAGGTAATTTTTTCTAATTAACAATTGTTAGTATATACGGATCCTGTTAGTCTCTTGCGTTAACTATATTTGATAACTGCTGTATACTTTTGTTTTAATAGTTTTTTCCTGTTAATGCTGTTAGTATTTTCATATCAGTGATCATATTGTCTGCAAATGTGGATAGTTCTGTCTCCTCCTCTCTTAGCCTTTTTCTTACCTTCCTGTCCAGGACCTGTGCTACCTGAGCCAAAGCCCCTTTGCCATGCTTCCAGTAGGAAAGGGACTGTGTCTAGTACTTGTGCATAAAGTAGAATAAGTTTTGGTGAATCAATTTTAAATAAAATCCCTTTCTATTCTTCATATATTTAGGGGGTTTTTTCTCATAAAGGTATTGAACTGTATCAATGATATTATTTTTTCTTTAGCCTGCTGTGATAACCATGTGATTTTTCTCATGGAGTCTATCAATTTTGAGAACTACTTTTAGACACTTTCTGATGTTAGCTATGCTTCAGGTGACTCAAGGTAAATACAGATGTGTTCTTTGCTTCTTAGGAAACTAATACCTAGAGAAATAGGTCTCTATACACATTTTTTGTCATTTTCTTCCTGTCATTTTACCTTCATTCAAGACAACTTAGGGGTTTTTTTCTCATAAAGGTATAGAACTGTATCAATGATATTATTTTTTCTTTAGCCTGCTGTGATAACCATGTGATTTTTCTCATGGAGTCTATCAATTTTGAGAACTACTTTTAGACACTTTCTGATGTTAGCTATGCTTCAGGTGACTCAAGGTAAATACAGATGTGTTCTTTGCTTCTTAGGAAACTAATACCTAGAGAATAGGTCTCTATACACATTTTTTGTCATTTTCTTCCTGTCATTTTACCTTCATTCAAGACAACTGGCTTTAAAGCACAAATTGTCTGTCCAAATTCAAATAACACTGTGTAATCACGTTGGAGAAGACTCTTGAGAATCCCTTGGACTGCAAGGAGATCCAGCCAGTCCATCCTAAAGGAAATCAGTCCTGAGTGTTCATTGTAAGGACTGATGCTGAAGCTGAAACTCCAATACTTTGGCCACCTGATGCAAAGAACCAACTTATTTGAAAAGACCCTGATGCTCGGAAAGACTGAGGGCAGGAGGAGAAGGGGACGACAGAGGATGAGATGGTTCGATGGCATCAATGAACATGAATTTGGGTAGACTCCAGGAGTTGGTGATGGACAGGGAGGCCTGGTGTGCTGCAGTCCATGGGGTCGCAAAAAGTTGGGCATGACTAAGTGAACTGAACTGAACTGAATCATGTAAGTTTCCTAGGTTAGCCTAACAGACTACTGCAGATTTGTCTTAAAATTGCAGTTTATTTTCTCTAATTTCTAAGGATCAGAGGTCAAGGGTCAGGGTTGGCTGGGCTGCAGCCCCAGAGTCTCTGAGAGGATCCTCAGCCCCTGGTGGCTCCAGAGGTCCACTCAGCCTACACGCACGTGGCCGTGTCCACTGCGTCCTGCCTCACAGCTCCCTCTGCTCCTCAGTTCTCGGGACTCTGGTCATCAGCTCTGGTGTCCTCACTGAATCCAGGGTGCCCCCCTCTCAAGGTCCTACCCTTAATCACACCTGGAAAGACCGCTTTTCCCAAATAAGTTCCCCGTCACAGGTTCTGGGGCTTAGGACTTGACATACCATTGGGAAGGGCGCTATTTGACTCATTGCTGTCACTAAAAGATCTAAAGTTGGGCATCTACTGAGTAAAGTCCTGGAAGCTGTGGTGTCTCTGCTCGTATCTGTGTAGCAAAGCTCTGCCTCTCAGAGGGAGAACGACGCTAGAGCTGACAGACCTGATTCATGCCTTTTAGTTTTTGAGTCAGTGAAACATGTTGAGAGAGACCAGGATGGGGGGTGGCGGGAGGGAGGAGGGAGGAAAGAGCTATAGAGATTTCCTGTTTAGTGCTTATTTTTCCTTTGTACTGATGTTCTGCATTTCTTATCCCTGAAAATAGATTTTCTTTTTATTTGTTTTGTTTTGTTTTTCTATAATAGACAACTTCAAAATAATTTTGGAGTAATAACATAAAGAGTTTTCTGGGATACCTTTCATCCTCCCTGTAATCTGAGGCTTTTTTGTAGTTGAATTCTCCTTCCTGTGATGGCATCTCAATTAGCCATTGTGTGCTGTTATTAAATAGCATGGATTTCAGAGCAGTAGCTGTCGCATAAACTGGTGGGAAGAGCACCAGTATGAGAAGCAGGAGGCATGACCAGGTTGTGGTCATCACTCTAGCTTGTGCTGGCCACCCCGAGAGGACAGCTGTTTCCTTTTGGTGAAGTGAGGGCAGCTCAGCTCTCAATGTTGTAAGTTAGAATGATTTTGGTTGAAAGCAACAGAAACCCCAATTCAAACAACTTAAAGACAAGCATGATCACATATTACAGCATGTCTAGAAAAATAAAATGGCTCCAGGGTAGGTTCATTCTTGATTCTTGCTCAAGAATGAAAATTAAGGACCTGTGTTGGGTTTTTTTTCCCTCTCTTTCCTGTCTCTGCTCTGCCATTTGTATGGTTGCCCTCATCTTCAGTCTACTAGAATGATAGATGTAGCATCTCTGAATTGTGACACCCAGACAACACAGCATCCCCCGGAGAAGGGGCTAGACTCATCTGGTGGTTACCTCCAGATTAGAAAACATTTCTCTGAAGCCCCCAGAAGACTTCTGTTCACAAGACACTGGTTATATTTAGGTCATATTGTCTTTCTTAAACTAATCATGAACAAGGAGACTATAACCCTAGGAGTAACAAATTCTACCATGATACCGAGAGTGAGTGACCGATGCCTACCTGGGTACTTGGGTGACATGACATAGGGGTGCACAACGAACAAATCAGATTCTATTAGGAATGAAGGAGCTGGAACTGGATGCTGAGTAGACAGCCAGTGGTGACTGTTATAGTTAATTCTAAGTCTAGTGTAATTTTATCCATAATTATCTTCTCTAGAAGATGCTTTTTGTAATGTAGTTTAATATTTGAGTGGCGTGTGCATGCTCAGGTATGTCTGGCTCTTTGTGACCCTGTGGAGTGTAGCCCACCAGGCTTCTCTGTCCACGGGATTTTCCAGGAAAGAACACTGGAGTGGGTTACCGTTTTCTTCTCCAAAGGATTTTCCCGACCCTAGGATCAAATCTGTGTCTCTTGTGTCTCCTGCATTGGCAGGCAGATTCTTTGCCACTGTGCCAGCTGACAACAGAACTTGTGATTATTGATTATGAACATGTTGGGATTGTCAGACAGCAAACATGAAAGTGTGTCACAAGGAGCTTAAAAAATGAGTTATATTGATTTTGTCATTGGTACACATTTCATATTTTTCAGTGATAGATAAATATAAGGAAGCAGCTATTGGAAAATAGATATAAAATTTTTGGAAGGAAGCAATTATACACTTTCTATTCAAATATTGTGACAAGAGTATTAAAGCATACAATATATAGGGCAACACCAATACTTAAATTATAATTATAAACACTTAGGACTTAGGCTTTCAAAAGAGATTGATATGTAGTAATTGAGATAATTTACAACTTTAGTTTTTCACCTTTTCTCTTACTGGAAAATCAATATTCTCTATCCTAATGAAGAGAATTTTATTAAACTATCTTCTAAAGTGTTTATTCCCAAAAATAAAAACTCTGACCTAATTAAAACAACCATAGGAGATGAGTAAAATGTCAGGAGAGATAAGAATTATTAGTAAGATTAATAAGAAGGAAGAGTGCAGTTTGTGTTCTGGTTCATTTGAATATACTTGAAAAAAATCTGAAAGTTAAGTTCTTTAACTTTTCAAAATATAATTATCTTTAAAGGAAGAAACTGAATGCCTCAATAGGCAGTAGCTAATCTCAATGTCATGACAGTAAACTGATGAGATACTTTAAAAAATATTCAGCAAACAGGCTTTTTTCGGTTATTTATCTGTATACTAATTAGTGAAAATTTATACTATGCATGTAACAAGCTGGTTTTAAAAAGGCAGAGGAATCAGATATCAAATTGCCAACATCTGCTGGATCATTGAAAGAGCAAGAGAGTTCCAGAAAAACATCTATTTCTGTTTTATTGACTATGCCAAAGCCTTTGACTGTGTGGATCACAATAAACTGTGGAAAATTCTGAAAGAAGTGGGAATACCAGACCACCTGGCCTGCCTCTTGAGAAATCTGTATGCAGGTCAGGAAGCAACAGTTAGAACTGGACATGGAACAACAGAATGGCTCCAAATAGGAAAAGGAGTACGTCAAGGCTGTATATTGTCACTCTGCTTATTTAACTTCTATGCAGAGTACATCATGAGAAATGCTGAGCTGGAGGATGTACAAGCTGTAATCAAGATTGCTGGGAGAAATATCAATAACCTCAGATATGCAGATGACACCACCCTTATGGCAGAAAGTGAAGAGGTACTAAAAAAGCCGCTTGATGAAAGTGAAAGAGGAGAGGAGAAAATTTGGCTTAAAGCTAAACATTCAGAAAACGAAAATCATGTCATTTGGTCCCATCACTTCATGGGAAATAGATGGGGAAACAGTGCAAAGTGTCAGAATTTATCTTTTTGGGCTCCAAAATCACTGCAGATGGTGACTGCAGCAATGAAATTAAAAGACGCTTACTCCTGGGAAGGAACGTTATGACCAACCTAGATAGCATATTCAAAAGCAGAGACAACTTTGCCAACTAAGGTCCATCTAGTCAAGGCTATGGTTTTTCCTGTGGTCATGTATGGATGTGACAGTTGGACTGTGAAGAAGGCTGAACACCAAAGAATTGATGCTTTTGAACTGTGGTGTTGGAGAAGACTCTTGAGAGTCCATTGGACTGCAAGGAGATCCAACCAGTCCATTCTGAAGGAGATCAACCCTGGGATTTCTTGGAAGGAATGATGCTAAAGCTGAAACTCCAGTACTTTGGCCACCTCATGCAAAGAGTTGACTCATTGGAAAAGACTCTGGTGCTGGTAGGGATTGGGGGCAGGAGGAGAAGGGGACGACAGAGGATGAGATGGCTGGATGGCATCACTGACTCGATGGACGTGAGTCTGAGTGAACTCCGGGAGTTGGTGATGGACAGGGAGGCCTGGCGTGCTGCGATTCATGGGGTCGCAAAGAGTCGGACCTGACTGAGCGACTGAACTGAACTGAATGTGAATAGTTTAATATGCACAGTTAGGCTAAGGGGAAAGATATATAACATAATAGTATGGTGATTTTTAAATTTTACAGTAAACCTTAATTTGTTCATCCTAACTTTGCTAAGTATGCAAAGAAGATCCCTCTGAAAAACTCGGGCTTAATTGGAGAAAATATCACTATGCCCTTCAGCCCATATCAGATTCCTCCTGAAAGTTCTACAAACTAAGTAAGGGTAGAACAAATAAAATCTAGTGAGCTATTTTCATCTGCAAGTGAAGCAACTTCTCTTTTGTTTGGTCTTATTAAGTGATACACAGAAGTATGCCCTCCATTTCAGAACATATAGCCCAGTGAAGCTGTATGCTATCCTCTTCTTTATCTTTAATCTTTTCTTTTCTCATCAGATATGAAAGAGCCACTTACTTAACAGGTGTCTACTGGTCTTCACTGTGAAAAGCATATAGTTAAAATGAAAAAAAAAATCTTATATAGAAGTCTAGTTAGGTAGAGAATTGATAAATAATGACATGAATTAATAAAGGAACAACTCAATAATTTACTTACTGAGTCCACTGTATGAACACAACCAGATTTCATAATGAGTTGGGAAGCCATCTGAATTCAGATCACACTGTCAAGGGCTTGAGAAACACCACCTACCACCACCATCAGTGACAGGCTATTAACTGTGCATGAGTCATTCAGGGAAGGTTAAGGGAGGCTTGTTGGTCTTGATGAATGATTGTGAGCCTGATAGGAAGCGAAGGAAGCTCCAAGAAGATTATTCTGTAAAAGACTCTGTAACCTTTGAATGCTGTTGTACCATTGCTAAGTCATGTCTGACTCTATGCAAACTCATAAACTAGCACACCAGGCTCCTCTGTCCTCTACTATCTCTGGAGTTTGCTCAAATTCATGTCCATTGAGTCAGTGATGCTATCTAACCACCTCATCCTCTATCACCCTCTTCTCCTCCTGCTCTCAATCTTTCTGAGCATCAGGGTCTTTTCTAATAAGTCAGCTCTTCATATCAGGTGGCCAAAGTATTGGGGCTTCAGCTTTAGCATCACCTTTAAAGAGCACATTTCTATTCAAGACAACTCAAAGACTTTGTACATGGCTGGACACTAACTTGTGTTCAAGGTTAATGTAGAGAAAAATGATATTCAATTTCCAGGAAGGAACTGAGTCATTAAAGTCATTGAGTCCTTGCTAAGGAGTGAGAACTTAATTTTAAGGTATAATTAAATGGTTTTAATGCCTTGTGGCTCAGACGGTAAAGAATCTGCCTGCAATGTGGGAGACCCAGGTTTGATCCCTGGATTAAGAGCCCCTGGAGAAGGAAATGGCCACCCATTCCAGTATTCAGGCCTGGAGAATGCCATGGACAGGGGATCCTGGCAGGCTACAGTCATCGCAAAGTGTCAGACACGACTTAGCATCTAACACTGACTAACTAACTGAAGGCATGATAAATGAAGGGGCATGATAAAACGTTTGGGTTAAAAATATAAGTCTAAGACGAGTGTGAACAAGACAGTGGAAGATGAAGGATATGAAGGCAGATGGAAAAACAAATGAAAATATTTGAGATGAGAAACAGCAGTAGTGAAGTTGTGGAGGGGAAGGGATAAGGGGAGTGTGCATGAAATAGACATTGGCAGAGTTTCAGGACAGAGCAGGTGTTGTGGGCGCGAGAGAAGCCTGTGTTTGGAACAGTGAACCTCAGAATTGTCCATGCAGACAACACTCTCTTCATCATAACACTAACATATTACTTGTCATTTACTTTGTTTTGGAACAAAGGCAATAATAGGTAAAACTGCAGCAGGAATCACGGCAGTGGCTCCAGACAAGGTTGTTGGTTAGTCACTAAGTTGTGTCCAACACTCTTGGACCCCATAGACTGAAGCCTGCCAGACTCCTCTGTCCAAGGAATTTCCAAGCCAAGAATACTGGAGAGGGTTTGCCATTCCCTCTCTTGGGGGAACTTCCCGACCCAGGGATCAAAACTGCGTCTTCTGCATTGCAGACAAAAATCTTTCCTACTGAGTCACCAAGAAAGTCCAGTTACTATATTCTTTTTAAAATAATAAAATAAAAATTGTATATATTTAAGGTGTACAACATGCTGTTTTTGTATACCTACACACACTTACTAGACCTCAGTATTTTAAATTATTGACCATGGCATTTATTGACTTAGACTTGAACAACCTGAATTATTTTCAAGTAATTTTTCCTTTAATTAAATTCTGCTAATATCATATTTAATTATTTTAATGCCTTATTATTAAACTAATGTTTTATCCTTTTAGAGCAATATGAAAAATTAATATTTCAGAAATATGGGTTGAATTATTAAATGATGTAATAATTTATAGATATATATTATTGAAATGCTCTAGGATTTGGTGGTGCTAGTGGTAAAGAATTCGCCTGCCAATGCAGGAGACATGGGGTCAATCCTTGGATCTGGAAGATCCCCTGGAGAAACACATAGCAACCCACTCCAGTACTCTTGCCTGGAAAATCCCACAGACGAGCCTGGTGGGCAACAGCCCATGGGGTCTCAAAGAATCGGACAGGCCTGAAGTGACTTAGCATGCACACAAGGATTTCACACTCAATAATAAGTTCACAGTTTTATGTCACACTGTTAGGTTGTAGACCAATAAAAGTATTTTTATTTTAAATCATTTAAAGATATTATTTTTAAAATTACTTTCCTCTAAGAAAATGCAAACAGTTTTGTACTGGGTCATAAAATCATTTAGTACTGAAAGCGAAAAGTGAGGACAAGAGATCAGATATATCTTTACCTGAATTGCTATGATTCTAAGTATTTTTAAAATATATTTTGAATTAAAGATATATCAGATTCCAAGGGGTTTCCGAGGTGGCGCTAACTGTAGGAACCCACCCACCAATGCAGGAGACATAAGAGATGCAGATTTGATCCCTGGGTTGGGAAGATCCCCTGCAGGAGGGCATAACATCCGACTCCAGTATTCTTGTCTGGAGAATCCCCATGGACAGAGGAGCCTGGCTGGCTACAGTTCATAAGGTCTCAGAGTCGGACACAACTGAAGCGACTGAGCATGCATGCATGCAAATTCCAAAGATATACCAAATCCTTAGAAAATCTTCCCCTATGATTTTGTAACATTTTGTAATCTAACAGAACTCTTGAACTTCCTAACCAAGACAATCTGAGAGGTGAGATTTTATGACTCCGTGAGTGCTCTGCTTCCTGGTATCACTTCAGTTTGTTAGGGCACACCCTGAAGTGGGTAGCATCGCACTATTGATCAACAAGAAGCCTCACACTGTCGCGGAAACCAGTGTAACCATGTCTGCTTGAAGAGCTTCTCTGCATTTCTAAATGTGAATTTTACAGAAGACCAAACACTTTGTTAGAACTACATTGTTTGTCAGATTGCCTGAGGCACAAAAGTTAGAAAATGTCTAGTGCTTGCTGCATTTTGCTAGGCTGTTTATTAATTTGCTCTGTTGATTTTTTGCTATGAGGTGAAAAAAAGATGTCCTATGTAATATTAGTTCCAATATTCTTTTATATTTGTAAATAAAAATATTTGGAAAAGGCCTTGGAGCAGAATAATAAAGTTTTTATGATATTTTTGACACAACTTGATATTATATATATCTTATATAGTGGCATATCACTTTTATACTCACCTAACATGGATAGTATCTGTTCTTAAGCAACACATGATCTTCATTGCTTTTAAACTCTACTTAATTTTGGTAAGATCATTTGCTTATTTAAAATCAATAACACTTGGGAATAATATCTTTTTTTTTTTTATTAATTTTTATTTTTTAGTTTGTTTTGCTTTACAATACTGTATTCGTTTTGTTACACATTGACATGTCTTTAATCTACTATTTTAGAATAAAATTTGGCTTAACTACTACTTGAGCCCATTATCAAATGATTTAAAAATTTAAGAGTTTATTGTTGAGAATATGCTTTAATATACTTCAAATATAATATACAAATCATTGTTCCAAGAAAATTCTCATTTTTCTCCCCAGGATCTGACACTTTAAGATACTAATGCCTAATCTTTCTTCCGTGGAAGAGAAAATGAGTTTTTTTTTTAGATAAATAGATAGATATAGTATATGTATAAATTCACATATGAATGCATATATACACATATGTAGGTGTTTTTATACATGCATATATATGAAACCAACCATTTTTAATTTATTTAACTTGAAATCACTTACCTTACCAATTTTAGTTTTGCATGTTAAATGAGATAATGACAAGGAGAGAGAAAAATAAATATTTTTTAAATATTAAAATATTTTTTCTAGCATGTAGACAATAGACTGTAAATTTATTATGACAGAAACCATAAGGGCCCCTCTGAACAGACTACACAGCAACCTTGAGTGATAAGCTTGTTATTTTATGAGGCTAGAAGTCCAGATCATTACAGATTTTAAAAGGAAATATTCCCCAAAAAAAAATCAATGACTACCAAGAAAAATTACAAGGCATTACCAAAAGATAAAACACCAATAGCATTTCAAAGATATTTGAAAATATCTCTTCAAAATATACAATTTGAAGAGATAGCAGAACATCAAAATCAGAAAAGGCAGGGATGTTGAAATTAGTAGACCAGGGATTTAAAACAACTATGATTACTACACTAAGGGTGCTAATGGATAAAGTAGACAGTATGCAAGAACAGATGGGAACTGTCAGAAGAGAGACAGAAAGTCTAAAGAACCAAAAAGAAAAAATACTGTAACAGAAATGAAGGATGCCTTTGATGACTGTATAAACACTGGACATGGCTGAGGAAAGAATCACAAGCTTGAGGATGTCTCAGTAGAAACTTCCAGGGCTCCCTGGTGGCTCAGGGGTAAACAACCCCCCTGCCAGTGCAGGAGACCCGAGTTCAATCCCTGATCTGGAAGAATCCCACACCCTGAGATGAGCCCGTGCTCCACAACTGTTGAGCCTGAGTTTTAGAGCCCGGGAGCGGCAACCACTGAGCCCATGTGCTGCAGCCACTGAAGCCTGTGTGCCCGAGACCCTGTGCTGCAAACAGGAGGAGCTGCCGCAGTGAGCAGCTCCTGCAGCCACTGAAGCCTGTGTGCCCGAGACCCTGTGCTGCAAACAGGAGGAGCCGCTGCAGTGAGCCTTCTGCAAGGCAACTGGAGAGTAGCCTCCACTCGCTGCAACTAGAGAAAAGCCTGTGCAGCAACAAAGACCCAGAACAGCCATAAGTAAATAAATAAAAAGACACCTCCAAAGCTGAAAAGCAGAGAGAACAGAGACTGAAACAGTAAAAATAAAACCAATACTCAAGCACTGTTGGGACATCTATAAAAGGTATAATATAGGCACAATGGAAGTACCAACATGAGAAGAAAGAAAAATTCTACCAATAATAACTAACAACTTCCCCAAATTAATGTCAGACACAAAACTACAGATCCAGGAATCTTAGTGAACCCCAAGCAGGATACTGCTTCCCACAAAAAAAAAAAAAAAGAATGAAAAGTATACCTAGGCATTTTCAACTATGGAAAATCAGGGAAAAAATCCTGAAAGAAACCAGAGAGAGGAAAAACCACCTTCTCCATAGAGGAACAAAGAAGAATTACATTTACCTTTCCTTCAGAAACTATGCAAGCAACAGATTAGAGTGAAACACAGCTATCTCTCGGTACCTAATGGGGAGTTAGTTCCAGTATCCTCCACGGATACCAAAATCCATGGATGCCTAAGACTCTTACATAAAATAGCAAACACAGCTGAGTCTCATATCTGTGGGTCCCACATCCTCGGATTCAACCAACTGTGGATCATAAAATTAGTACCCATTATGGAGAACAGTGTGGAGATTCCTTAAAAAATTGCAAATAGAAATGCGTTATGATCCAGCGATCCCACTGCTGGGCATCCACACCAAGGAAACCAGAATTGAAAGAGACACGTGTACCCCAATGTTCATTGCGGCACTGTTTATAATAGCCAGGACATGGAAGCAACCTAGATGTCCATCAGCAGATGAATGGATAAGAAAGCTGTGGTACATATACACAATGGAGTATTACTCAGCCATTAAAAAGAATACATTTGAATCAGTTCTAATGAGGTGGATGACGCTGGAGCCGATTATACAGAGTGAAGTAAGCCAGAAAGAAAAACACCAATACAGTATACTTACACATATATATGGAATTTAGAATGATGATAATGATAAACCTGTACGCAAGACAGCAAAAGAGACACAGATGTATAGAACGGCCTTTTGGACTCTGTAGGAGAGGGAGAGGGTGGGATGGGTTGGCAGAGTGGCAGTGTAACATGTGTGATATCATAAGTGAAA
>SJXQ01010785.1:0-161582 GCA_006408695.1 Aepyceros melampus | reverse complement strand
AGTATTGTAAAGCAAAACAAACTAAAAAAATAAAAATTAATTAAAAAGAAAAAAAATAAAATCAACATGTCAAAGTTAACATAAAAAAAAAAGTAGTACCCAATCCAAGGTTGGTTGAATCTGACAATGTGGAACCCTAGGATATCGAGAGCTAACTATATTTAATGTTTTAAGATGAAAAATATCCATCGACCTAGAGTTCTATATGCCCTGTAAAATTAAAAAGTGAAGCAGAAATTGACTTTTTCAAACAAAATTGAATTTATTGCTGGTAAGACTGACTTTGTAAAAAAATGTTAAAATTATTTCTTTAGAGAAAATAATAATGTAGGTTAGATACTCAGATCTATATAAAGAAAGGAAAAGCATCAAAAAGGTGTAAGTAGAGATAAAAAGTTTCATTTTTTCTTACTCTTAATTGGTCTAACAGGTGACAGTTTGTTCAAAATAGTATCAACAATGTATTTGATTTTGTATACATTTATAAATCTATCTATATAAGTAGATATATATGTATATATCTCTGATATATGTGTAGTTTGATATAGTGTACTTTGGAATTTCATTAGCTGTAAATATATATTCATACTCTAGGGCAGCAACTAAAAAAGTTAAAAAAATGGTATAGCTGACATGTTCGAAAGAAGGAAAAATGGAATCATATAAAATTCACAATTAAAACCACAAAAGACTGAAAAAGAGTGAAAGATAAAATAGAAACAGAGAAGAAGGACAAGAAATAGAAAACTGGTACAAATATTCTATATATTAGTCCAGTTTCACTGATGTTTACTTTGAATATCAGTGGCTTAAATGCACCAATTAAAATATGAGGATTGTCAGAGTGGATCAAACAAGATGCAACTATACACTATCATAAAGAAACACACCATAAATGTAAAGACATCTATAAATTTAAAATATGCGGATATAGAAAATCATACTTTGTTGTCATTCAGTCACTGAGTCATGTGTAGCTCTTTTGACCTGATGGACTGCAACATGCCAGGCTTCCCTGTCCTTCACTATCTCCTAGAGTTTGCCAAATTTATGTCCATTTAGTCAGTGGTGCTATCAAACCGTCTCATCCTCTGCTGCCTTCTTCTCATTTGCCTACAATCTTTACCATCATCAGAGTCTTTTCTAACTAATCAGTGAGCTCTTCACGTCACATGGCCAAGTATTGGAGCCTCACCTTCAGCATCAGTCCTTCCAGTGAATATTCAGGGTTGATTTCCTTTAGGATCAACTCATTTGATCTCCTTGCAGTCTAAGGAACTCTCAGGACTCTTCTCCAGCACCACAGTTCAAAAGCATCAATTCTTGGGCACTCAGTCTTCTTTGTGGTTCAACTCTCATATCCGTGAGATGGCAAGAATCCTTAAGGTGGCAAGAATACCCAGAAGAACTGTACAAAAAAAGATCTTCATGACCAAGATAACCACAATGGTGTGATCACTGACCTTGAGCCAGACATCCTGAAGTGCAAAGTCAAGTGGGTCTTGGGAAGTATCACTGCGAACAAAGCTAGTGGAGGTGATAGAATTCCAGTTGAGCTATTTCAAATCCTAAAATTTGATGCTGTGAAAGTGCTGCACTCAATAGCCAACAAAGTTCGAAAACACAGCAGTGGCCACAGGACTGGAAAAGGTCAGTTTTCATTTCAATCCCAAAGAAAGGCAATGCCAAAGAGTGTTCAAACTACTGCACAACTGCACTCATCTCAAACACTAGCAAAGTAATGCTCAAAATTCTTCAAGTCAAGTACATGAACCATGAACTTCCAGATGTTCAAGCTGGATTTAGAAAAGGCAGAGGAACCAGAGATTAAATTGCCAACATTTGTTTGATCATCAAAAAAGCAAGAGAGTTCCAGAAAAACATCTACTTCTGCTTATTGACTACACCACAGCCTTTGACTGTTTGGATCACAAGAAACTGTGGGAAATTCTTCAAGAGATGGGAATACCAGACCACCTGACCTGCCTCCTGAGAAATCTGTATGCAGGTCAAGAAGCAATAGATAGAACTGGACGTGGAACAGACTGGTTCTAAATCGGGAAAGGAGTACACCAAGGCTGTATATTGTCACCCTGCTTATTTAACTTATACGCAGAGTAGCACAAACTGAAATCAAGCTTGCCAGGAGAAATATCAGTGACCTCAGATATGGAGATGACACCACCCTTATGTCAGAAAGAGAAGAACTAAAGAGCCTCTTGATGAAAGTGAAAGAGAAGAGTGAAAAAATTGACTTAAAACTAAGCCAAAAAGTTGACTTAAAATATTCAGAAAGCATATTCAAAATATGCTTTGGCATAGTCAATAAAGCAGAAATAGACGTCTTTTCTGGAATTCTCTTGCTTTTTCAAAAATCCAGCGGATGTTGGCAATTTGATCTCTGGTTCCTCTGCCTTTTCTAAAACCAGCTTGAATATCTGGAGGTTCATGGTTCACATATTGCTGAAGCCTGGCTTGGAGAATTTTGAGCATTACTTTACTAGCGTATGAGATGAGTGCAATTGTGCAGTAGTTTGGGCTATAGAACATAACCAATTTAAAAAAAACGGAAACGGTAGCATACCTTCTCTCTACCATATGAAATTAAACTAGAATGCAGTGAAACAGAAACCAATAATAGAAAATAGCTAGAAAATTCTGAAATACTTGGAGAGTGAACAATGCACATAGGTCAAAGAAACTTAAAGAGAAAATTTTAAGTATTTATATAAATGGAAATGAAAACAAACCTGTTGAATCTTTTATTAGAAGAAAATACTGATGTAGCATGCTGAGAGTGCATTTTAGAAATTAACTCACACATTATTATTGTAAAGTAGTATTTGCAGAGTAAGTGAGGAAGTAGACAAACTGCTCATTTGTAGGGACTGTGGAGAGAAATAAAAATGCACAAGTTACAGCAGAAAGCCTTATACCCATACAACTTAGAGCTGAAATACTTGTTCATTACAATTATTAGTTGCCAAAAGAATAGAGGTGTTAACCTGGGTCCGTAAATCATGAACCTTGAGCCTTGGTGAGAGAACAGGATGGCGATCAGGGGTATAAGTGTCCGTGAACACTTTGTGGTTTGGGCTAGGAAGGAAGTCCATTGCTTATATGTAATGTTTCCAGAATTTTAGAGTCACTGTCTGCTGATTGACAGGTGTCAGTTAGACTGCATTAGAAGACAGCTGAGATGTTAAATCCAATCAATATTTAATGGAAATTTATTGAGAATCTTCTGTGTGCCATACTAGCTATTGTTTGTAAAAGATACAGTTTTTAAAAAACACAGGAGTCTGTGCTTTCAGAGTTATTCTTCTACATAATTTTTAGACTCTTTCAAAATTGAGCAAAGCATAACCAATTGATGGCATTGAAAACGTTTTTTGTTTTCATTCTGCATGGTATTTGACTCCTGTTAATTAGAAACAAGTAAAAATATCCATTGGAAAGTGACTTAGGACAGTAATAATGGATCATTTTGTGTGAGCACCCAGCATAGAGCATGTACTGTATGCTAAGTTAAAAATGTTTTTTGTTCAAGGTAACTGAGCTGCACAACATCAAAAATATAACCAGGCTGCCTCGAGAGACAAAGAAGCATGCAGTGGCAATCATCTTTCATGATGAAACGTCAAAGACTTTGCCTGTGAATCAGGTAAGTAATCACAGCCCTGTCTCCAGCTTGAAGACCTGGAGCTGCTTCTGAGACAGAAGCCCAGATGGATTAAGATCCACCCATGAACTGCAGGCTTATTGTGGTGAGAATGTGCTGTGGAAGACTATTAGAAAGCTTGGTCTCTCTGTTGCTACAGATGTTATCGGTGCCTGTTTATTATCTGGCTGTGTCTGGATTTTGTTCCCAGGTGGTCTGAGGACTTCTGAGGTTTCCATTCAAGCTTGGAGAATTAAGCAAACAATGCCTATGGGGGTGTTTGTTAGAGCACGCTCCTAACATGTGCTCTGGTTCTTGCCAGGTGCCCCTGGAGGCAGCTGGTAAGGTGTTAACAGTGTAAAAGTGTGGCACGGGAGCACAGCCACGGTCCCTAGACGCTCCAGAGCAGGCCTGTGAGCAATTGGTTGCTTTCATGGATCGTCAGTATTACAAGTTAAATATGTTTCAGATTGAATTTTAGCATCCCAGTTCATAAAGCACTCTGACGTTATTGAGACACTAGGCAGTTTATCGTTGGAACTTGCGGTGTTTCTCATTTTGGAATCCCTGTGAAAAGTGAAAGTCGCTCAGTCGTGTCTGACTCTTTGTGACCCCATGGACTATACAGTCATAGGAATTCTCTGGGCTGGAATACTGGAGTGGGTAGCCGTTCCCTTCTCCAAGGGATCTTCCCAACCCAGGGATTGAACCCAGGTCTCCCCCATTGCAGGCAGATTCTTTACCAGCTGAGCCACCAGGGAAGCCCTGGAATCCCTGTGCTGTGTAATATATTAGTTGGCTTATTATAGTTTTTTAAAGATTTTTCTCAATGGAATAGTGTTTTCATTTTATACTGGATGGAAGCAGAAAGCACTAAGTCTTTGAAAAATGTGAATTTAAAATAATGGTTAAATCTTTTAGGAGATGCTTTGTTGAGTAACTTTTAAAAAGGAGTAAACCTTCTGTATTTATGGTTAAAGTTTATAGGTGTATTTATTACTGGATTATATATTCAAGACTGATAAGGTCACTTTGCCTAAATAAATTGCTCATACCTACTGACCTACACTTATCTTAGTTTTCCTAAATTGAATTAGAATGTGTCAAAATGTTCCTCTTTCCTTGAATGCCTTTATCCTTTTTATATACTTTATTCAATTGCCATCTGACCTCATTTCATCATTTAGAATTGACTTTTGTGGTGGTTGAATAGAAGTCTTTCTGGTAATATAAATCCCCATGTGATAATGGAACCTGTCCCAGCCTTGCTGGTATCATATATTAATATCCATTAATAATCATATATTAATATCTGTGCCTTCTTGTTCACTGTCTTACTACTTGACCACTTCAGTTTTCTCTGAGCTCTTAAATAATGTCTTAGATTAAATCTAATAACTCCCAGAAAACTAGTCTTCCAAAACAGATAAAATATCATTTTCTCTGTTGTTTGTATGTTTCAATTTTCACTGTTGTTTTACAGTTTTTAATTGTCCTGAGTTATGTTTTGGGTATAGAGACAGTACTGGAGGCTGTTATTTCAGATAAGAAAGATATTGAATTATGTTTCTACATGATTCTGAAATTTATTTTTTTATTTTAATTTATTTATTATTAACTGGAGAACAGTTGCTTTACATTGTGTTGGTTTCTGCCATAATTCTGAAATTTAGGCTCACAGCTGTAAACCCCAAGTCTGAAATGGGAAGATGTTATTTACTTTGTCATTGGTGGTGGTTTCATGGTAGAATTTTGAGAAATGAAGGTCTCTTCACTCAAAGAAAATGGCCTTAAATTCCAAGAGAAGAGTTTCCTGACAGTGAAGCTGAGGCAAGATCTAAGTATAAAAATGAAGAACGCTCTGTGTGCAATTCTTGCAGAGAGTTTTCAGCTAGCTTAAATTATGATTAATTTGAGGGTATTATTTTTTAAACGATTTTTAATATGTAGATGTAACAGTCTGCTTTTAGATGGTAGTAAAAATGTTTAACAAGTCATGGCACAATTTTTTTAAATTGTCTTAACTTTATGCATGCCAGTGGGAAAAAAGGAAGTACTTAAAAACTGATAAGGAATTTGAGTACTTTTCCTTGGAAGTTATGTTTTTTAGATAGACAGATGCAGTAGTCTATATCTTTTATTAAAATGACAAAATTATATGGAAACAGACTACACTGAAATGCAGTCAGAGTTGTGAAAATCAAAATAACAAGATTAAAGTCAAGATTAAAAAGAGCTCTCACATTTATTTGGAATGAAAGTGCAGATAAAATTGTACTGTCATAATGCTAGTGGGAAAGTGAATTGTTTCAATTATTTTTTCAAGAAAACTGACAACTGCTGTTGTAAACATGTATACCCTTGACTCAGTGAACCTTTTGGGGAACGTATTTGGTGTATTATGCATGATGTGTAATGATAACAAAATTGCTGAATGCCTATCAAGAAAATTGTTGAATAAATTATAGTATATCCTTATCATGAAATACTATACAATCACTAGAAAGAATTCTAAATAACCTAATTAACTTAAAGGCATTTTGTGAAGTGTAGTTCTTCAGGCAAAAGAACCAGCAGAGAAGTATGTACTGAATCACATTTTGTAGAAGAAAAAGTGAGAGAAAGAGTGTGTGTCTTCACAAGCATTACCTGGGTGAGAAGAGATGATAATGAAGTGGGATAGAAAGGAAGATGGGTAAAATCAGCAAGCAAAAAGGAAAAGTAAGAAAATACAGTGAACAGAAAAAAATATCCAGCATACAGACTCCCATTTGTATGAAATTATGCATATGTGAGGTCTCCAGGTGGCACAGTGGTAAACAACCTGCCTGCCAGTGCAGCGGACACAGGAGACAGGTTCTGTCCCTGGGTCAGGAAGATCTCCTGGAGGAGGGCATGGTAACCCACTCCAGTATTCTTGCCTGGAGAATTTCATGGGCGGAGCAGCCTGGCGGGCTACAGTCTATGGGGTCACAAGAATCAGACACGACTGAAGTGACTTAGCACAGGCACATGCGTATGTGAATGTAACCATGAAGTTTTTGAAAAGTTAGTCATCAGGGAAATGCAAATTAGACCATAAGGAGCCATCACTATGCATCTATCTAAATGGCTAAAATTAAAAAAAAAAAATGGTGAGACCACTGAATGCGAGTATGGTTGCAGGAACACTGGATCAACTCATATGTTGCTGGTAGGAATGTCACGTGGTACAACCACTCTGGTAAATGGGTGGCAGTTTCTTATAAAATTAAATATGTAATTATTATATAATCCAGCAATTTCACTCTTGAACATGTATCTCAGGAAGAAAAAAAAAGAAAACATACTCACACACACAAACAAACACACACCTGTACAAAAAGTGCTCATAATAGCTTTATTCATAATAGTCCAAAACTGGAAGGAGCCCAGAGATGCTTCAACAAACTGTGATATACTGACCCCATGAACTACTCCTCAGTAGTAAAAAGGAGCAAACATTTGATACATATAGCAATCTGGAGGAATCTCAAGTGAATTATGCCCAGTGAAGAAAAGACAGCCCCAAAAGATTGCACACTTTGTGATTTCATTTATACAGCATCTGTGAAAGGAAGCATTTTACAGATGGAGGACATGTTACTTGCCAGAGATTAGGGATAGGGCCTAAGATCATGGCATCTGGTCCCATCACTTCATGGGAAATAGATGGGGAAACAGTGGAAATGGTGTCAGACTTTATTTTGGGGGCTCCAAAATCACTGTAGATGGTGATTGCAGCCATGAAATTAAAAGGCGCTTACTCCTGGGAAGGAAAGTTATGACTAACCTAGATAGCATATTCAAAAGCAGAGACATTACTTTGCCAACTAAGGTCCGTCTAGTCAAGGCTATGGTTTTCCCTGTGGTCATGTATGGATGTGAGAGTTGAACTGTGAAGAAAGCTGAGCACCGAAGAATTGATGCTTTTGAACTGTGGTGTTGGAGAAGACTCTTGAGAGTCCCTTGGACTGCAAGGAGGTCCAACCAGTCCATTCTGAAGGAGATCAGCCCTGGGATTCCTTTGGAAGGAATGATGCTAAAGCTGAAACTCCAGTACTTTGACCACCTCATGCGAAGAGTTGATTCATTGGAAAAGACCCTGATGCTAGGAGGGATTGGGGGCAGGAGGAGAAGGGGACGACCGAGGATGAGATGGCTGGATGGCATAGCGACTCAATGGACATGAGTTTGAGTGAACTCCGGGAGTTGGTGATGGACAGGGAAGCCTGGCGTGCTGCAATTCATGGGGTCGCAAAGAGTCGGACACGACTGAGCAACTGAACTGAACTGGGTGTGTGGAGAGCAGGACTGTGTGGTCATAAAAGGGTGACATGAGCTTCTGTTGGAACTGAATGGTTATCTTGATGATAGTGGTGCATACACAGCCCACACAAGTGATAAATTGTGTCAAACTTCATACACACACAAGGGAAACTGAGGAAATCTGAATAAAATCAGTGGTCTTCCAACGTCAGTCTCCTGGTTATGATATTGTAGTATACTTTTGCAAAATACTAACACTGGAGGAAAGTAGGCAAAATATACGCAGGATCTCTGTGTAGTATTTCTTACTACTATGTATGAATCTACAGTTATCTCAGCAAAATTTGCAATAAAATATTAGATCTATATCAGTTATCTGTAAGGTCATCTATATTTTTTCATTTTTTCATTTATATTTTAATTGGAGGAAAGTTGCTTTACAATGCTGTGCTGGTTTCTGCCTTACAACAATGCAAACCATGCATAATTATATATGTCCCCTCCCTTGTGAACCTCCCTCCCCTCCCCCATCCCACCCCTCCAAGTCATCACAGAGTGCCAGGCTGGCTCCCTGTCTTATATAGCGGTTTCCCACTAGCCAAATAGATGATGATGTATTTTTAAGTTAAAAACAGAGTAGGGAGGGAACTTCAGAAATAGGAAGTGGTATATTCTAATATTCTATAAAGAAACTGACAGTAATCACAACAAACAACAAAAATAAACCTAAATGTGTACCTGTGCAGCCTGTGTATGATTCACGAGCACAGAGACACGTGTGTACTCGGTCATATGGGCATCTTGCTCCTTCCTAACCTGTGGTCCTTGCACGGGCTCCCCCAGCCTAGTGAACCCTCACACACACTTCACCCAGTTACCTCCCTGATTTCCTTCCATCCTCAGCTTAGGATGGCATGTCTCTGCACGCCCCCCTCCCGCCCCCAGCACTGGAACTTGGACTTCATGCACTCTCTTCAGAATCTCTCTGCTCTGTGGGATTTTAAGCTCAATGAAAACACGACTCTGGTGTCTCTCTCCCCCGCGCCACAAAAGTTCCCGCCCCCCCACAACCGTGCTAAGGAACATTTGTTGAATTAGTCAATGAGTAAAATTTATACTTAATTTTTGTTATCATGATATATTTATCATTCTCCTTTTTGAAAAAAAGTTTAAGAGATTAATTTGACTGCCCCATGGGAAAAATTGCTTGAATTGCCAAGTAACAGATTGCTGTGTGTTATGACAGTGAGTGGGGGATGGTGATCAGTGTCCTGTGTGTGTGCAAATCACCATGGCCCACCAAGTCTGCTGTAACTGCTGTGAGTAATACATTCTTGAATACAAATGAAAATTTCTGCATTTGCTATTCCCTGAAAAGAGAGCCTTTGTTCACTCTTTTTGGAGTATGTTCATTTCCTAGTGACTAAAGGAACACATTGCTTCAGTTCAGTTCAGTCGCTCAGTCGTCTCTGACTTTTTGCGAACCCATAGACTGCAGCATGCCAGGCTTTGCTGTCCATCATCAACTCCCAGAGCTTACTGAAACTCATGTCCATCGAGTTAGTGATGCTATCCAACCATCTCATCCTCTGTTGTCCCCTTCTCTTCCCACCTTCAATCTTTCCCAGCATTAGGGTCTTCTCAAATGAGTCGGCTCTTAGCATCAGTTGGCCAAAGCATTGGAGTTTCAGCTTCAGCATCAGTCCTTCTGGTGAATAAGCAGATTGCTTCGATGTTGGAAAGCCAGAGGTTGGGTAATAGTTTCTGTTATCTTCATTAAGGAAAAGAGAAAAGGAAAAAGCAACTTAGCTATGCCTCTGTCAGTATATGAAATCTGAAAAGTTATCTCCAAATAATTTAGAACAAATAATATTTAAAGTCTGAACAACCTAGTTAATTTCCTAAATAATTACTTGAAGCATTGAATTTATTCTGTAGTACAGTTATTTTATAATTTCTCCCATTCAGAATTTGTAATGGAATATTCTTAATTGAATAAATTCTCCCACAGTAAGATGAAAAATATTTGTGTAAAACCCAAATCCAATATAGTGATACATTTATCATTAAAATTTTAAAAAGTTTTACACAAGTAATACTTTATAACTAGAATACCTGGATATCAGTTAATACCTATTTCAGTTTATTCACATTATATTTTCCAAATCCTTTAGCTTTGTTTCTAAGAAAACATTATATTTTAAAATAATGTCTTTCCCCATAATTGTTTATATTTGTAATTGTTTATATTTGTATCTTATATTTTATTACTGTTTTAAGAAGATATCTATTTCCAGAGGATTTTCTATGATTTTTTTCTGCTTCTCAGATTTCCAATACTCTTTCCTCCCACAAATAAGTCCAAAAAAGATGCAAAGATCACTCTTGAATTGAGATTGACAGGTAATAGGCACACATTTAAGCCGTTTTTGACTAACATTTTTATTGTATATGCAATTGCAAAACCTGTATTGCCTCCCACCTGTGGCATCAGACCTGTGAACATTAGAAATGAACTGGTTCCAAATCTGCATTAAAGGTTTAGAAGCACTGGAGTAAGAATCTGTTCTTGGACTACTATAAACTCCAATTACTATTCATTAATATTATAATAAAATATATGTGTGTTATTTTACCAAAAATGTTTTTTATTTGATTTTTCTAAATTCCCCTTTCCTGATTAAGAACTCCTTTGAACCATGTAGTTTACTTAATAGTAACTAAATTGCAGTTATAATAATAGGATAATAATATTATGGGGCTCAACTTCTGCTTAAGAATAAAGGAAAGTCTTCTCAAGTATGGCCCCCAAGTTATAGAAGTTTTCAAGTTTGTAGTATTAAATTTAATTTGATAAAACTAAGCTAGTGCAACAACTAACAAATTCTGATGATTGTTCAGTTCATAGTCAAATATGACTTTTAGTTGTTAAAATCTGGTTTGCAGAGCTTAAAATAACAGCTGGTATTTTCCAGTAAGGAAGATATCAATTGTATTGCATTTTAAGTAGTCAAATTCCCTGGTGGCTCAGATGGTAAAGATTCTTCCTGCAATGCAGGAGGCCCAGGTTTGATCCCTGGTTTAGGAAGATCCCCTGGAGAAGGAAATGGCAACCCACTCCAGTATTCTTCCCTGGAAAATCTCATGAACAGAGGAACCTGGTGGGCTACAGTCCATGCGGTCACAAAGAGTCAGACATGATGGAGTGACTAACACTTTAAGAAGTCAAATCAGGGTGTGACATTAGAAAAAAGTTCCCTGCAGCTGCTCAGTCACATGGTCTGTGGATAAACATACTTCTTCAAGTTCAAGTGATGTCAGGAAAGCTCTTTTATGAGCAGTCTTTTTACTTTGGGGATAATGGGAGACTTTTTGGTTTATCGATTGTTCGATACAAAAGACAACTTGAATGAAATTGTAACAACTTATATTTCTAGCTGACTCAGTCACTGTGGAATAGAATTGCCCATTTATAACCATCTGGTTCTTAGCTATCCTGCTATGAGATTTGGAAGAAGTGATTTAAAAAACAGAAGCTAGTGGCCCTATGTGATCTGAAATGTGTTGTGATCTTCAAGTTATTTCTTTAGAGAAAGTGAAACGCTGTGTAGCAGTGACAGTGTAATGAGACTTTGAATTTTTAATGCTCCTTCAGATTCACATGGAATAAAAATGCCAAACCTCCAGTTGCACCCTCTCATAACAAGACTATATGCATCTTGTAAAATTTGGACATGGTTTTATAAGGTCGGTATGCTAGTTAACAAATCAGAGGTAGAACTCGTTTAAGCAAAATTTAATGACTTATTACTCTACAGTGTCAAGGTACTGATGTGTAATGCAGATAAGTGGGGTGGTCTTGTAGATTCGGTCCAGAGCAGTCCCTTCATAGACACCAGAATTGTGGCTGAGGTGAGTTGATGCCATTTAAGATGACTACGTTAGTGCCATTCACCTTCAGTCAGTTCAGTCCCTCAGTCGTGTCCGACTCTTGCGACCCCACGGCGTGCTGCAGTCCACGGAATCTCAAAAAGTTGGACGTGACTGAGCAGCTGAACTGACTGAAGGTGAATGGGACTAATGCACCATCACCTGAAACAGGTTCTTTGATTTGAGACATTGAAAATGAAGACAAATTAGTTGGTTATGAGAAGAAAATGTATAAGCTGATTAACAGTTATATTAAGCAGAGGATGTAATAACTGGATGGCATCCCTGACTCAATGGACATGAGTGTGAGCAAACTCCAGGAGATGGTGCAGGACAGGGAAGGCTGGTATACTGCAATCCATGGGTCACAAAGAGTTGGACGAGACTTAGAGCCTGAACAACAACAAAAGCATATACCATTAAGTGTAACATGTATGATACTGACATATCCTGGGTTACTCACTAAAGATGGATAAACTCTAGAAATTGGTAACTAGAGAATAAAACCTAACACATATCCCTAGAGTCTTCTGTTTAAGTTCCAATTCCAGCAGTTTGCTTTTTCAGTTTCACCCTGGCCCTACTTTCTTTTTTTAAGATAAATGAAAAGTTATTTTTATTGGAGTATAATTGCTTTGCAGTGTTGTATTAGTTTCTGCTGTGCAGCATGAATCAGCTCTATGTGTACATATATCCCCTTCCTCTTGAGCCTCCCTCCCTCTTTCACCCCTCCCTTCTAGGTCATCCCAGAGCACCGAGCTGAGCTCCCTGTGCTATACAGCAGCTCCCCACTAGCTGTCTATTTTACAAATGATAGTGTATACATGTCAGTGCTAATCTATCAATTTGTCCCACCCTCTCCTTCACCCGTTTGTTTAGTCGCTTCAGTCGTGTCTGTTTTTGACCCCATGGACTGTAGCCCACCAGGCTCTACTCATGGGCTTCTCCAGGCAAGAATACGTGAATGGGTTGCCAGTTCCTCTTCCAGGGGATCTTCCCAACCCAGGGATAGAACGAGAGTCTCTTACATCTCCTGCATTAGCAGGTGAGTTCTTTGCCACTAGCACCATCTGGGGAGGCCCTCCCCCCTTTAGGTCCCTACTTCTGAACTTTGTGCACACTAAAATGAGCTTCAGCTAACTGGCCATCTGCTGGGTCAGGACCCTGTCTCACCCTGTCACCTGTCTTTGGGTCCTGCACGCTGCCCCTCTGCGGGGCTGCCTCTGCTTGGTTCTCTATCCATCATTTCATACTGTGAAGTCCTAGCCAACTCTCCTGCTCTTTCTTGGAGCAAACCAAGTAGATTTCCTCCAAAGTCAATCAAGCTGCGGAAAGTTAGAACTAACTGCTCTCCGGGCAAGACTGCACAAAATATTTTTTTAAGTTTTATGAACAATTACCACAGGGTGTCAGCTGGAAAATGATCAGATGGGAAGGCATCATTGTCATTCCTTATTCCTGCACATTAAGAAAATGTACTTTTGCTTTATTTTCAGGATTTACATAAAGACTATTACCTTTGAAGTGTCACTCCAAAATTGTACCATATGTTATTCTGTTATATGGAACTGTTCTTTCTGAGATAGCAAACCATCTGTAATTGGGCACCAGACTTTTGAAATCTTTGAAGCAGAAAAGTGGTTTGAATATTTTTATTAAGAAAAAAATTTTAACTTGAAGTGCTGAATGAAGACTTAGAACTGAGTAGGTTTCTTAAAGAGGCAACTCATCTCAGTGGAAAAAAAAAAGCTTAAAAATATGTAAGAATTTCTTCTTTAAGCTTTCTAGAAAATGTTTTAAGCAATTAATGTTCAACGGTGGCTCAGTGGTAAGGAATCCACACACTAATGCATGAGACGTGGGAGACACAGGTTTGATCCTTGAGTACGGAAGATCTCCTAGAGAAGGAAATGGCAACCCGCTCCAGTATTCTTGCCTGGAGAATCCCATGGACGGAGGAGCCTGGTGGGCTACCATCCAAGGGGTCACAAAAAGTCAGGCATGACTGAGCACACACAGCATTAAACCACCCAGTCTGTTTAATTGACAGTCCTAGCACTAATGCAGAGGTCTTCCAAATCAGGTTTAAACATATATATATGATATTATATGATATATGTGTGTGTGTGTGTGTGTGTCATTAGGGACTTCCTGGATGGTCCTGTGGCTCAGACTCTGCGCTCCCAATGGAGGGGCCCTGGATTTGATCCCTCATCAGGGAACTGGATCGCACATGCTGAAACTAAAGATCCCACACGCAACCACAAAGATCAAAGACCCAGCACAACAGACTAAATGAATAAAGAATAAAACAACATTTTAAAAAAGTAAAGACATCCCTATATACACATATATATTTCCATATTTTATATATATAATATGTCATTTGTGGAGAGCTTTGAATGGCTTTCAACAGATCAGTGGAGAGAAAAAATAATTTTGAGTATAAATACAAACAAGAAATGATGAAATTTCTTCCTGTTTTCAAAGTAGTTTTGAGAGCAGAGGAAGAGGAATGGAAATAGCTGAGAGGAGCTCCAGAGTTTGAATGTTGTTTTGAACATGTCCAAATGGAGCAAATTAAAGTTATTTTTTAAAAACTTTTTTTTCTGATTATCAAAGGAATACAGGCTTTCTGTCTCCAAAAATAAGGCTGCTTTATGTACTGAAAATAGAAGTAAAGCACTAAGCAAAATATAACAAATATTCAAGTGCATATTTCAGCTTGTGAGACAGAGAAACTCAGTTCAGTCACTCAGTTGTTTCTGACTCTTTGCGACCCCATAGACTGCAGCATGCCAGTCCTTCCTGTCCATCACCAACTCCTGGAGCTTGGTCAAACTCATGTCCCTTAAGTCAGTGATGCCATCCAACCATCTCATCCTCTGTCGTCCCCTTTTCCTCCCACCTTCAATCTTTCCCAGCATCAAGGTCTTTTCAAATGAGTCCAGTTCTTTGCATCAGGTGGCCAAAGTATTGGAGTTTCAGCATCAGTCCTTCCATTGAATATTCAGAGTTGATTTCCTTTAGGATTGACTAATTTGATCTCCCTGCAGTCCAAGAGACTCTCAAGAGTCTTCTCCAACACCACAGTTCAAAAGCATCAGTTCTGTGGTGCTCAGCTTTCATATAGTCCAACTCTTACATCTATACATGACTACTGGAAAAGCCATAGCTTTGACTAGACAAAACTTTGTCAACAAAGGAATGTCACTGCTTTTTAATATGCTATCTAGATTGATCATAGCTTTTCTTCTAAGGAGCAAGGAAGTACCACAAAAAGAAGGAATGAGGAGAAAGCTTTCAAGACCTGGGAGCCTTTGTTCATCTCTATAATGAACATGGGACATGCCTTGCTCCTCATAGCTGTGCCTTGGGAGCAGCAGACAGTGCCTGGGCTCCTGCAAACTGGGGAAACAGAATTCAAAGTTTTCAGTAAAAAGTCATTAATCTAAAAAATATCCAAATGCCAGAAAAGAAAAATGTCTAGGAGACTTCCTCTCCTAGGTCTCCTCTCCTGCCCTTCCTGGAATTTTTGTAACATTATACCACTTTTGTCATTCTGGACTTTGCAAGCCCAGAAGTTTATCTAAAATGACTCAGTATTGGTAATTCTCCTTCAGTGGCACATAACTTCTCAGGAGTCCCACAAGTAACCTCTAAAATAGGGATTTGCCAGTAAAGATATCAAATTATAAGCAAATAAGCACCATGGATCAAAGTTAAGATATAGACAAATTTATGTTCAAGGAAGATCACTACAGTGCTTTTTAATGAAACATGAAACGTAATACAGTAATTGTTCACTAGTTTGTAACTGATTTAAAAAAAAAAAAACTTGCAGCAATTAAAACTGATGATGTAAATTTGTATTGATTAACTTGAAAAGATGGAGATCATTTATTAAGTGAATAATTCAGTTCATAAAATGTACTATAAGGTGATCCAATATTTTGAACAAGTGTATAAACATGCGCAAACACACAGGCACATATACACCCAAATATGTCTGTGTGTCATAAAACATGAAATACTTAAATTCATATTTATGACTTTGTTTGGTTAAGAAATATCAGTGATGTTCTCTTTATATCTTTTTCTCTAAAAAGTTGTTTATTTTGTATGTACTGATTTTATTACTTTATTAGAAATTATTTTAATAATATTTTATTACTTTATTAGAATATTAATATATTATTAAAATGACATACATAAACAACAATATAAGTAATAATATTAAAAACAACTGACCCCAACAAACCACCTTAAGGAATAAATAAACCAAATACACTGTAAATAGGTGACATATACTTTTGGTGGTCATTGTATAATCCCTAAAATTGTAATTACATGTTTTAGTTATTAAACATAGGTTTATTATGTTTACATTTATTTCTGGAATCATGGCTTATTATTTTACATATTTTTGAAATTTGTAAAACTGTGTTTCATACTTTAGTCTTTGGAAAATTGCCACTTTTCCTCATTGTCATATTTGTGAACTTCTGTGATCCTAGTTCCTTCATTGTATATCACTACAGGGCTATATTATGCTCTATTTCTGATACAAAAGTCATGTTCTTAAAATATGTTGATTCCCTCAAAGTCAGCAGTATAATTACATGGCTCTTCTCCTTCAAACAGTTAATAGGATGAACTATGATAATATATTTCCTGCAAAGTCATGGCCAAAATCATACTCTGGAGCCACCCTGTCTGAGTTCAGATGCTCACTGCGTCCCAATTCCTCCTCTGTAAAAGGGACTGATAACAATTTCACCTCATGGAGTAATAAAGATTTAGTATCAAAAGAACAACACCTGGTACATATTAAGCATTTGACAAATGGTAGTGAATATTATCTTTATGTTTCAAGAGTCAGACCCAATTGGACATGTTGAAGCATTATTTTTAATAGACTTAAATTCAATTTTCTGTTAACAGGATTTTTACAACTATATTCACAGTTGAGAGGGGTCTATGAATTTTTGTAACTTTGCTAGACAGGGTTTGACATCAGAATATTATCAATGTTCATAAAAATGAATGTTCAAGTATTCATGTTTTTAAGCTCTCCAACAGTTTAGAAAACAAGTGAAATATTATTTCCATGTTGCTTCTGAAACCATGTTACTTTGTTTATAGACTTCTTGGCCAGGCAGGCTTTCTGCTCCAGCTGCAGGCATTGTGGTAATTTTATTTTCCTGAAACACTGTTTGTTTTATCCTGGTTTTCAGAGTTCTTTGTATCTGACCAGGCAAGACCACAGCCTCTGTCATTAATTGCCTGAGTTCAGATACTGGCTTTCTACTTTCTAGTGGTGTGTTTGGGAGAAAGGAACTTCCCTTCCATAAACGTTGCCCTTGTCATGTTTAAAAGGACAATTACAGAAAGTACTAAAATTGTTAATCACTGAGCAGGTTAACTGGGCTTCATAAGTGCTTGTTAGTGTTAGCGCTTATTAATATGTAACTTATTATTTTAATTTCCTTTCATTTGTATAGTTCTCTTCTCATTACTAACATTTGTAATTGTATGCCTTTCTTTTTTTCTCTCTATTCAGAGTGCTTTAGAAACGTATGTTTTTTTCTGTCTTGTTTTGGCAAGTGAATAAGAAGCAGCAAGGGAGAGAGTCAAGGAAGTTGACTTTGGGGGCCTGGAGTGATTATCATGGTTGACATTAGAATTTAAACTGAATAAGGATGAGAGTAGGGCCATCGGGGTGACTGAGTTAGAAAATAAGGTAGAATGAGCAGTAGATTGGTAGTCGTGATGGAGTTCAAGGATGTGGAGCTGAGATACTCAGTGGAGTCAACTGAAAAAAATACGGAGTGAAGTCTGATGCTGGAATATGTGAAAATAGATTTAATGAAAGATACAAACTTCAGTTATTTGGAAATTTCACTTATGAGAAATAGTCAATTCCTAAACAAGAAAAGATGATGGCTGGCACATAGTTTCACACAAACTGTGTTGTTACCAGTCACATGTTTTGAAAGAGAAAATGACTTTAAAATATATTTTAAATAATATTATTAAAAATTTATCCTGTTGTATTTGTGTTTCATTTTTTGGAGCATATGATTTTTTAATAGGAAAATATTATTATTTTATAATGATATTAAAATATTATGGGGCTTCCCAGGTGACTCAGCAGTAAAGAATCTACCTGCCAATGCAGGAGACTTGGGTTCATCCCTGGGTTGGGAAGATCCCCTGGAGGAGGTAATGGCAGCCCACTTTAGTATTCTTGCCTGGAGAATCCCACTGACAGAGGAGCCTGGTGGGCTACCATCCACAGGGTTACAAAGAGTCAGACATGACTGAGCACACACGCAGTAGAAGATAAAGAAATATAATATTATAATCATTTTATAATAATTAAATATACTATTTTAATTTTATGACTTGCAAATAAAACATACTGTGTTAATTTCCCTTTTGAATTTTTCACATTTCAACAGATTTAGATGCTAGAAACACGTAGCATCCACTGAGTCTGGTACCATGCTAAGAAATGTCTCATGGGAAATCCTATTAAATTTCTTAAGTCTTTCCTATTTTCTGTTTTTTCCAGGCCCACACCTTCTTATTAACTTATAAACATATCACTGTATCTTTATGACGTTCACCAGCTGTATAAGGAGAGAAAATAGAGACTAGAGAATTATATCTAGTCCACAGTTTGATGACCTTTGTCTCCTGTGAATTCCAGCTTTGTATTATGGACGCACATTACATTGACATCTGAAGGATTTATTTGTTTTGATAACTATAATTTTGGGGCAGAATATATCACAAAGCTGCCTGTTAATGTCTGCAGCCAAAAGCATCTTTCTTTAGTGTGTCATGAAAAATGCTATGAAATGAGCAATAGGATTCTGTGTTTAAATAATCTGTTACCATTTGCGTCAAGCTATGTTTTTCTATCTTTAGGTGGACTACTTGTAAAACATAGTCATCGTTCACTAAATCATACTAATATCATATATAAAGAGTCAGGCAGACATAAGCAGCAAATTAGACAATGCAGGTCACCAGGGGCCTCTTCAGATAAAGAGCTTGCAGACATTGAATGGAAATTGCATAATGACACAAAGAAAATTGAGATTCAGAGATTCGAACAACTAGTAGGGGCAACAACTACTGTTAGTGTTTAAGGGATACAAGTGTAAAAACAAACAAACCAAACCATTTACCTTGAGGCCAGCTCTCATTGTGAACTTCAGGAAGATAAAAATTTATAGGTTTGTTGCTATGACAAACCTAGACAACATATTAAAAAGCAGAGACATTACTTTGCTGACAAAGGTCCATCTAGTCAAAGCTATGGTTTTTCCAGTAGTCATGGATGGATGTGAGAGTTGGACCATAAAGAAAGCTGAGCACTGAAGAATTGATGCTTTTGAACTGTAGTGTTGCAGAAGACTCTTGAAAGTCCCTTGGACTGCAAGGAGATCCAACCAGTCCGTTTTAAAGGAAATCAGTCCTAAATATTCATTGGAAGGACTGATGCTGAAGCTGAAGCTCCAATCCTTTGGCCATCTGATGCAAAGAACTGATTCATTGGAAAAGACCCTGATGCTGGGAAAGATTGAAGGCAGGAAGAGAAGGGGACAACAGAGGACAAAACAGTTGATTGACACCACCAACGCAATGGACATGAGTTTGAGCAGCTCCAGGGGTTGGTGATGGACAAGGAAGCCTGGTGTGCTGCAGTCCATGGGGTCTCAAAGAGTTGGACACAACTGAGCAACTGAACTGAACTGAACTGACCCAACTGGGAAGCAAAAAAATCACTCATGTTTATCACTACCACTCTTGAATCATATAAAAGTGAAATAAAGCCATTCACATTGGAATTGCCATCTCTCTATTTCCACAATACTTTGTTTATAGAGTATGATAATTATTGTGAACTTCCATGTATTATATTGGGGAAGTTTTCCCATATATTGATAAGGTGTTAAAATCTAACTAAAGCATAACTGCTGCTGCTGCTGCTGCTAAGTCGCTTCAGTCATGTCCAACTCTGTGCGACCCCATAGACGGCAGCCCACCAGGCTCCGCTGTCCCTGGGATTCTCCAGGCAAGAACACTGGAGTGGGTTGCCATTGCCTTCTCCAATGCATGGAAGTGAAAAGTGAAAGAGAAGTCGCTCAGTCATGTCCGACTCTTCACGACCCCATGGACTGCAGCCTACCAGGCTCCTCTGTCCATGGGATTTTCCAGGCAAGATACTGGAGTGGGGTGCCATTGCCTTCTCTGAAAGCATAACTAGATGAGTAAAATTCAACCTAGGTCTAAATAATTTATTAAACATCTATGTTGTCTAGTTAATATTGGCTCATAATATGCACAATCATATTTCTAAGAGAAGTTCTCTGTCTTCTAAGTAAGCAGAGGAAACAGATGAATCCCATTCAGCCAATTATTTGCTCTGTGACTCCAAGCAACATATTAAATCCCTTTAATGATGGTTGGTGTCCAGGTGGCTCTAGTGGTAAAGAACCTGCCTGCTGATGCAGGACACACAAGAGACACAGGTTAATCAGGAAGATCCCTTGGAGAAGGAAATGGCAACCCACTCCAGTATTCTCGCCTGGGATGCCTAGAGAATCCCACAGACCTAGGAACCTGGAATGCTGCAGTCCATAGGGTCGCGAAGAGGCTGACAGGCCTGAAGCAGCTCAGCAGCCGCGCATGCATTGAGTGTTCTATGCTATGGCTTCATTTCAGTCTCACAGCAATTCTCACAGAACTTGTAATAGGCAGTCGTTCCCATTTTAGAGGTGATGAAATAGAGGCACAGGGAAGCTGGGATGATGCCCATAATTAGTAAGTGCTAGAGCCAGGATGTGAATTAGGAAACTATAGTCCTAATTGCTACATTACATATATTTTAAATTTGATGTTGGCATCTGCAGAAAGGAATAATTTAGAGTGCTGCTAACGAATAGCTGCATAGATATAAAGTATATATGTGTGTGTGTGTATTAGTTACTCAGTCATGTCCAACTCTTTGTGACCTCATGGACTGTCACCTGCCAGGCTCCTCTGTCCAGAGAATTTTCCAGGCACGAATATTAGAGTGGGTTCTAATAAATGTATTAGAACACATACACAAACACACATATACAGAAAGACGTCGTAGATATATAGTCCTTAGCATAGAGTAAGCCCGTTGTGGTAACTACACCACTTTTTGCTCAATTTTCTCTCCATTTTTGGTGTAGACTAAGGGACCAGTGCCATTTCATATTTGGGGAGTTTTTGTTGTTCAATCACTCAGGTGTGCCTGACTCTTTGTGACCCCATGGACTGTATTACACCAGGCTTCCCTATCCTTCACCATCTCCTGGAGTTTGCTAAAACTCATGTCCATTGAGTCAATGATGCCATCCAACCATTTCATCCTCTGTTATCCCCTTCTTCCACCATCAATCTTTCCCAGCATTAGGATCTTTTCTAATGAGTCGCATCCGGTGGCCAAAGTATTAGAGCTTCAGCTTCAACATCAGTCCTCCATATGCATATTCAGGACTGATTTCCTTTAGGATGGACTTGTTAGATCTCCTTGCAGTCCAAGGGACTCTCAACAGTCTTCTCCAACACCACAGTTCAAAAGCATCAATTCTCCAGCGCTCAGCTTTCTTTATAGTCCAACTCTCACATCCGTACTTGACTACTGGAAAAACCATAGCCTTGACTAGATGGACCTTTGTTGGAAAAGTGATGTTTTTAGATAAATCTAAAGACAGTTTAGAAGTGGGTTTGCTTTAATTTTTGGCCCCTGAAATTCTCTCCCCCTTTCTGAAATCTATCCTTAAAAAGGTTAGTTTAAAGCTATGTCATCATCCCTTTTGGTGCCAGAAGATTTAGTAAATCATTATGACTTTTACTCTTCTCACCTATCAGCTGAGAAAGACAATGACCTAACATAGGTTTAAAATAAAGCAAGCTTTTCTTATAGCAAATGCCAGCAGCAAGATTGTATTTCAAGCTTTATTCATTGGTAATCTAAAACCAGATAGGAACCCAGGGAAATGTTAAATCTCTCCCTTTAATCTTTGGCTATCCATTAGATTCTTGTGTTACCAAACCCAGGTCCACTGCTTGCCACTCAGAAGCCAGTAAAGAGCCCAGATTGATGCAAAGATAAGTTGGAAAGTTAGCTTTATTTTGGATGCTGGCAGTGGAATGGGGTGGACAACTCTTCCAAGTGTCAACTCTCCCCTCACTGACAATCAATGAGCAAGAGATTTATAGGCTAAGGAGGAGGTACATGTAGAAACAGCACAGTCATCTCTGACAGTCATGTTGAACTTGGTTATCAGTGGTCTGACCTGCGTCATCTTAATTGTTTTAAGTGTAGTTAACCTCCAGGGCAGTTCTCGTATCTTTGAGACCAGTTCTCAGAATGCCAGCAGCTTATGTCATAGCTACAGTCTGGTCATCACGTCATCAACTTCTTCCACCTGGTGGGGATTTCAGTAGCTATAAGACAGCTCATAGGATATGGCTCAGAATATTATGCATGGCCCCTGAGAAGGAACTGAAGGCCCTTGACTGTGCTTAATGACTGAACTATTATTATCTGGTCTCCTTTGACTGTTTTTCTTTATGTCTGCATGTTCTCATTTCTCTGATTAAACTTGTTCTTTGTGAAAGTTTTTCCACAGAAAAAACGACAGGTGGAGGACATGGGGGACAAGAACCATAGAGTCTTGCTCTATTTCACCTAAACCATATCCAGTCAACCAAACGAAAACCTAGCCATGAATTTCATGACAGAACTGCTTTCTGATTATAGTTTTAAATTAATTATTGCTAAGTGTTTTTTTCTCTTATGCCATTTTATTTGCTCTTCATTTTATAATGAATCTTGATTTTTGAATCACTTTAGATTACATACTAGAAGCCAGTTTCTTCCCAACTTGCACGTATAAAATAGTGTTTTGTGCATTCTTTTACTTTATGCTGCAGGAGTTATACCTAATTTTATCAATATGGTCCTTTTTCCTCCTATCTGCTTCTCCAAACTTTTTTGAAGGTCAGTATTTTTTAAAGCTTCTCTACATCTCATTCTACTGGGTATCACCTATAAATTTTTATCTTTTAAACACTGCTCTTAAAGTCATTACTAAAATATACTGGAGGCTGAAATGCATTCTAGAACAACTCGACAAGGCAACTCTACAGAAGATTTGAAAACTAGTTTTCTTCTATTTTTTTCCCTAGCATTGTCCATGTCCTTATCACATAGGTAATACCCCAGGTGCCACTTAAAAGGCTATAAAGCAGATGAGTAGGTGACCTCAGGACGCAGTAAACTCTTTATTAGTGTCAAGACCAAATTAGAATTCACTTTAAGGGCACAAGTTGGAGTGGTTTTATTACATTTTCATGAGTCAAAATCCTAAGAGGAGCATGTTTTATGGCCAGAGAGTAAGTTTGTTTTATAATTTGTCAGGGAAGTAAAAATCTATGGCTTGATCCAGTTCTCTGATAGTGTTTCTCAGAAGGGCGACTCACCTTCAGTTGTCTTGGTTGAGACTCTGCTTTTAAGAATAAATTTTACAGTAGGTCCTACACATAATAAGGGCCCGTCAACATCAGCCAACCCTGCCCCAGACTCCTTATGTCTGTTATTGATAATAAATATTTATCTTTGTTTCATAAGTTTCACATCTAATGGACATGTTCCTATGTATAAGTTCAAATCCTGAAGATAGAAAGAAGTATTCAAACTTAAGAAGTATTTTTTTTCCTAAGATGTCTTAAATTAGCTTCAGAGAAGATGCAGATCATTTAACTCCTTTCTGTGTCAGTAATAGCAGCACTGTTATCATTTTCATGTGCTTTCTTTGGACCAGGACTCAGTGTTCACCTCAAATATTGGCTCTCTATGAGAAAACATTCACATACTCAGGCTCTATGATGTTCAAGCCTGTTTAATTTTTGTTTCAAAACTTGATTTCGTAAATATTATCTCTGTGAAAACAAAGTCACTAAAAGGTTAAGTATTTTCATGAAAAGTGAAAGTGAAGTCGTTCAGTTGTTTCTGACTCTTTGGGACCCCATGGACTGTAGCCTACAAGGCTCCTCCATCCTTGGCATTTTTCCAGGCAAGAATACTGGAGTGGGTTGCCTTTTCCTTCTCCAGGGGATCTTCCTAACCCAGGGATTGAACCTGGGTCTCCCACATTGCAAGCAGATGCTTTTACCATCTGACCCACCAGGGAAGTATTTTCATGACTTGAACTAAGTGAATTCTGAGACTTGGAATAGAGAAATGTGGCCCCATACCTCTTTTCTTGGCCCCAACCTCTATTCACTTTCACATCAAAGATGCTGCTAACACCCTTGACTTTGGATAACACCTAATTCCACTGTCACTCCTGATTAGAAAAACTGGTTAACATAACCTCTGCCCTTTGCCCTCTCACCTTATAATTTTAAACCCCCACTCAATCCATCCACAATGAGTCTTTTAAAAATTTATTTATTTTTTAATTGAAGGATAATTGCTTTACGGAATTTTACTGTTTTCTGTCAAACCTCAACATGAATCAGCCATAGGTATACATATATCCCCTCCCTTTGAAACTCTCTCCCATCTCCCTCCCCATCCCACCCCTCTAGGTTGATAGAGACCCTGTTTGAGTTTCCTGAGCCATACAGCAAATTCCTGTTGGCTCTCTGTTTTACATGTGGTAATGTAAGTTTCCATGTTACTCTTTCATACATCTCACCCTCTCCTCCCCTCTCCTCATGTCCATAAGTCTATTCTCTTTTACTATTTCTCCTTTGTTGCCCTGCAAATAAATTCTTCAGTACCATTTGTCTAGTCTGTACATATGCATTAGTATATGATATTTATCTTTCTCTTTCTGACTCACTTCACTCTGTATAATAGGCTCTAGGTTCATCTACCACATTAGAACTGACTCAAATGTGTTCCTTTTTATGGCTGAGTAATATTCCATTGTGTTTATGTACCACTACTTCTTTACCTATTCATCTGTTGATAGACATCTAGGTTGCTTCCATGTTCTAGCTATTGTAAATAGTGCTACAGTGAACAATGGGATATATGTGTCTGTTTCAATTTTGGTTTCCTCAAGGTATATGCCTTGGAGAAGGGAATGACAACCCACTCCAGTACTCTTGCCTGGAAAATGCCATGGACAGAGCAGCCTGGTGGGCTGCAGTCCATGGGGTCGTAAAGAGTTGGACATGACTAAGCAACTAACACTCAGGGTATATGCCTAGGAGTGGGATTGCTGGGTCACATGGTGGTTTTATTCCTAGTTTTTTTAAAGGAATTTCCATACCATCCTTCATATGGTTGTACCAATTTACATTCCCACGAAGAGTGCAAGAGCATTCCCTTTTGTCCACACCCTCTCCAGCATTTATTGTTGGTAGACATTTTGGTGATGGCCATTCTGACCAGTGTGAGGTGATATCTCATTGTAGTTTCAATTTGCATTTCTTTAATAATGAGCGATGTTGAGCATCTCTTCATATGTTTGTTAGCCATCTAGTGACTTCTTTGGAGAAATGTCTGTTTAGGTCATTCTCCCACTTTTTGATTGAGTTATTTGTTTTTCTTGTCTTAAGTTGTATGAGCTACTTGTATATTTTGGAAATTAATCCTTTGTCAGTTGTTTCATTTGCTATTATTTTCTCCCATTCTGAGGGTTGTCTTTTCACCTGGCTTATAGTTTCCTTTGCTGTGAAAAAGCTTTTAAGTTAAATCAGGTCCCACTTATTTACTTTTCCTTTTATTTCCATTACTCTAAGACATAGGTCATAGAGGATATTGCTTTGATTTATGTCATCGAGTGTTCTGCCTATGTTTTCCTCTAAAAGTTTTATAGTTTCTGGTCATACATTTAGGTATTTAATCCATTTTAAGTTTATCTTTATGTATAGTGTTAGGAAATGTTCTAATTTCATTCTTTCACATGTAGCTGTCCAGTTTTCCCAGCATCATTTATTGAAGAGGCTGTCTTTGCCCCATTGTATATTCCTGCCTCCTTTGTCAAAATAAGGTACCCATAGATGCATGGGTTTATTTCTGGACTTTATATCTTGTTCCACTGGTCTATATTTCTGTTTTTGTCTTGATGTTTACAGCTTTGTAGTATAATCTGAAGTCAGGAAGGTTGATTCCTCCAGCTTCATTCTTCTTTCTCAAGACTGCTTTGGCTCTTCAGAATATTTTGTGTTTCCATATGAATTGTGAAATTTTTTGTTCTAGTTCTGTCAAAAATGCCATTGGTAATTTGATAGAGATCACATTGAAACTATAGATTGCTTTGGTAGTATAGTCATTTTCACAGTATTGATTCTTCTTACCCGTCCGTTCAGTTGCTCAGTCGTGTCTGACTCTTTGCGACCCCATGAATCGCAGCATGTCAGGCCTCCCTGTCCATCACCAACTCCCGGAGTTCACTCAGACTCATGTCCATTGAGTCCGTGATACCATCCAGCCATCTCATCCTCGGTTGTCCCCTTCTCCTCCTGCCCCCAATCCCTCCCAGCATCAGGGTCTTTTCCAATGAGTCAACTCTTTGCATGAGGTGGCCAAAGTAATGCAAATGATTTCTGTGTATTGATTTTGTATCCTGCAACTTTGCTAAATTCACTGATTAGCTCTAGTATTTTTCTGATACTGTCTTTATCATGTCACCTGCAAACAGTGAGAGCTTTACTTCTTCTTTTCCAATCTGGATTCCTTTTATTCCTTTTTCTTCTCTGATTGCTATAGCTAGGACTTCCAAAGCTATGTTGAATAATAGTGGTGAAAGCAGACACCCTTGTCTTGTTCCTGATCTTAGGGGGAATGCTTTCAGTTTTTCACCACTGAGAATAATGTTTGTTGTAGGCTTATCATATATGGCCTTTACTATGTTGATGTAGGTTCCTTTGATGCCCATTTTTTAAAGAGTTTTAATCATAAATCAGTGCTGAATTTTGTCAAAGGCTTTTTCTGCATCAATTGAGATGATCATATCGTTTTTATCTTTCAATTTGTTAATATGTGTATCTTATGGGTTGATTTGTGTATACTGAAGAATCCTTGCATCTGTGGAATAAACCCAACTTGATCATGGTTTATGAGCTTTTTGATGTGTTGCTGAATTCTGTTTGCTAATATTTTGTTGATGATTTTTGCATCTATGTTCATCAGTGATATTTGCCTGTAGTTTTCTTTTTTGTGTGTTGTCTTTGGTTTTGATATCAGGGTGATGGTGGCCTTGTGGAAGGAGTTTGGAAGTGTTCCTTCCTCTGCAACTTTTTGAGAGAGTTTTAGAAGAGTAGGCATTAGCTCTTCTCTAAATGTTTGATAGAATTCTCCTGTGAAGCCATCTGGTCCTGGGTTTTGTTTTTGGGGAGATTTTTGGTCACAGCTTCAATTTCAGTGCTTATAATTGGGTTGTTCATAATTTCTATATCTTTCTGGTTCAGTCTTGGAAGACTGAACTTTTCTAAGAATCTGTCCATTTCTTCCAGATAGTCCATTTTATTGGCATATAGTTGTTCATAATAGCCTCTTATAATCCTTTGTATTTCTGCATTGTCTGTTGTAACCTCTCCTTTTTCATTTCTAATTTTGTTGATTTGATTCTTCTCTCTTTTTTCCTTGATGAGTCTGGCTAAAGGTTTGTCAATTTTGCTTATCTTCTCAAAGAACCAGCTTTTAGTTTTATTAATCTTTGCTATTGTTTGTTTCATTTCTTTTTATTTACTTCTGCTCAGATCTTTATGATTTCTTTCCTTCTGCTAATTTTGGGGGGGTGGGGTTTGTTCTCTTTTTTCCAGTTGTTTTAGGTGTAAAGTTAGTTGACAACAATGAAAAGAATATGTGCACCTTTCTATATTTCTTCCTTCATTAATTCAAAAATAATTTATTTATTAAATGTCTGCCATGTAAAGGCTTTGTTCTAGACATTAAGGATATAGCTGTGAACAAGCAAAGGGAAATTCATGTCTGCAAAGAGTTTTTAATCTAGTTGACATCCTGACATGTGAATGTACCTGTTCATATGACTCTTTGCAACCCCGCGGACTACAGCATGCCAGGCTCCTCTGTCCATGGGATTCTCCAGCAGAAAGACTGGAGTGGGTATCCATTCCCTTCTCCAGGGGATCTTCCCCACCCAGGGATCAAAGCCAGGTCTCATACATTGGCAGGCAGATTCTTCACTGTCTGAACTACCAGGAAAGCTCATAATCTAGTTGAAGGAGGCTAAAAAAATAATCACAACAATTAAGTAAAAAGTTTAATAGGTTGGTGATAAGTGCTATCAAGAAAACCAGCAAGAATCAGGAAGAACTGGTCTAACCCAGAGGAAAAATAAACATACTCGTCTCTGGGAGATAGTTGTGCAACTTGGAGCAAGCGTCCAGGGAAGAGAGGCTGTTTCCCTCTCACAGACACTAGGAGATGGTTCCATCTCAAAGAGATTCTGTCAATAATTCTTAGTGAGTAAAACCAGCAATCACACTCTTAAAAAGATTTAACTCCTATAAAAGGACAAAGTGAATGCTCTATGAAAAGGGAGAGAAGGACCTCTGTGGTTAGGCCATCTGGATTCTGTAATCAGGGTATGGAAAGCAGGGTATCAGAGGCCTAGAGTCCAGCTAGGGGAACATTAAGATGGTGATCAGAGGAATTGATAAAGAAGATATGGTACATTTATACAATGGAATATTACTCAGCCATTAAAAAGAATGAAATAATACCATTTGCAGCAACATGGATGGACCTAGAGACTGTCATACTGAGTGAAGTCAGAGAAGGCGAAATGTCATATGACATCCCTTATATGTGGAATCTAAAAAAGAAATGATACAAATGAACTTACGAAACAGAGAACGAACTTATAGTTGCTGGGGTTGGGGGAAGGGATATTTAGGGGGTTGGGGAGGGACATGTACACACTGCCATATTTCAAATGGATAACCAACAGTTTCCTGTATAGCACAGGGAACTCTGCTCAATGTTATGTGGCAGCCTGGATGGGAAAGGAATTTGGGGGAGAATGGGTACATGTGTATGTATGACTGAGCCCCTTTGCTGTTCACTTAAAACTATCACAATATTGTTAATTGGCTATACCCCAATGCAAAATAAAAAGTTAAAAAAATAAAAATTTTAAAATTAGTATATAGGATATAAAGTTAAAAAAAAAATGCTTGATCAGACATCAAGGTTAAGTGCTTAGTCACAGCACCAGAGGGCACCTATTCCTTGGCTGGAAAAATGATCCTTTAGTAGGAAAACAACTGCTAATTTATTCACAAAGGCTGAAATATTTTAGGGTCTCCTAGCTAATCAGAGGGAATGTTGAGGGTCTGCCAGTTTGAGGATTATGGTTCCTGCCAAATTAACCCAGAAGCTGTTCTGAGAGTTTTGGGGCACTCCAAACCTATCCAGTAGCTTCATTTTATGGTCTTTATAGCCTGCTTCCCCTGGAGCAATGCAGAAGAGTGTTATGGTCTTCAGAGGCACAGCAAATGGCAGTCTTTCTGTAATCTCAGTGTACAAAAGCTCAGATGGAAGCTCGCTGAGCTTCAGAATAAGATGTCAGAAATGATTGTTGCTCACTTCTGATATGATATTTTTCCCTATCATACTGCACGGTCACATATTAAACTTATTCCTGACATATTCCGCATCCCACACTCTGTACCTAATTAGAAGAGTGGCAGCCTGCAGACTCCTTTCCTTCATCTTTCTACCAGCATCTGTCATTATTTTTGAGAGAGAAATTAGCAATATAATTTTATTGTGCTATTAATTTACTTAGAAGTAGGATAAAAACCATCATCTGAACTTGGCGTTGAGGAGCTAGTTAATATTTTTCTTTTATAACTGCCAGCCACAATAGCTTCATGGTCCTATACGAGTTTCCATTTGGATGGCCCAATGGGGACAACATTGTTCCCATTAGCTAGAGACTTGAATTGACAATTCCTATGGAACTAGGATCAAACTAGTAAATCCTGAAGCAAATCAATCCTGAATATTCATTGGAAGGACTGATGCTGAAGCTGAAGCTCCAATAATTTGACCATCTGACCATCTGTGAAGAGGCAACTCATTGGAAAAGACCCTGATCCTGGGAAAGATTGTGGGCAGGAGAAGAGGGCAGCAGAGGATGAGATGGTTAAATAGCATCACTGACTCAATGGACATGAATTTGGGCATGCTCCAGGAGACAGTGAGGTAGGAAGTCTGGCATGCTGCAGTCCATGGGGTCACAAAGAGTCGGATATGACTTAGCAACTGAGCAACAGCAAAAAACTAGATAAATCATGTCAACATGGAAGTAAGAAGAGAAAGCGATACATTTAAATGGAGGTTGTTGAAGCCTGTCTCCATATAGTTAAGGGTTGGAATCCATCATTTCTTGTTGAAGCCCGCCCCATGTACTTAAAGGTGGAATCCATCATTTCTTGTTGAAGCCCATCCCCATGTAGTTAAGGGCTGGAAGACATCATTTCTATGTTGAAAGATTGATTCTGGGATGACATGTGGGTCCTGAGGATGCTGCACCCCAATTCAAACCTTCCTTCGGCCCCAGATCTTCATTACCTTCAGCTCTCCAGCACAATTCCAAGAGAAACTGTAATATACAGTCAACTCTGCATTTGTCATGTTTTAATAATTTCTTAGTTCCTGTTGACAACCTATTAGGGAGGTGGGGAGGGACAGAGAAGCCTGGCGTGTTGCAATCCATGGGGTCAGGAAGTGTCAGACATGACTTGGCAACTGAATGATAACAACAAGGCAAGTCTACCCTGAATACATGTCCCCCTGGCATATGTCTACCTGTGAACACTAAAGCACTCAAGAAATGCCTGAAAGATCCAGCCAGACTCTAATCATTTTAATGGTGTTTCCAAGACCAGCTGGAAAATGACTTCTTGACTCCATTGCTCTTTTTATTACACCGTGCTTCTTTGGAATGGAGGGGAGGGTGGAGAATGGCTCACTTTGTCAAATTTTACTCCTTTGTATTAAAAAAAAAAAACTAGTAGCATTTATGTTTAAATGGAGAAGAAAATGGCAGCCCACTCTAGGATACTTGCCTGGGAAATCCCATGGACAGAGGAACCTTGGTGGGCTATAGCCCAGGGGGTTGCAAAAGAGTTGGACATGACTTAGTGACTAAACAACAAGCAAAGTGTTTAAATGTATTTTATCTTAAAACTTTTTGCGTGAGTGAGAAAGGCTATATATTTCTTCACATTCAGTCATTTATTATTCATGAAATCAGAACACAAATAGACTGTCAGAAGATAGCCAAAGGGCTGAATTTAGACTAAGAGCCTCGCTGCTACCATGTAAAGTGTCATAAAAAATTGAAATCATAATAATGGGGGGTAGATATATGGTTCTTCCTAAGGAAATGTCCCTCAAGTCTCGTAGAGCATTAATCATTATATCCATTTCTCTCTTAAAGCTTCAGGCATTATTGTGGATTTTTATTTTTTGTTCTCTGCTGAATGGTCAAATTATACTCTGACTGCATGTATTGCCTTGTACATTACAAATCTTCGTCAAATTCCCATGAAATGCTTCTACAAAATGTTTTGGGTATTGCTGAATACTGTGTGTTATTCAGGAAAATGTAAATTTATAGGCCTTTTCTTCAGATAATTTCTTGAAGCTGTAAAAAGTAGATGCCCCCAAGTAACTTTCAATATTTAAAAATGCCAGTAACTGAGGGTTATTTTGCAGTCTGAAGGAGTCAACTAAAATCGTTAAATAAGCAATATCCAATGTGGTGTTCATTGTTGAATTAGGATGCATTTCTTTGCCAGGGAATTATTCCTGTTCTAATAAGTTTCCTCTAGCTAAATCTGCTTTGAAAAAGCAACTCTTGTCTTGACTTTTAAAAATGCATTTCCGTGTTCCTCCTCAATCAAGCATCAACCATGGATACACCAAACAGAGATTATCTGGAAAAGCATGCTTGCTAATTGTCCCCATGGATGAGAAAATCCAATCACTATGGGTTTACAGAAGATATAATTGTTAATGTCTAAGCCCAGTATCTCCTGAGACTGATGGATACCTCCAGCAAATGGCTGGCCAACAGAATCCTGACAGTAATTTGTAAATGGAATTTGAGGCACTGACAGATAATGTGTGACTGGAGGACTTCAGTGAATAGCATGATAGTTTAGAACAGCATGATCGAACCCTGGGTTCGATCCCTGGGTCAGGAAGAGCCCCTGGAAAAGGAAATGGAAACCCACTCCATTATTCTTGTCTGGAAAATCCTAAGGACAGAGGGGCCTGGCAGGCTATAGTCCATGAGGTCGCAGAGTCGGAGATGACTGAACGACTCACACTTTCACTTTCAACTTACTTTTCCTCACAATAATCACCTACAATGAACACTTACATTTTACAGACAAGGAAATGTTGGTAAGGCGGTTTAAGAAATTGCTCAGACTCATACATTTTATAACTGAAGAGCTGAAATATAAGCCCAAAGACTTCTTGCAAAACTTGTATTGCTAACCATGAAGCTAAACTTCTTGAGACTATAGCTCGTTTTGTCTTGCAGAGTATATTTTTCCCTGTTGGTTTCCATTTGTCTTCTCTTATAATCAATTCTGCAGCCAAGTTCTAGCTTGTAAATTATTTTGGCCACAATTTAGAATTATATGCCAAATATTTATTGACCAGAAATTTTGAATTTTTAAAAATTAATGTTTTTCTTTCAAATCTATTTTAAATGAAGCAAGTTATATCTAAATAAATGTTTTCACTCATAAAACATAGCTATTTACTTATTGGATTAAAGAAAGCTATCTAACTCATCACTCAGTGATACCCCGGTTGCCATTTCCACTCTTGAATTCTGGCAAAAGTGGAGACATGGTACAATGAGTAGTTTATATTGGAGGATGTTTGTGAGATCATGTAACAAATATTTTAACTCAATACATAAACTTCTGTATCAAATAATGAATATGGGAACATTTTTAAATGGCTGTCATTGGCTCACCAGTTCTAGTCTTTAGGGAAAAAGAAAAGAATAAATAAGAGAAAATAATACTGAAAGACTTGCATGAGAATACAGAAGAAAAATAGGCTATTAATTTAGCAATGACTTTGCTCTAATCATAACTAGGGAAGTCAGTTCAGTTCAGTCACTCAGTCATGTCCAACTCTGCAACCCCATGGACTGCAGCACACCAGGCTTCCCTGTCCATCACCAACTCCGGAGCCTGCTCAAACACATGTCCATTGAGTCAGTGATGCCCTCCACCCATCTCGTCCTCTGTTGTCCCCTTTTCCTCCCACTTTCAGTCTTTCCCAGCATCAGGGTCTTTTCCAGTGAGTCAGTTCTTCACATCAGGTGGCAAAAGTATTGGAGTTTCAGCTTCAACATCAGTCCTTCCAATGAATATTCAGGGTTGATTTCCTTTAGTATTGATTGGCTTGATCTCCCTGTAGTCCAAGGGACTCTCAAGAGTCTTCTCCAACATACAGTTTAAAAACACCACAGTTCAAAAGTTCAACTAGAGGAATATCAGACAGCTATCTTCCAGCCAAAAAGATGCAGTATGGTTCTGTATTTTCTCCTCTTGAAAAATAAATTTAAGAATAAAATATCCAATAGGGGAGTTAGATAACTTGAGTTCAGTACTATGCCCTACACAGAATTATAATGTGGCATTGGGTGAACTGGATTCCCAGGTGATGCTACTGGTAAAGAACCCATCTACCAGTGCAGGAGACATGAGAGATGCCAGTTCAGTCCTTGGGTTGGGAAGATCCCCTGGAAGAGGGCATAGCAACCCATTCCAGTGTTCTTGCCTAGAGAATCCCATGGACAGAGGAGTCTGGTGGTCTATAGTCCATGGGACCACAAAGAGTAGGACATGACTCAGCTTATAGAGTACTGGAGTGGGGTGCCATTGCCTTCTCCATATAGCAGTTACTGTTACTAATTCAATAAGTAGTTATGGGTTGCCTACTCTTTGCTTGGGGTTTGAGAAATGATCAAGGCAGATAAAATTCAGACCGAGAGAAAACATTCTGGATGGGGAGACAGACAACGGACAAGTGAAAAAAAATGAACATGTAATTCCAGGTAATAATAAGGGCAATGAACAAAAACATGGCAGGGTTAGAGACTGGGAAGTGACCAACGGAACAGAGACAGCTTCCAGTGAGGTATTCAGGAAGGTGTAAGTCGCTCAGCTGGGTCCGACTCTTTGTGACCCCATGGACTGTAGCCCGCCAGGCTCCTCTGTCCTTGGGATTCTCTGGGCAAGAATACTGGAGTGGGTTGCCATGCCCTCCTCCAGGGGATCTTCCTAACCCAGGGAGGGATTGAACCTGGGCCTCCCACACTGCCCACTCAGGAAAGGTCTACCTGAAAGGGTGACAACTGAGCCAAGACCTGACTTGGGCAAGCAATAAGCCTTGAGCAGACCTGGAGATTCTAGATAGAGGGAAGCACATGCCTAGGCACCAAGGTGGGCGGTGTGGCTGGAGAGGAGCAGTGAGGCGAAGAGTTAGTGTGGACACTGGTGTGGAGTTGGTGGTGTGGACGCAAGGCTTTCACTTGCAGGGCCGTCATCCATTCACATTTTAGCATAAGGAGTGAGAAAGGAGTTGAGATTCATTTTTCTATATAGATACGCAGTTGTTCCAGCACCATGTTTTAAATGGACTGTCTTACTCTTTGAAATATATTAATGCTTTAAAAGAAAATCCATCAATCATCCATGTATGGGTCTCTTTATGGATTCTCTCTTCCTCTTTGATGTTATCTGCCTATATTGATGCCAAAGCCACTCTGTCTTAATTACTTAGGGTTTTATTTATAGTGAGTCTTGAAATCAGGTAGTGTAAGCCTTCTGATGTTCTTTTTATCAGCGTCACTTTGGTTTTCTTGGGTGTATCCAACCACCATGGTTCAAGATCCAAGCTCTCTCGGCCCCCTCATCCCACTGACCTTCTGTATGCTGTGTGTGCTATACCAGCAATAAAATCTATCTTTCCCACAGTAACAGCTTTATCTGTTCTCTGCCAAGGGCGTAATGCTGAAAAGAGTCAAAGAATCACACTAAAGTGACTCTAACTTCAGCTGGAGCCTTACTGCTGATTCATTTTGTATTGATTTCCTAACATGCCCACCCACATCATGTGTTCCAAAGCTGAAATATCCTTAAAGTTTTAACTGCCCAATTCTCGAGTCTTCCCTGGTACCTCATGGTAAAGAATCCACTTGCCATTGCAGGGGACAAGGGTTCAATCCCTGAGTCGGGAAGATCCCCCAGAAGGAAATGGCTAACCCACTCCAGTATTCTTGCCTGGAGAATGGCATGGACAGAGGAGCCTGGCAGGCTGCAATAGAGTCTATAGGGCCTCAATAGAGTCAGACACAATTTAGCGACTAAACAACTGCAAAACACATGCACTTATGCAAATGAAGTCCAGTTCAGAGATGGTCATGGTCATTTTAAAAGCCAAAATAAGGTCGTCTGCTGCTGCTGCTGCTAAGTCGCTTCAGTCGTGTCGACTCTGTGCAACCCCATAGACGGCAGCCCACCAGGCTCCCCTGTCCCTGGGATTCTCCAGGCAAGAACACTGGAGTGGGGTGCCATTTCCTTCTCCAATAAGGTCAGAGAGGCAAAAATACAGCCTGGAAAGTGAGGGTGTAAGTAGGTGGAGTGACTTCAGTGTAGCACATAGTAAGTGCTTCTGTGATGATTGGGGGTGCATGTGGACTTGAAAGACTTTATTTTCCATCCTGGATGCAGAGCCCCTGCCTCACTCCAGTGCTGCACCAACTGCCTGGCACCAGAGGCATTACCTGGAGCCTTCAGGATAGAGACCCCCAACCTCTTCCCACTGCCCCCCATCCTCTTGATCTTACAACCAAATTGCTCTTGCCACTCAGCTTTATTCTATCGTAAATCAATGTAACAGCCCACTGATCATCATTATTTAAAGCAGTGTTTTCTGTAGAAAAGAGGTCACAAGAGATGTTCAGAAAAATGAGTCTTCATGGTTATATGAGTTTGGGAAATACAATATGCTATGTCTCCCCTTTTGAAAATACATCAGGCACATTTACATATTAAAGCTTCAAAAAGAGAGTAGAAAAGCAATGAAAAGACACTTTTATCCTTATTCAGTTCAGCAGTTACCAGACTTATGTGCATACATAACTCCATTTAATCTTTGTTTTAACCATTCACCCTCTTCCCTCCCCAGTGCCTTGGCCTTCTCATCATTCAGGAAGAAAAAAAGAGAAGTGATCATGATACCTTTGAAGTATCCATGCGGTGTATTTGTGTTCACGGAAATTTAGAATTCAAAGGGACATCAGAGAACATCTAATTTGGTAGTTCTCAAACATTTTATCACAAAAAAATTTTTAACCTCGTCCCATAATTACATGTTTTGAGAGAAGTATCCTATCAATCACTCAATAAATGATTTCTCCTTTTTTATTCAGCAAAGGGTTATAGAGCTACCTCTCAGAGCCATTAAGCTACATATTTATTTTGGTGGTTTAGTAGTATTTGCAGCAAAAATAAAAGGATCTTGATATTTTAGTTGGAAAACTTCTAAGTTTTCAGAAAAAAGAAAGACAAGACTTCTTTCTATGATCTCCTAAGGGCAGATCTACATTTAACCTGTGCTCAGCTATTTTCAGATCACAAGCTTTGGTTTTTCAAAGAGTGAATGTCCTACCTAGAGCCCACTGTTTTTTGTAGAACTGTAAGCTATAAACTCACAGTTCCTAATTCCCTAATCTGTGATCTTCCTATTGCCTTAGATGTTTCTCTAGAGTAGTGGTTGGCAAACCATTTTTACAAGGAGCCAGATAATATTTTAGGCTTTGTGAGTCATACAATCTCTGTTGACAGCTCAACTTTGCTATTGCTGCGTGAAAGCAACAATTGACAATACAAATGAATGTAACTCTGTTCCAATAAAACTTTATTTACAAAAGCATGGTACAATCTGGATTTGGCCTCCAAGCTATAGTTGGCCAACTGCTTCTATAATGCACTCTATCATCTATCTCCCAAGTTATAAGAATCACCTGGCCTTTGGGATGAACTGGTGGGTTTCTCTGGTGGCTCAGACAGTAAAGAATCTGCCACAATGCAGGAGACCTGGCTTTGATCCCTGGGTCGGGAAGATCCCCTGGAAAAGGGAATGGCAACCCACTCCAGTATTCTTGCCTGGAGAATTCCATGGACAGAGGAGCCTGTCAGGCAACAGTCCAGGGGATTGCAAAGCATGGGCCCAACTGAGGAAATACCACTTTCACTTTTTCACAGATTCTGTCGTCTCCTTTCTTTCTGATTCTAATGTAGGGTGAAGCCCAGGAATCTTCATTCTTTTCAAATATCAGGTGATTTTTTGGCCAAGGGGCAAGTTGGCGAAACACTGGCCTAGAGTATAATTATCTTGCTCTGTAATATTAGGAAAACACAAATGTTTATTTCCATAAATAAATCAGGTTAAACTGATTAATAATGACTTTTCCAAAACATGTCAGGTCAAGGTTGAGTCAAGAGGACTTCAGTGTTTGGCTTCGATTTGTTTAGCAGATTAATATGATTTATGTTATTGATTTGTGGTTCAGTTTATGTTCCTGGTTGCTATGTGAACTCTTAAATGATTTATTCCTGGTTCTTTAGCTATTTATTAGAGTGGCTCAAAGAAAGATGAAGGCTCATCCTCTAAAGCAATGGTCCCCAACCCTTTTGGCACCAAGGACGGGTTTTATGGAAGAGTCTTTCCACAGACCGGTGAGAGGGCAGTGGTTTCAAAATGATTCAAGCACATTGCATTTATTGTGCACTTTATTCTTATTATTATAATATCACCTCCACCTCAGATCATCAGGCATTAGATCCTGGAGGTTGGGGACCCCTGCTCTAAAGGACCAGGTGCCTGCTTAAGAAAATGTAAAAGACAAATATGTATATATGTACATACAGATGATGTATATGTGACATTACAAGAGAGATGATGGCTAATTAGAAATGAGGTTTTATAAAGCTATTAAATAGTAGTAAGAATTAATGTGCTGCTGCACCACTGACAGGATACATGACTCTGACTTGATATTTGCCATCCTGGGAGGTAGGTCTTTTGTCCTCATTCTGTAGCTGAAAAAACAGGCTCAAGTCACACAGCTGGTAAATGAAACTGGGATTTTTAAATGTCAAATTCTGTGCCCTTTCTCCTACAGTCGAGGAGAGAGGAGTAAAAGAAAGGTAATAACAGAAGCTAGAAGCATATATGAACCAAGAAAAAAACTTCCATCAGGGAGTCCATTTCTCCAGTAGTGTGTGAACAGAAGGAAATCCAAGACCTCAAGAGCCACTTCAAAAAACAGATTTGCAAAAAGGCTAAGTGTCTTCCAATCCTGTGGCTGCTGTAGTGCAGACACTTTGCAGCCAGGAAGAACCCTTTCTGTAACTTAAGAAAACCAGGCCAAGAGCCCATGCTTCATGGGGATGAGGGAAGGGGCTGGGGAGAATTTGGTAAAGGGGTTCCTGTGAAGTCAGCGCAACTGACTGCTCACCTGGCTTCTCTATAAAGTCTTTCCCAGCTGTCTCGTGCAGCTTCCTGACAACCTGGCCAACACCTTTGCCTCTCTGTGCATGCTGGTCCTGATTAACACCTTTCTAATGCTGCTGTGAGACACAACAGGATCCTAATGAGAGGCCTTATTTACTGTGTTACTCCTTACCAGTTAGGGACTAACCAAAGCACGGCGTCTAATGCTTGGAGGGGACTGAATGAATTCAAGAAAAAAGGAAGAAAGGGGGTGGGGGTGGGGAGGGGAAGGAGAGACAGAGAGAAAAGAAAGAAAAAAACATGACTGTCAACAGAACACATGAGACATGACATCATTATTAATTGGCCAAGAAATATCTGAGTTTCTCCACCTCTTACATTACTGTTTCTTTCCTGTCCCTAACCTAGAGGAGAATGATCTACCACAATGTCCCTCGTCCTTTTCTGATTTTCGTAGCTTGATCATGGCCCTATTAATTGATGAGGGTCAACAGTTGGTTTCCAGGTGCCCATGAGTGCATTGAGCAAATGTTTCTTGGTCATCTTTTTATCTAGTTTTCCTGATTCCGGCATCTCTGCTCAATTTGTTGCAAATGAAAATGTTTGATTAACCTATAGCATAGTTCTAGTAAAAAGCCTTTGATGTTTCCATATTGCCTAGTAAAATCTGAATAATTTGGCTGGCCCCCAAGCCCTTTGCATGCCAAGCTAGACTCACTCTCTGGCCCTACTGAGGGCTACTGTCTTAATGCCAGCTGCCTGAGAAATTGCTGTTCACAGACATGCCCAGTCTGATATTCCCACTCTTTTCCTTGTCAATTCTCCATTTTTTCCTTGAAAAGGGTTCTCAGATTTTATCTCAGAGAGAATCTGACTGCCTTTAAGCTTCCTCATCAGTTTGAGTTTTCCTGGTAAGCAATGTTTATCTCATTCTAGTGGCTCAGAGGTAAAGAATCTGCTTGCCAATGCAGGAGGCACGAGTTTGATTACCTGGGTTGGGAAGATCCCTGGAGAGGGAAATGGCAACCCACGCTATTATCCTTGCCTGGGAAATCCCTACAGAGGAGACTGGCAGGTTACAGCCCATGGGGTCACAAAGAGTCAGACATGACTTAGTGACCAAACAACAGCTACCTCATAGAGGCAGAGTTGTGTAAGAGCGTTCTGGAGTCAGAAAGACTATGCTGTATTCCACTCCATGCCACTGGATAAAATGCCCAGCCTTTCAGAGTCTCTGTTTCCAAGCTGGCAGCATGGTTTCTACAGCAGTGTGATAGCTGTTTTGTTTCTTTGTCTTATTTACTTTAAATTGAAGGATGATTGCTTTCCTGTATTGTGTTGGTTCCTGCCATACATCAGCATGAGTCAGCCATAGGTGTGCCCATGTCCCCTGCCTCCCACCTCCCACCCCAATCCCGCCCCTCTAGGTTCTCACAGAGCTCAGGGTGTGAGCTCCCTGAGTTATGTAACAAATCCCCTCTGACTATCTGCTTTACATACAGTGGTATATATTGATGAATGGAGAAAATGGCATAGTAGTTCACTTGTGCATGGCCAGCAACAACTGAAAAACCTCCCGGCTCAGAGCAACTTAGTCGCCTCTTAGCTGAGTGATGGAAGTAACAACATACTTTGGGAACAGAGAGAGGAGGAGACTGAGGAGGGGGATGGGAGGGACCATTGGATTGTAGGTGGGCTTTCATAGCTGTAGAATCGGGACTCAAACTTACTAAAGGAAGTGGCCAAGTGTCTGTGTTTGATGAGTGGCTAACAAGACGTGACAAGATACAGTCTTATTCCAAGAGCATAAAAAGACACAACCATTAAGCCATCCGACATCTCTTTCAGAATGCTGTTCATTCTTTCTTTCTTAACAGTGTACTCTTCACCTGTTCTAAACAATGTTGGCTGCCCAGTAACAGATTAGTAAAATTGCTTGCTTTCCACTGGCTTTTAATTTTTTTTTATTTTAGCCAATTTAACAGAAGTGAAATATATCTCATAGCTATTCTTAAACACTTTTTAAAAAATACTTTTTGGCTGTGCCACAGGGCCTGTGGGATCTCAGTTCTCCAACCAGGGTCGAACCAGCGCTCCCTGCAGTGGAAGCAGCATCTTAACCACTAAACCGCCAAGAAAGTTCCTCTTCTGCTGCTGCTAAGTCACTTCAATCGTGTCCGACTCTGTGCAACTCCAGAGACGGCAGCCCACCAGGCTCCCCCGTCCTGGGATTCTCCAGGCTAGAACACTGGAGTGGGTTGCCATTTCCTTCTCCAATGCATGAAAGTGAAAAGTGGAAGTGAAGTCGCTCAGTCGTGTCCGACTCTTAACAACCCCATGGACTGCAGCCCACCAGGCTCCTCTGTCCCAGGGATTTTCCAGGCAAGAACACTGAAGTGGGTTGCCATTTCCTTCTCCAATGCATGAAAGTGAAAAGTGGAAGTGAAGTCACTCAGTCGTGTCCGACTCTTAACAACCCCATGGACTGCAGCCCACCAGGCTCCTCCATCCATGGGATTTTCCAGGCAAGAGTACTGGAGTGGGGTGCCATTGCCTTCTCTGTGTGCTTTAAAATACGTGTTTTCTGTTTATCTCCATAAAAAATGAAACACAAGTTTAATGATAAAACAAACAGGAAGCAGTGCCAAAGTTATTCCATGACCCGTTTTCAGTTAAACCATTGACTAGATGTTGTGATGAGCAACATAACTGCTTTTGTTTTTATATTTGAACAATAGCGATAACACCTTACGCCAGCGGTTCACAGACCTCAGTTGATTAATGTTTTTGAAGAATTAGACTAAATTTTAGAGTCCAGAGCTACCCACAGAGTTTTTAATTCATTAAGTTTGGAACGAGGCTTAGAAACTGCTTAAAGAAACAGATGATAAACCGTGAAAGTAATTCGAACTTGTTATTATTGTGTATTTGTATCATCATGATTTGTCTTGTGAGCTAGATCTCAGCTGCCCATGGTAATTCTGTTACATTAGATTCTCTACAATAAGAACACTACCCCAAAATGACTATTATTTTATTTTTTGTCATATTCACTAGTTTGTTTTATTTCAGACTTCACTTTATAAGTGATATCGTACAGTCTTGTCTTTCTCTATCTCACTTATTTCACTTAGTAGAATATCTTCCAATGCCATCCATGTTGCTGCAAATGAGAAAATTTAATTATTTTTATGGCTCAGTAGTATCCCATTGTGTATATGTGTGTGTGTAAGATGTGGACCATAAAGAAAGCTGAGCACCGAAGAATTGATGTTTTTGAACTGTGGTGTTGGAGAAGACTCTTGAGAGTCCCTGGGACTGCAAGAAGACCAAACCAGTCAATACTAAAGGAAATCAACCCTGAATATTCATAGGAAGGACTGTTGAAGCTGAAACTCCAATACTTTGGCCACCAGATATGAACAGCTAACTCATTAGAAAAGATCCTAATGCTGGAAAAGATTGAAGGCAAAAGGAGAAGGGGACAACAGAGGATGAGATGGTTGGATGGCATCACTGACTCAATGGACATGAGTTTGAGCAAGCTCCAGGAGTTGGTGATGGACAGGAAAGGCTGGCATGCTGCAGTCCATTGGGCTGCAAAGAGTCAGACACGACTGAGTGACTGAACTGACTGACTGACTGAAGATATGATATATGTATTCATTGTCTATTGATGGACACTTAGGTTGTTTCCATATCTTGACAGTTGTAAATAATGCTACTGTGAACATTAGGATACATGTTTATGATTATTATTTTAAAATATGGTTTTTTGACTTGAATTTTCAACTAGCTCCTTAAATATCAGTGTTTAATGACATAGGATCCTAAATCTCCAAACAGCCAACCGCTACCACAGCCATCTTGCCATGCACAAGCAATAGCATGGAAAACATAAGAAGTGTTCTGCAGAATAATTACCTGAGATGTGAAATTGTGTATTCTGTTCTCTTCCTTCCCAGCCACCCTTCCTTACTCTGTTGAGAGCAAGAATGCCAATATATTTTAAATTTTTATTTAGTGGACTTTAATAGCCCTTGGACTTTTGTGTTTTGAAAAATTGCAAACTTGAGGAAAATTAGAGGAATAGAATTTATACTTGAGCCCAGTGGCTGTTGGTTACAATATTCACTGACTTCTTTTCCATCTCCCTGTCTCTGTATACCTCTCTGAACTTTTCAAGTGAATTTTTGAAAGTGGGTTGTAGACATCATCATACCTACTCTGTATATTTCAATATTAAAAAAAAAGTTACGTGAGTACAATGCGTTATCAAGGGCTTCCCAGGTTGCTGGGAAGAATCCGCCTGCCAATGCAGGAAATGAAGGTTCTGTCCCTGGGTTGGGACGATCCCCTGCAGAAGGGATTGGCAACCCTCACCAGTATTCTTGCCTGGAGAATCCTATGGACAGAAGAGCCTGGTCGACTGCAGTCCATGGGGTCACAAAAGAGCCAGACCCGACTTAGCAACTGAACAACATGCATTATCATATACAAGACATTTAATACTGATAAAATAATAGAGTCCCTATTTCGTATTCTGTTCTCCCAAAACTGACTCATTGCACTGGTTGTCATCTTTAATCTCCTTTATTTAATCTCCCTGCCTTTTTTCATTTTTCCTTTTTGTCTTCCAAGATATTGAGATGATGGAAGAGAACAGGAACTTGTCTTTTACAATATGCCTCAGCCTGGATTTGTTGTACTTTTCCCTCAGGTTAAACATTTTTTCAAGAATAACTGTGTGAGTGACGCCGCCTGTCATTAGAAGTTGCACAATGTCAGTGTGTCCCCTTATGGGGGTTTACAGCTGTTGTCCCTTGGAGATGGTAGACTTTGCCAAATTTGCCTTCTGTAAAAGTAACTCTTGCCCTTTGTAATTCATATGTTCTCCTCACAAACATGAGCCCAGTGGATTAAATATCCATCGGTGATCATTGTCTGAATCAAATGTCACACTGATAACCTCAAAACAGAGATTTTACTGTGACTTCTATCTTTAGGTGGCCTTAGTATGTAAAGAAGAATTTTTCCTTATTATTTATGTATTTTTATTTGATTGCTTTCTGATCTTAGTAGCATTATGGGCTCATGGATTCCTTTTATACTCACTGTTATAAACCATTTATATTATTTTAATTGAATTTTATTAACATTATTACACATTCATGTGCAGTTGAAATTAATATGAGAGCATTTTGCAAAACTGTAGTGTAATATCACAGCCAGGATACTAACATTGTTATAATCCACCAATCTATTCAGATTTTCCTTGTGTGTGTGTGTGTGTGTGTGTGTGTGTAGTTTTATACACTTATCACCTGGGTAGGTTTGTGTATCCACCACCACAATCAAGATATCGACCCGCTCCAACATGACAAGGATTTCTCCTGTTACTCTTTTATAACCACACCCATCTGTTATCCTACCCCACCCCACCCCTGTCTCTAACCCACAGTAATTGACCTCCATCTCTAAATTTTTACTTTCAAAGTGCTACCTAAATGGAATCGTACAGTATGTAACTTTTAAAGACTGTCTTTTGTCACTCAACACAGTTCCTTTGAAAATATCTTGTTATATTCATATAACAGGTAGAATGATACCTCCCTGCATGTGTCAGTAGTTTGCTCCTGGGTGCTTCAGTATGTGATTTTATTGAAATATGTTTAATCATTCACCTGCTGAAGGACCTGTGGGCTCTTTCCAGTTTGGAGCCTTGGCAATAAAGCTGATATAGGTACTCAGGTATAAGTTTTTGTGTGGGCATATGCCGGGGTCCAGCCCTCGCAGGATCTAGGGAAACCCGAAGGAGAAACGGCGTCGGCGATTGCGATTGATTTAGAGAGAGAGATAAGGAAAGAATGTTGAAGACAGGAAAACAGAGGAGAGAAGAAAAGAGGCTGATGTTCCTTGGTTTATACAGAAAATCAATAAAGTCTCAAGACAAGAGACTTGCACCGTCTACATGAGGCCACAGGTGCCCTCCCGGTCTCCCGTGGGAGTGAAGATGCAGGATGCCTTCCCATTCAGGTCTTAGACACCAAGGCAAATAAGTAGACATGGTGGACTTCTGTACTCCAGATGGGAACCAGCCAGAAAGAGAGAGTAAGAGGAGGAGAAAATGATTGACACTGGGGAGATCAAGCTGCTTCGATGAGCAAATCTCCAAGCTTTATTTTTCAAAAGGTGCTTATATACCTTTTTTGTACATAGAGGGAAATGAAAGATGCAAGGTCATACAGAGTCAGCCCAACATTCCAGCAGTTCTGCCCTTATCAAAACCAGTATTTTTTTGCATACCTTTTTTCACAAAGGGTGTTGTGTACAGTATCTTCTGGCCTTGGAGGCCTGTGAACATTTTAGGACCCTCTTTTGATAAAGGCTGCTCAACAAGAAAACTTATTTTCCCTCAAAGTGTTTTTTCTTTATAATTCTAATCTATGTCAGCCTCAGAAAATGCCAAGCAGAGTTACGTTTTTCACAGAACAAAGGTGCAGTGAGTTACAAGAAAGAACCAATTAGCTCAAAAGTCTGATATGGTTAAATTCAAGGCTACACTTGTTTTTCTTACATTCTCACTATGTTAACTAATGCACTCCCAGGTGTACAGTGGATAAGAGACATGGGAACTTAGCAACAAGCATCGGCCCAATAATGAAATCCTACATCAGCACTACTCTAATAACTTTTAACTCTTTGAAAGGCTCTGTGTTTTAGGATTTCCGTGCCTCTCACAGTTGGTGAAAATCATGAAATAGGAAAACAGACAGATTCTGGTTTTGGGGTAGATGCTCGGGAAAGCCTAGGGAGCCCCTTGAGCACTGAAGCCTTGCTTAACAGTTCTCTTCCACATGACTTTGTCATGGGTGGGATCTCCCGTGGTGGCTCCTGGCAGACACAAGTTTTCATTTACCTAGGATAAATGCTCAAAAGATCCTCTGCTGGTTAAAATAGTAGATGCATGTTTTTTATAATGCCTGTCCCACTGCACATGCCCCCCCCCCCCAGCGTCTGTTGTTGTCACAATTATTTATTTTAGCCGTTTCGATAGGTGTGTAATGATACCTCATTGTGTTCATAATTTATGTTTCCTTAATTGTAAGGGATGCTGGACACATTGTCATGTTCTTCTCTGTCACTCATGCATTCTCTTCATTCATATATCTGTTTGCATCTTTTGCCCTTTTCTAACTAGATTTTTAAACTATTTTTACTGTTAAGTTTTGAAAGTTCTTTATACTGTTTAGATATTAGTGCTTTGTTAGATAAGTGGTTTATAAATTTTTTCTCCCAGTGGGTAGCTTTTATTTTCATCTTCTTTACATGAACTTTTAAAGAGAAAAAAGCTTTTCACTTCGACGAGGCCCAGTGTATCCACTTTTTCTTTTTATTAGTCATGGATTTGACATCAAACCTAAGAATTCTTTGTCTAGTCTTTGTTCACGATTTTTTTTCTACTTTTTATTTAGTCCATCACCAACTCCCAGAGCTTACTCAAACTCATGAGCATTGAGTTGGTGATGCCATTCAACCATCTCATCCTCTGTCGTCCCCTTTTCCTCCTACCTTCAATATTTCCCAGCATCAGGGAAAGATTCAGTCTCTTCAATCTTTTCCAGTGAGTCAGTTCTTTGCATCAGATGGCCAAAGGATTGCAGTTTCAACTTCAGCATCAGTCCTTCCAGTGAATATTCAGGACTGATTTCCTTTAGGATGGATTGGTTGGATCTCCTTGCAGTCCAAGGGATTCTCAAGAGTCTTCTCCAACACCACAGTTCAAAAGCATCAATTCTTCAGCACTCAGTTTTCCTTATGGTCCAACTCTCACATCCATATATCACCACTGGAAAAACCATAGCTTTGACCAGACAGACCTTCATTGGCAAAGTAATGTCTCTGCTTTTTATATATAGCATCTAAATAAAGAAGCTAAATCTTAGTTCCTTCATAGTTAATGATATTGTTATGTGAATGTATAAACAGGGAAATGAGATTTGAAGCTAGATGAATATCACCACGGGGAGTAAGACACCTAAGACTTTAGAGAAAGGTGTGTGTATGTGTGTGTGCATGTGTGTGTGTGTGCGTGTGTGTGTGTGTGAGACACAGTATGATCTTGTTTCTTCAACACACTACTCCCCACTTAGCCCAAGTACTTCCTGTGTTCCTATAAACTTTTAGGTGAAGATATGGAAAAGAGGATTCAATGCATTAGGGAGACTCCAGTTGACATGGAAGCTTATGTCCTACATGTTTAAAAGACGTGAAAACAGAAGTGTTGAAAACCCGCTCCATGCCTTCAGGGTAATAGCATGTGGCAGTAGAAACAGTGCAGTAGAAAATGTGATGAACAGGCCACAAAAAGCCCCTCCTCTGACTGTAGACAGGGACAGTGCAAACTGGACCCTACTTGGAAAGGCAGTGGTTTGAGCCACCCAGGCAGAGTGAGAAGGAATTCACCTTTATTTGTTTGTCCATGTGCGGCTTTGTTTCAGAACCAGTGTACAGTGGCTTAGAGGCTATAAGACACTTAGTTTAGAATCATCACGAAGCTTGGGACCTCCTTTTTTCCCTCTTGTTGAAAAGCAAGAGAAATTTTGTTTTACCTTTGTCTCCATACACCGAGAAAGGGAAACTATGATTACATTCACATCTTCATAAGGATTTTAGTTTCCTACAGTTTTGTACTATAATAGCTGAGGTAACTATTAAAAAACTAAATTCAAAATTATATTGTGCTGAATTTCAGAATATTGGTACGTTAAGTGCAGACTGGGATTACAATGTGTTTGGTCCTGAAAGCAAGCAAACAAATAAAACCAAAGCACATTTTCTTTATCTTTTCTGTCGGGAAAATAAAGGATTGAAAGGATGAATTCACTATCTAATACTGAGTATGATGCTAGCTATGGGTTTATCATATTTGACCTTTATTCTGTTGGAGTACATTCCTTCTATACGCATTTTATTGAAAATTTGTTATCATAAAGGGATGCGGAACTTGATCGGAATCTTTTCTTCAGCATCTGCTGAGATGACCATATGCATTTTATCTTTCCTTTTGTTCATGTGTTGTCACACTGATCTGTGGGTGTTGAACCATCCTTGCACCCCTGGAGTGAAACCCATTTGATCATGGTGTGTGATCCTTGTAATTGTTATTTCATTCACTTTGCCACTATTTCGTTCAGGATTTTTGCATGTTTGTTCATCATAGATATTGACCTTAGTTTTCTTTTTGTGTGTACTGTCCTTGTCTGGTCTTGGTATCGGGTAGTGTTGGCCTCTTAAAATGAGTTAAGAAGCATTCTTTGCTCTTTTTATGTCATAAATTTGTTACCAAGTTGAAGTAGCTATAGAGCCTCTCTGGTGGTTCACTGGTTAAGAATCTGCCTGCCAAAGCTGGAAACACAGATTCGATCCTTGGGTTGGAAAGATTACCTGGAGAAGGAAATGGCAACCCACTCCAGTATTCTTGCCTGGGTAGCTATAGTTATTTTAACAGTTATGCTATAGTTAAGTATTTAGCAACTAAATCTGGGATAGTGTTGCAGTTTTCTGATTCTGTCCATTTTCGTATTACTCAAAGCTTCGTGTACAAAACCTTTTGTTTCAAATAGAAGAGCTCCTTTCAACATTTCTTCTAAGGCAGTTCTGGTGTTAATGATCTCTGTCAGTTTTTGTTTGTTTGCAAAAGCCTGTATCTAGATCATGTTGATAGAGTATTCTTAGATGACAGTTTTTATCTTTGATATTTGAGAATGTCATTCCTCTTTGCCCTGGCCTGTAGGGTTTCTACTGAGAAATCTCTAGGGTGATTTCTTTGCATTTACCATCCTTTTTTCCCCTGGTTACCTTTAAAATTCTTTGTCATAGACTTCTGAGAGTGTTCTTTTAGCTCAGGGGACTCATATATCCAGTTTCTTCCCCAGGTTTGGGAGGTTCTCTGCTATTATTTCTTTAGATAAACACACAGCTCTCTTCTCTTCTCCTGGATACCTGTTATCTTAATGTTGCTCTTTTTAATAGAGTTGGATAGAGTTGTAAATTTTTTTTTCATTTTGTTAGCTTTTAATTCTCTCTCTTCTTCTGTCAGTATTATTTCTAGATTTCTATCTTCAAGCTCACGAATTCTGTCTTCCATATGGTCTTCTCTACTTCCAATGCTTTCTAACACATTCTTCATCGCATTGAATTATTTAGTTCCAGATTTTCTTTGGTTCTTTTTTTAAAGTCTCAGTATCTTTAGAAAGTATTTCTTCTGTTCATCAGTTTTACTCCTGAGCTCATGGAACTACCTTTCTGAGTTTTCTTGTAGCTCATTGTTTCTTCAGGGTCGGGATTTTGAATTCTCTATCAGATCGCAGTATTCCATTACTTTTATTTTGGTTTCTGAAGAATCGTCATTTTCTTTTTGTGATGCCATGTTGCTGAGGTTCTAAAAAGTCCTGATGAATTGTTCTTCTTGCTGATCCTCTTTGAAATAGCAAGCACCATTCTTCTTTAGCTGAAGCTTTTATTACCTGATTATAAGAGAATTCCATGGACAGAGGAGCCTGGTAGACTACTGTCCACGGGGCTGCAAAGAGTCAGACACAACTGAGTGACTGAGCATGCGCGCACACATAAGATTCAGCAGGTTGGTAGTAGGGTCTTTTCTCTTCTTTTCCAGGATGCGGCGCTAGGGGCAGGTGTTTGCTGTCCCTTACCTGGGCTGCCTCTGGTTGCGTTGGAGCATCTTGTCACTGCTTGTGCCTCTGGGTAGTTGATACCTTGATGCCACAGGTATCACCAGGGTTGTCACCTGGGGTGCAGGGATGGCAGGCACCTACACTACATTTGGGATCTCCGGTGTCACAAGCTCTGCCACTACAGGGGAAGAAAGGGGCGAGGGGTGCTAGGTCATACGTGTGTCCACGTGGTGAGGTTATCAGGTCCACAGGAGCTGTCCATGCAGAGTCGCTAGAGCCTTTGCAGCCGTAGGAAGGGGTCATAGGCGCCACGGGCACCGCTGCCATCTCCCTGTGGCTGCGTGCTGCCGCAGCCAGAAGGCTGGGGTCAGGGACACTGCCTCCCTTGCTGCTCCAGATTCTCTGGGGCTGTGGGCTCAGCTGCTGCTGCTGGGGGCCAGCACTGGAGGCGCCTCGTCCACTGTTCCCACGGTTCTGCCTCCTCTATGTGTTCCTGTTCACCCACCTTTAGATGCGCAGGTGGGTGAAGTTTTCCAGCATCCTGGCGTATTGGACAGAGGCACCTTTGTTACTTTATGGAGTCTTACTAATTGTAGATTGAAAGGAAGAGACAAAGGGAGCATCTCACGCTGCCGTGATGCTCTAGTATCTTCAGAATAAGGACTGAGAATTAGGCAGTGTGAGGGTGTGGGAATGAGTGCAGTGAATACCCCATAGTAACTGGTAGGAAGCACCTTGGTGCCTGGGATTCCACAGTCTGGAGCAGTCACGTTTTCCTTGACTAAGTGCCAATATGCGTCTGCTTGTACCTAGACCTGGGCTGTGGAAAGTAATCAGAACAGCCTCCTATTCCCATCAGCAGTTGGAAACAGTAGTAAATTCTTTTTTCTTTCTTGGTTTCTATGTAGAAGGTCAAATCCCTGGCCAATTTCAGATGTACAGTATTTTTTAAAACCTATACGTTGAGAGAGAACATGAGCTGAATTTACTAAAAGAGAGAGAGACAAAGTTTGTGCTGTTAAGCACACAGTCCCACTGGATATGATATTATTGGAGCATAGTGTTATCCAGATGGCACAGCCTAATCATTTCCTGGCACCAGAGTGCCCCTAACTTTTCTCATTATCCATACAACTTCCCATTTGAGGGTCTGTGACTGCATCTCTCTTTAGGAATACAGGCAAACCTCAGGCATGAGAGGGAGGTTAGTACTTTTTCAATACTTGTCACTCATTATATTTAAAAGGCTTGTCTATATGTAGAAAAAAGAAATAGTAACTTTATATTTGTTTTAAAAATAGTCACAACAAAGCTGTCACGGAAATACTTTGTGACAGTATAAACCAAGTCCCTGGTCAGAGCTCTAAAAACTGATGCTCTTCATTGAATGGCCTGAATTTGCACAAATCCACAGTAATGATGAGAAAAGAGATCGTTTGTCTGGGACGTGTCCTGTGGTTGCATCCCTTTCACTGGCAGGAGTTTTTTCCCTTCTTTTAAGATGAAGAAACTTGTCAACCTCAATAGATACTTTCAGAGCTTGGCAATTAATTTATGTTGCCATGAGGAAATTCTTCTGTATGACTGTCTTTTTTAAATAGTGACTCACAGAAAATTCTGACTGTATAATTATAAAGTGCAAAATAAAATCAATAAAAAATGTATTTAAATTAATGAGTTTAGTAAAGTGGCTTGATAAAAAATCAATATGTGGAAATTAAAGACTTACAAAGAAGCAATATATATTTATAAAAGGTAATAAAAACAAATTTACTGATTTTAAATGACACTCTCATCATATTCAATTTGAGAAACATACAAGACCTGAATAAAAATATGTACGTCTCTATAGAATGTAAATTATGTAAGTCTCTATAAAATGTAAGTTATGTTTAGTCTTCCTATATTCATCTGTTTGTGCACTGGAACCCTAGTAATCACAATCCAGAGAGAGGGTGTGGGGCGGGAGGGTGGAGGTGGGGGTCGGGATTGGGAGTTCATGTACACTCATGGCTAATTCATGTCAATGTGTAACAAAACGAATACAGTATTGTAAAGCAAAACAAACTAAAAAATAAAAATTAATTAAAAAAAAAATAAAAAAATAAAACATGAGCACTGATTCTAACATAGATCTTTCAAGAGACACCTGTTAAGAGTCCCCTGCATGAAGCTTAGATGCCCCAAAACCACCAAGGAATGGATTTCCTTTCCAAGAAAAGGTACCTAGGATTAACACTCTGTGTCCCCTGTCTTTTGTTCTTAGGTAAAGTAAGACAATGAGACAGGCACATGTAAGACAAGAATTTCTGAAAATTCCTTAAAAAGTTCCCTTCTTGTTAAAAAAAAAAAAAAAAGAAAGCACTGTTGATTTTATGTATCTATAGGGAGCACTGCTTCTGGGTGTGTCGTGGACCACTGTGTACTCACAAATGAGAGGAAGAGAAGTGACGGAGGGTCAGGATGCCGCCTGCCCCGATCATGGGCTCCAGGTTCTGTGGGCAGAGCGTCTGCCCCAGGGAGTGGGCAGCAGTCCAGTCATCTTTTCCCCATCCCGGCCGAGCCACGCTAGCCCTAAACAGAAAGGAGGCATGCAGAAGATGCCTGGAAATTGCTTGCTCTGCTTTAATATGGAATAATAGAAAACTGAAAAGACTTTCACAAGTTTGTGTCTTGGCTTCTCAAGTTTTCAGTGATATTTTGTTATAAATGGATCAAAAATGACCATATCCAGGGAAGGGGAGAAACCCTTTACAGTTTCAGTTAAGTAACATAATAACTTGTACAGATCTTCTGTACAACAGTGTGACCGCAGTTCATGACACTGTGTTGTACCCTTGAAACATTAAGAGGACAGACCTCTTTATAAGAACACGGTGAGCGTTCTTAACAAAATTAAAAAAGGAAAATACTAAAAAATAAGAAAATTTTGGATAAAGACAGGGGAGAAGAAGGGACTTGTCCCACTTGATAGCAAAACATATTAAGAAGCCACACTTATTATAACTATGTTTTGGGAGTGATGGAGTAAACACACAGACCAGTTTCAGAGAGGGACAGAAGGAATAGTCCAGAAAAGATGCTTGAATATTTGGAACTTGGTTGAGGATATTTGTGAGGAAAAGCTGTTGATTTCCTTTAATGTTTAATCTATAATTTATCTAGCCATTGGATAATAGATTGATAAAAATTTATCTTATAATTCTGAAGACATTTTTCCACTGCATTCTTGCTTGTGATGCTGCAGCTGAAATAGCCATTTTTGATAGGTGTTTGTTGCTTGTGGCATACTTTTTTCTCTCACTGAAAGATCTCTCAGTCATCTTTTTATTTTTGGTACTCAAAAAGGGAGCTTGATTCCTGCCTTTCATCACTGGAAGTCTTTAAAATATTATTTGACAATGTCTTCTGTTGTTTTTCTCATTCCACTGATTAATAGAGAATCTAATTATTTTTGCAGCTTCTAATTCTGCCTCTCGGTCAGCTTGTTTTACCATCTGTAGGATATTGATGGGCTCTGTTGTGCCTTCCAACCCCTTCGTTGTCCTTTTACCTCTGCTGTTCTTGGCACCTCTGTTGTTAGCAGGGGGCTTCATAGAAAAGACGGGCGCAGATGTTTGCACATTTTGTAATGGGAAGTCTTCTGAATGACGACTTCTATTTCCTCTGTGAAGTAGGACAGAGATTCCTTTGTTGATCAACAAAGGACTGAGAAGGCAGTGAGAAGGGCTGGCATTCATCTCAGAGGTGAGGTGGAAATGAATCACAGAAATGAGAGCTTGCCCCACAGATGAATATAATGTATTAATATAAGCTACTTGCATAAGGAAAGAACCCCAAGCTGGGATTAGACTCAGAGTTTATCCAGAGGTGCTTACTGCTGTAGGATTTTGAAGGAGGCAAAACTGAAACAGTGTTTTTTGTTCAGACACTTTAAGAATAGCAGGCTTATAAGATTTCCAGAGGAGAGAAAAACTTTCTGAAGATGAAATTACAATAAAACAGTACAAACCATATGAAAAAGTCACAATGAAAAAAAGTCAGCTGATTGAAAAAAGGTATATTAGCACTCTAAGAACCAGAAATAATAGGAAAAGTTTAAAAAGAATCTTAAATATTATACTTGCATTAAAAATAAATATGATAAACAAATACACATCACATCAGAAGAACATAGTAATATAAAAACAGGATGTAGACAAAATAAACCACTAGAATTTCTAGATATTTTTTAAGTTACTGAAATTGAAAGGACTGAAAAAAATAGACTGAAGAGATTACAAGTTAATTAGAAGATGAATCTAAGGAAATCAAGAATGCAGCACAAAATATGAAGAGACAGAAATATTAGGTTATGGGACATAACTTTCTTTAAAAGAGAAAGTGAATATACAAAATATGCTTAATATACATCTGACAAGTTTTCCAAGAAAGAAACAGTGAATAGGAGAGAGCCAAAACTTAAAATAGCTGAAAAAAAAAATCTCAGAGCTGAAGAAAGATATGTGTCTTCAAGCGTTAACATCAAACCAACTTATGCAAGATTAAATATAAAGCAAAAAAAATCTTAATAGCAATACCCTCAAAAAATCAGACTACCTTTAGCAAGAAATGGCAGATGAATAGATGACCTCAATGTCAGCAGCAAGACACTAGAAAAATATTTTTAAATGCTGGAGAAAAATAACTGTCAAAATGTCATTCAAGAGTGAAGGTAGACATTTTCAGAAATATGAAAACTGAGGAAATGTATTAACCTGACACTTCACAGAAGGTACTAAAAATGTATTCTTTAGGAAGAAGGAAAGTGAAAACAGAAGGTTGCACGTCTCAGTGATGAGGGTGGTTAAGGACGTAGGTGCCAGAGCCAGCCGTGCTGCGTGGCTAAGAGAAAACTCATTCACCTCTCTGTGCTTCAGTTTCTACATATAAAATAAACACAAAAGTGATCATAGCAATTGCATCACAAGTTTCTTATGAGAGGGAAACAAGTCAATACTTGCAGAGCACTCTCACATGTTAATAGTATTAACACAAGTCCAATAAATGTTGACTAAGAATAATAAATAAACAGTTGCTAAATTTGGAGTACTTAGAAGGCAGTGGCACCCCACTCCAGTACTCTTGTCTGGAAAATCCCATGGATGGAGCCTGGAAGGCTGCAGTCCATGGGGTCACTGAGGGTCGGATATGACTGAGCATCTTCACTTTCACTTTTCACTTTCATGCACTGGAGAAGGAAATGGCAAACCCACTCCAGTGTCTTGCCTGGAGAATCCCAGGGACGGAAGAGCCTGGTGGGCTGCCGTCTATGGGGTCACACAGAGTCAGACATGACTGAAGTGACTTAGCAGCAAATTTGGAGTAACTTTGATATAAAATGCTAAAAATAATCACCATTTTAGGACTTTAAAGATAAGAGACTTAAGTTACAAATGTTACAGGAAAATAATATGGTTCAAAGAGGAGAGGAAATTATTGAAGTGTTTTAAGATCACTTTTTTCTTCTACACGAGAAAGGTGGAAAATAAAGAAAATAAAGAAAATCGGATGGTGTGGTCTCAACACCAGCAGCATAACAGGGAACATGTAAGAAGTGCAGGTTCTCAGGCCCCACTTCAGAACTGCTGAATCAGGACCTCTGTGAGTGGGGTCCAAGAATCCACTGAACAAGCTCTCCGGGTGACTCGAGGCTCAGCAAAGTCTGAGAACCTTTGGTGGAGAAGAGAACAAGGAAAGGTGGATGGGGAGGGGGTAGTTACAAGTGGAAAACTTGAAATGGTTGATAAAAATCCAAATAAATGTAAATATCTACCTCTTTTTTAAGAGATATCACATTGGTTTGAAAAATCTGGTTATATGCTTCTTACAAGATAAACACACACAAAAGTTAGGTCCCAGATGATAGAAATAAAAGGAATGAGGAAAGATGAATTGTACCTTGTTGTCAGTCACTAAGTCATGTCCAGCTGTTTGCAGTCCTATGGGTTGTAGCACGCCAGGCTTACCATCTCCAAGAGCTTGCTCAAACTCATGTCCATTGAGTCAGTGATGCCATCCAAACAACCATCTCATCCTCTGTCATCCCCTTCTCCTCCTGCCTTCAATCTTGCCCAGCATCAGGGTCTTTTCCAATGAGTCAGCTCTTCACATCAGGTGGCCAAAGTATTGCAGTTTCAGCTTCAGCATGTCTTTCCAATGTCCTCTAGTTCCCTTAAGGGGATATTTTTTCCTACTCTGAACATTTGAAAACATATTAAAAGCAAATATACTGAGTTTGAAAACTTCCTTCATACTCTTCAGTCAAATGGTAGAACTCTGTACATGTGCAATCACCGCATCTGGTTCTGCTGCTCCCGAATCCACATGGAAAGGGGGCTCCTGGCAGCCTGGGCTCCCGCCACTCCAGCTCCTAATCCCATGGGTCCACCTCCCGTTTCTCTGCTTCTGACTGTTCAGAAGAAACTAGCAACATCCAGGCTTTGCTATTATAAGAGGTGATTATTTTAAAAAGGAGGCAGGGCAAAGTATTAAAAAATAGGGTCCATAAGAAGGAGCTGAAATGACCACGAACACATGAGAAAGAAGGCTATACATGCTGTTATTTTACAAAAGATAATCACATAATGGTACGTGTTTCTGCACGATGCATTCCTTTGTGTTTTTATTTAAGAGTCAATTCCCTGAGAAACTATGCACAGTGCTCACATTTCCAGCAGAATTTTGTCAGTTAAGCCACCTGAAATAAAGTCAAGGGTGCTGTGGACAGGAGCAGGCCAACCGTTAAACTCAGTGACTGTAGTAAGAGCCTCAGACAGCGGTAATACACACTGCCTAGAGCTTTACAGCCCTGGTGTGTCTGGGCATGTCTTGGAAATGGCTAAAGGGACCTTAATCTGGGTGGACCTGCAATTACTTGCTAGGAGACTATCTTTCTGGACATTGAGTAAGTACCAGGTTTTAAGCATAGTTGGATGAACAGTCAGAAATCCCGTGTTGCGTTATAAGCAGTGAAGGATAGAACTGAGTCAGCTGATGCGGAGGCTCAGGGTGTGTCCCTGACCTGTGAGGAGGGGAGGGAGGTCCCTCTGCTGTGGAGTCTCTTCACCCTCAGCACATCCCCAGGTCCACTTGGGAATGGCTGTTCCATGTGTGAGAAATAGATGTGCAAGCCGCTGGCTGACAGGAAAGGCCCCAAAGGACTTCCTTCCCGAAACTGATAGTCGTTCAGCTGGGTCCAACTCTGCCCGCCAGGCTCCTCTGTCCATGAGATCCTCCGGGCAAGAATGCTGGAGTGGGATGCATTGTCTTCTCCAGGGGATCTTCCAGACTCAGGAATCAAACCCCAGTCTCCTGCACTGCAGGCGGATTCTTTTCCATCTGAGTCGCCGGGGCAGCCCTGAAGGCCACTTTTAAATCTCTTCTGGATGTTTTCTGCACTTCTGAGACAGACACGGTGCGTGACAGCCTGGAAGGGACACCAGTTGTTCATATCTGGGGACGTGCACTTGAATTGACAGCTAAATGTGTTACTTTGTAGGGTAAGAAGAGTAGGCTGCAGTGTCTCTGTCTACCTGAATAAAAATTAATGAATGGAAGATTAACTCCAGCTTGTAAGTTTTGACTCCAAAATACAAATCTCAAAGAGGCTGGCATCCTCTCTCTCTCATTGTCTGTTTTAGGATGGAGCAAACCAATGCAGGAGGCTGGCGTTTGTGGGGAGTTTGATCCTAAGCAATCACTAAAATAATTTCATGTTTCTCTCTCAAATGATACAGTCATCAGAACTAAAATTTCAGGAATAACCCTCTCTAATTAGGAGAGAATCGTCTCTTCAATAGATGATTTTGGGAAGACTGGACACATATGTATATATGTGTGTGTATATGTATGTGTGTATATATATGTCTGAATATTATTCGGCCAGAAAAATTAATAAAATCCTGCCATTTGTAATAGCGGGAATGGATCTCAAGGACATTGTGCTGGGTGAAATATGTCAGGCAGAAAAAGACAAACACCTTATGATCTCTTATATGTAAAATCTAAAAACAAAACACACAAAAAACCAAAGCAGGCTTGTAAAGAGAGAGAACAGATTCATGGTGCTAGACATCCAGGTTGGTTGAGGGAGTCAAAAGGTAAAAGAACAAAAAGTGGAGCCCCTTCCCATTACACTCTAGAATAATAAGTCAAAATCCTCTCTGTGCAGTCATTGGGATAATGGTTGTAAAATTTAGCTCATTTTTATCAGAAAATATCAAAATGTAATATAATTAGTGATCATCTAGTTAATTTTGGTTTTCTTGCCTAAAATAATTGTTTATAAAATTATAATTTTATTTACTGGGATCAAGATTGCTGGGAGAAATATCAATAACCTCAGATATGCAGATGACACCACCCTCATGGCAGAAAGTGAAGAGGAACTAAAGAGCCTCTTGATGAAAGTGAAAGAGGAGAGTGAAAAGGTTGGCTTAAAGCTCAACATTCAGAAAACAAAGATCATGGCATCTGGCCCCATCACTTATGGGAAATAGATGGGGAAACAGTGGAAACAGTGTCAGACTTTATTTTTCTGGGCTCCAAAATCACTGCAGATGGTGACTGCAGCCATGAAATTAAAAGACACTTACTCCTTGGAAGAAAAGTTGTGACCAACCTAGATAGCATATTCAAAAGCAGAGACATTACTTTGCCAACTAAGGTCCGTCTAGTCAAGGCTATGGTTTTTCCTGTGGTCATGTATGGATGTGTCCAAAATCACTGCAGATGGTGACTGCAGCCATGAAATTAAAAGACACTTACTCCTTGGAAGAAAAGTTGTGACCAACCTAGATAGCATATTCAAAAGCAGAGACATTACTTTGCCAACTAAGGTCCGTCTAGTCAAGGCTATGGTTTTTCCTGTGGTCATGTATGGATGTGAGAGTTGGACTGTGAAGAAGGCTGAGCACCGAAGAATTGATGCTTTTGAACTGTGGTGTTGGAGAAGACTCTTGAGAGTCCCTTGGAGTGCAAGGAGATCCAACCAGTCCATTCTGAGGGAGATCAGCCCTGGGATTTCTTTGGAAGGAATGATGTTGAAGCTGAAACCCCAGTACTTTGGCCACTTCATGGGAAGAGTTGACTCATTGGAAAAGACCCTATTGCTGGGAGGGATTGGGGGCAGGAGGAGAAGGGGATGACCGAGGATGAGATGGCTGATGGCGTCACTGACTCCATGGGCGTGGGTCTGGGTGAACTCCGGGAGTTGGTGATGGACAGGGAGGCTTGGCGTGCTGCGATTCATGAGGTCGCAAAGAGTCGGACATGACTGAGCAACTGAACTGAACTTTTAAAACTGTATAAAAACACAGATACAGTGTGAAGGAAAACTAGAAAGAGTGCTTAAAATACATGATAGATTGTCATCAATCACCCCAGGCTGTAAATGCACAATTACAGACGTCTTCTTACTTGTTTGTCCGAATCATAATTACACTCACCTCGTGACCACTCTGAGAAGCTGACTTCTGGACTTAGCACAAAGGCAAACAGTAATAGCAAGAGAAATAGCTAGCCTATTTTCAACCTCAGTTCAATTCAGTTGCTCAGTCGTGTTCGACTCTTTGCAACCCCATGAATTGCAGCACACCAGGCCTCCCTGTCCATCACCAACTCCCGGAGTTCACTCAAACTCACGCCCATCGAGTTGGTGATGCCATCCAGCCATCTAATCCTCTGTAGTCCCCTTCTCCTCCTGCCCCCAATCCCTCCCAGCATCAGAATCTTTTCCAATGAGTCAGCTCTTTGCATGAGGTGGCCAAAGTACTGGAGTTTCAGCTTTAACATCATTCCTTCCAAAGAACACCCAAGGACTGATCTGCTTTAGAATGGACTGGTTGGATCTCCTTGCAGTCCAAGAGACTCTCAAGAGTCTTCTCCAACACCACAGTTCAAAAGCATCAATTATTCGGCGCTCAGCCTTCTTCACAGTCCAACTCTCACATCCATACGTGACCACAGGAAAAACCATAGCCTTGACTAGACGGACCTTTGTTGGCAAAGTAATGTCTCTGCTTTTGAATATGCTGTGTAGGTTGGTCATGACTTTCCTTCCAAGGAGTAAGTGTCTTTGAATTTCATGGCTGCAGTCACCATCTACAGTGATTTTGGAACCCCCAGAAATAAAGTCTGACACTGTTTCCCCATCTATTTGCCATGAAGTGATGGGGCCAGATGCCAGATCTTAGTTTTCTGAATATTGAGCTTTAAGCCAACTTTTTCACCCTCCTCTTTCACTTTCATCAAGAGGCTTTGTAGTTCCTCTTCACTTTCTGCCATAAGGGTGGTGTCATCTGCATATCTGAGGTTATTGATATTTCTCCCAGCAATCTTGATTCCAGCTTGTGCTTCTTTCAGCCCAGCATTTCTCATGAGGTACTCTGCATGTAAGTTAAGTAAACAGGGTGACAATATACAGGCTTGACGTACTCCTTTTCCTATTTGGAACCAGTCTGTTGTTCCTTGTCCAGTTCTAAGTGTTGCTTCCTGACCTGCATATAGGTTTCTCAAGCTAGTTCTTCTAAATAAACCCAGGATTGAATCCCCCCAAAGTGTTCTGATTCAGAATTCCAGGAGCAAATCTGTTTTCTTCTCTCCTTTCTCCCACACTCTGACTTGAGATTCACATTTTAATCAGCATGTACTTTTAGGTACTTTTTAAATGCTCGATCCTGATACAACTTACTGCTTTCTTTACTCCCATTTCCTGTAAAGAGACTTTCCTTGAAAATGTTTTTCTTCTAACTTAACTATATTCTCCAAATTTTAAGCTCTCTCCTTATTGCTTATTTGTGTCTTCTATCTTCCAGTCTTTGTTGAGAGATGATTTCTTTTGAATAGAAAATACTTGTACACAGTTTCACATTGATTCATTCTAACCAAAACAAATTTTGCATGAGTGTGCATCAGTTGACTTGAAACTTTTTACCATCAGGTGGAAAATCTATACTTTAGGAAAAAAATCAACCGTGACCCATAAATAAGCAAAGTGATAATGATTTGAAAATTAATCTCTCGTGCTGTGTCAGTGCAGCGTTGTTCTCTCACCAACTCTACAAACAGCCATGCTAAACATATTGCTACAAAGCCGACCTTCAGCAGAGTTCAAATAGTTGCTTTCATAGACATACTTACTGGGGACAAATGAATTTAAGCAGTAGGGTGGATCCAGCCTTCAAGGTGACATTTTTCATCTTAGTTCAAGCTAATGAAGAAAATGAAAGAATGTTTTTTGGAAACATCCCTAAGCCGCTTGGAAATTATTTCACGCTATCTCCTTGGAACAGTGTTTCAGTTCTCAAGTCACTTAAAAGATAGTGCAGTTATTAACAAAGACAAGAAAGTAAAAGCCAACTTGTACCTGCAGATACGCTGGGCAATGTCGCCCTTAGGGACTTGGTTAAAAAGTGGAATGGATTCAGCCAATCCCTTTGGCCGCAGGGAAAACCCTAAACCACGCTGTACTCAGAAGCAATTTTGCATTCACCCCATCCTCCAAGTCCTGTTATGCTCTGGGGCTGTGCCTTCCCTAGTTTTATTTTAAGATTCTGCAAGAGAATTTAAAATTCACAAGTCAGTTGGGCATAGGAAGTCTCTTCAATCTAAAATCCACCTGGGGTGTGAAAACAGGCGCCAGTGAGAGATAATAACCGGATGGTCCCTGTGTTATCCTCAGGTTGATTATGACAGTACAAACACATTGTGGAGCACCGCTGTTTAGAAAATGTTTAACTAAGACATTCTGGAGATGTATAGAAGACCCTTGAGAATCCCTTGGGCCCTGATGCTGGGAAAGATTGAAGGCAAAAGAAGAGGGTGGCAGAGGATGAGATGGTTAGATAGCATCACCAACTCAATGAACGTGAATTTGAGCAAACTCCGGGAGATAGTGGAGAACAGGGTAGACTGGTGTGCAACAGTTCATGAGGTCGCAAAGAGTCGGACAGGACCTGGCGGCTAAACAACAGTGTTTCCAAAAAGAATTGGGGAGTTTTGCTATCCTTTCCTCCTGAAACAGTCGTATGTTTTGTACTGACTGAAGTGGAGCTTTTAACAAGTCCCAATCTTAATGTCAGAGAATATTTCCTGACCAATTTTGTCTGTTAAGCCTCTCTATTCTTATATAAAATCTCTTTAAACTCTTCATAGTTTAAAGCACTGTTTTATTATATTTTCTTGCTCCCTATTAAGGAAATTACTTTAAGAAAGGATATTTCCTTTTTGACAGAATGTGACTGGGGAACCTGCATGGAACCAGAAGAGTGAGAAGTCTGCATTCTGGGGAGGTTGGTGTTTTCTCTCAGTGTAGCTTCCATTGTCTCTTGTCAGAATGCCCTTCCCAGCTCCTTCCCGGGTCACTTTGGTCTTAAAATCCAGGCCTGCCAGACTTTGACTTAGATCGCAGCTCCCTCTCCCCCTCTCAGGCTTCAGGGAAGATGGGGCATAACCTCACCCCCACATTCTGGCTTCACTGTAGTGTTGGGTCCAGAGAAGAAGGATGGAAGCAGGGACCCTGCCGCCTGTTTGATCGGCCAGCCTAGGAGCTGTGGACATGCATGGTCTCTGAGCTGCAGGGTCTGTTCAGGTGGGTCTTGGGAGCTCTTCAAGCAGATGGCCGCCTCCCTGCACTCCACCACTAAGTGTCCCTTGCTGACCCCTGCCAGCGACCACCACCAGGATATGTGCAGAGCTTCCTGTCCCTGGGTCTCCTGTCCAGCCAGCAGGCAGCCCTCTTGGACCTCAGCAGGGTCCACTTGGGACACACTAAAGTTTTATCTTTGCCATCCATTGTCTGAGAATGTCCATCAGCCTCCAGTGCCAGCTTTGGGTCTCTTTCCAGTCCTTCTCCTCATGCAATTGACAAGTTATGTAGAACAGAAAATTCAATAAGGAGATTCCAAGCCCAGGAGTGAAAACAACAGCTTTAGCCACTAATACGTAGGAGAGGTTCTATCACCACGGATACATAGCCTCCCCTCACACATACGCCCAGAGATGCACAGAAGCACACCCTCCCTTGGCTTGGGTGAGGAACAGGGTGTGTGGCGCCTCCCTTTCCGAATTAGAGGAATCTCCATGGTCCTCTCTCCTAGGCTGCCAAATCTGTCCTCAGATCATTGCCCTTAGTCTCTGTGGTGGTGGTTTACTCCAGCATGGGTATCGGGAGACACTGCAGGCAAAGGCGGCCGCTTGGTCTTACATTTCTGCTTTTAGATCATGAGTGAATGGATGAGAGAGTCATGGATGCTTCAGAATGTTTTCAGAGTGTGAGGATATTTAACTATTTTCAGGTGGTAGCTTTAGCTGAATCTAAGCATAAGAGGATTTTCAATCTCTTTCACTGGTATTACAAAGTTTGCTTCAATAAAGAAGAACTTTTTCTTTGTGTATTTTTGGTGCCTTTTTAGAAAATTAACTGACCATATATGCAATAGGCAAGGGATAATGAATTATCCGCTGGCCAGGATGTGGAGAAAAGGGAACCCTTGTACACTGTTGATGGGAAAACAACTTGGTGCGCACACTATGCAAAACAGTGTGGAAGTTCCTCAAGAAATCAAAAATATAGCCATCGCATGGGCTGTATTCCTGCCTGCTGGTGCTCATCACTTAGTCATGTCTGACTCCGTGTGACGCCATGGACTGTAATCTACCAGGCTCCTCTGTCCGTGGGATTATCCAGGCAAGAGTACTGGAACGGGTTGCCATTTCCAACTTCTGGTTATATATCTAAAGAAAAATACATCATCATCTCAAAGAGATATATTTATCCCCCTATTCATGACAGCGTTATTCACACAAGCCAAGGTACGGAAACACCTAAATATCCATCGACAGTTGAACGGATACAGAAAATGTGGGACATGTGCGGTGGGATATTATTCAGCCTTAAAAAGAAGGAAGTCCTGCCATTTGTGAAGACCTGGACCTTGAGGCATTGTGGCAAACGACATAAGCCAGACAGAGAGAGACAAATACTGCATGGTATCACTTACATAAATTTTCTACTTTTTCTTCTTTTCTTCTCCCCCACCCACTTGCTAAAGGCTACTTCTTCTTTTTGGCCTTTTTGGCCTTTTTTTTCCCTCCCTGAAAGGCTATATAATTGGAAGACTGTCCACAAAAACCACTGTTGATCCTCTAAACCCAGCGTGTCCCTTTAAGTCACATTAGCCTTTTATATGCTGTCTCTTCATCCTTTACATCCCTTCCCTGTAGACCATGTACCCAGTTACCCAGTCCTTTCTTAAATCTTTAGGCTCTAGCTGGTTTCACCTTTCCAGTGATTGCTCCACCTCGCCTCAGTCCTCTTTCAGCATTCCTTCCCCAACCTCCTGCTTTTTCTTGGTTAATTCTTGGCAGTTCTTGCATGCTCTGTTTTGAGACTTCCTGACCCCACTGTTGAGCAGCAAGTCTTTCCTCATTATTTTATTTCTTAAGCTTCAAACAGATGTAATCACATCATGCTCCATCCAGATCTCTATACCTTCCTAATTTTTCACAGATCACATGCCCTTAAATTAATTTGCTTGCTTGGAGGTTTTCCTGGTAGAAAGGAAGAGACTAATTGGCCTTTGTTGTTTGTTTTGTTGTTCAGTTTCTTACATTAAAAAAGATACCACATGCAGCAGCTTAAACCACCACAGATTCATCATCTTAGAATTCTAAAGGACAAGTCTAACAGCAGGCTCACTGGGCAGAAACTGAAGGGCCGGCAAGGCTACATTCCTTTCTGGGAGCTCTGAGGATAACACAAGTGCAGGTTCACTGGGGCTGTTGACCAAGTACCATTCCATACTCTGAGCAGCTGTCAAGGCTTTCTGTAATAAATTGTGCTCCGCCAAGAGAAACTGTCTCAGAGCTCTGTGTGGTTTCTGTCACAGTCTTCCACAGCTAACCACAGCACTGGCCATATTTCTGTATTCCAACACATGGCTCTCCTCTTAAATGTTTTCCTTTCTGCTCCCAAGTACTTCATGTTTGCTGCATAGAGAGGAATTGCTTTTAGGCCTTTTGACAATGTGGCTAAGACAAAAGCTCTATTTTAGAAAAAAAATTATTTATTGAATCATTCATTTATTTGTTTTTGGCTGTGCTTTTTTTTTCTTTTTTCTTTTCTTTTATTTTTTTACTTTACAATACTGTATTGGTTTTGCCCTACATTGACATGAATCCACCACAGTTGTACATGAGTTCCCAACCCTGAACCCCTCTCCCTCCACTCTCCCCACACCATCCCTCTGGGTTATCCCAGTGCACCAGCCCCAAGCATCCTGTATCCTGCATTGAANATACTGTATTGGTTTTGCCCTACATTGACATGAATCCACCACAGTTGTACATGAGTTCCCAACCCTGAACCCCTCTCCCTCCACTCTCCCCACACCATCCCTCTGGGTTATCCCAGTGCACCAGCCCCAGGCATCCTGTATCCTGCATTGAACCTAGACTAGCAATTCATTTCTTACATGATAGTATACATGTTTCAATGCCATTCTCCCAAATCATCCCACCCTCTCCCTCTCCCACAGAGTCCAAAAGTCTGTTCTTTACATTTGTGTCTCTTTTGCTGTCTCGCATACAGAGTTATCATTACCATCTTTTGAAATTCCATATATATGTGTTAGTATACTGTATGGGTGCTTTTCTTTCTGGCTTACTTCATTCTGTATAATCGGCCCCAGTTTCATCCACCCCATTAGAACTGATTCAAATGTATTAGTTTTAATGGCTGAGCAATACTCCATTGTGTATATGTACCACAGCCTTCTTATCCATTCATCTGCCAATGGACATCTAGGTTGCTTCCATGTCCAGGCTATTATAAGCAGTGCTGCAATGAACATTGGGGTACACGTGTCTCTTTCAATTCTGGTTTCCTTGGTGTGTATGCCCAGCAGTGGGATTGCTGGGTCATAAGGCAGTTCTGTTTGTAGTTTTTTTTAAGGAATCTCCACACTGTNGCCCACTTTCTTCAATTTAAGTCTGAATTTGGCAATCAGGAGCTCATGATCTGAGCCACAGTCAGCTCCCGGTCTTGTCTTTGTTGACTGTATAGAACTTCTCCATCTTTGGCTGCAAAGAATGCAGGCAGATATAATTCATGAAAAAGTTGACTTGAAATTCAGCATTCAGAAAACTAAGATCATGGCATCCCATCCCATCACTTCATGGCAAATAGATGGGAAAAAAGAATGGAAACTGACAAATTTTATTTTCTTGGGCTCCAAAGTCACTGCAGATGGTGACTACAGCCATGAACCTAAAAGACACTTACTTGCTCCCTGGAAGAAAAGCTATGCAAACCTAGAGAGCATATTAAAAAACAGAGACATCACTTTGCTGACAAAGGTCTGTCTAGTCAAAGCTATGGTTTTTCCATTAGTCATATTCGGATGTGAGAGCTCGAGCATAAAGAAGGCTGAGTGCCAAAGAAGTGATGCTTTCAAATTGTGGTGCTGGAGAAGACTCTCTTGAGAGTCCCTTGGACAGCAAGGAGATCAAACCAGTTAATTCTAAAGGAAGTTAGTCCTAAATATTCATTGGAAGGACTGATGCTAAAGCAGAAGGTCCAATACTTTGGCCACCTGATGCGAAGAACTGACTCATTGGAGAAGACCCTGATGCTGGGAAAGACTGAAGGCAAAAGGAGAAGGAGACAACTGAGGATGAGATAGTTAGATGGCATGACCGACTCAATGGACATGAATTTGAGAAAAGTACAGGAGAAAGTGGAGGACAAGGAAAGCTGGCGTGCTGCAGTCCATGAGGTCACGAAGAGTCAGGCATGATGACTTAGTGACTGAACAACAGTAACAACGTGGAGCTACAGATACAGGCTTTCACTGAAGATAACTGATGGGACAGGGTCCTTTCTTCATTTCTCAGCTGTAGACCTTACCTCATTTTGCCTCTTTAGGAAATAATTGTAATTTTTTGAAATAATTATATTTCAAATAATTATTATAGGAAATCTATATCCATAATACTTCCATGAGTCAACAATCTAAGTAAAATATTGAATCATTATTTTTGTCCCAAAATATTTAGACACTGAACATAGTGTCTATGCTGCTGCTGTTGCTGCTGCTAAGTTGCTTCAGTCATGTCTGACTCTGTGCGACCCCATAGACGGCAGCCCACCAGGCTCCCCTGTCCCTGGGATTCTCCAGGCAAGAACACTGGAATGGGTTGCCATTTCCTTCTCTAATGCATGAAAGTGAAAAGTGAAAGTAAAGTCTCTCAGTCGTGTCCGACTCTTCACAACCCCCTGGACTGCAGCCCACCAGGCTCCTCCATCCATGGGATTTTCCAGGCAAGAGTACTGGAGTGGGGTGCCATCGCCTTCTCCATGGTTGCTAAATTTCAAACTATTGTGCTTAAGTTAAATGTAACCAACTTGGCACCAGAAAATCTTTGCTTTACAAAATACCTGCAACTGGAACGATTCTTTCCATTATATAGACAGTTGCAGCTCAGGACTAGCAAATATATAGTATTTAAGACTGTAGCATCCTGATGGATGGTGGCATATTTGAAAATATCTCACTCCTTGACCAACTGCAGCTGCACGATTATGCCTCTCCAAATAATTCATGCGACAGCTCTGCCTTTAAAGCACTGTTCACAATTAAATTAAAACTCACCAAGATGTATCTGCTAGTAACTCTTAAACTTTTCGTTGTCATGACTCATTTTTTGGTAATTCCTCAATTCTTGCAGCCCATATTCATCATTGTTTAGTCGTTCATTCGTGTCTGACTCTTTGAGACTCCAAGGACTGTAGCCTGCCAGGCTCCTCTGTCCATGGAATTTCCCAGACAAGAATGTCGAAGTGAGTTGCCATTTCCTACTCCAGGGGATCTTCCCAATCCAGAGATTGAACCTACGTCTCCTGCATTGGCAGGCGGATTCTTTACCACTGAGCCACCTGGGAAGTCCTGATATCCATCATATTGTTGTTCATTCACTAAGTCGTGTCCGCTCTTTGAGACCCCATGGACTACAGCATGCCAGGCTTCCCTGACTTTGCTCAAATGCATGTCCATTGATTGGTGATACCATTCAACCATCTCATCTTCTGTTGCCCCTTCTCCTCCTGCCTTCAGTCTTTCCCAGCATCAGGATCTTTTCCAAGGAGTCAGCTCTTTGCATCAAATGGCCAAAGTATTGGAGCTTCCTCTTCAGCATCAGTCTTTTCAATGAATAGTCAGAGTTGATTTTTCTTTAAGATTGACGGGGATATATTTCATCATGGGATATATTTATTTCACTTATTTTATTAGTTAACATTTTATTAGTTCATTCAACTATTAGTTAACTAATATTTATTGGTCACTTACTATACACCAAAGATAAGGTGCTAGGAATTAGGGATATTTTATAAGGACCCTTTGTAGGTCATACCAAGTTCTTTACTTCCTGGAAGTTACCAACTGACCTTATCTTTCAAAATAAAGTATATTCTAATGCATTTAAATGGGAATTGAGGGCTGCAGAATTTTGCAATGGTGTTTGACATACACAGATATTTATAAAGGATTTGGAATCATTGCCTAATAGATTTTCAACTACAAAATATCCAGGAATGAAAGCATTTATGTGGTTTTATTTTGCTTACTGAAACAATGGCTGAAGTTCTGCAGATAAATGAATATCTGCATTTATCATATACTGGATTTGATCGTGAGTACTCTGTGCTTGGAGAGTCAGTCTAAGTGGGCATTAAACACTTCATGCCACAGAGGTAAAATTGAGTAAGTTCTTGCGTAAATTAGATAAGGCATTCCTCCCTGGAATTGTTTATACGACATCCACTTAAGATTGTGTGAAGAAGCAGACAGTAACACCATTTGGGCAGAGACTCCAATTAGCTTTTTGCCCTTATGTTCCCATGGTACAATGTAACCATTTAATCCACACCATAGAGGAGGCATGGAGAAGGAAATGGCAATTCCAGTATTCTTTCCCAGGAAATCCCATGGACAGAGGAGCGTGGTGGGCTACAGCACATGGCATCTCAAAGAGCTAGGCACAACTGAGCACACACATACATGCGCGCGCACACACACACTACACACAGGATGCATGCCACAGGAAGCTGAAGACAGAGTGAATGACTGAATGATTAAGAATACATTAACCCCTTTTCTGGCAAAATGGAAAAAGAGAGTGTTTCACAATGTGTATGGGTGTCACCAAGGAACACGGTGGCCCTTTTTGCAGGCTGTAGGTAGGTATACAGGTTAACATAGTGCTGCTGTAAAAGTCACACTCTTTTCCCTTCATTGCCTCCGTTCCCTGTTTCTTTGCAGAACGATTCAATGTGTACCTTATGCCTACACCCAATCTGGACATTTACGGCGAATGCACAATGCAGATCACTCATGAAAACATCTATCTCTGGGATATCCACAATGCCAAGGTCAAGCTGGTGATGTGGCCCCTCAGCTCACTGAGGAGATACGGGCGGGACTCAACGTGGTTCATGCCCTTTTTGCAGGCTGTAGGTAGGTATACAGGTTAACATAGTGCTGCCGTAAAAGTCACACTCTTTTCCCTTCATTGCCTCCGTTCCCTGTTTCTTTGCAGAACGATTCAATGTGTACCTTATGCCTACACCCAATCTGGACATTTACGGCGAATGCACAATGCAGATCACTCACGAGAACATCTATCTCTGGGATATCCACAATGCCAAGGTCAAGCTGGTGATGTGGCCCCTCAGCTCACTGAGGAGATACGGGAGGGACTCAACGTGGTTCACGTTCGAGTCAGGCAGGTAAGCTCTGAGGGCAGGAGGGCCTGGGACCAAGGCTCTGTGCTCAGGCAGATGGTCGCTTTCATAAAGGTTAACGGTCACAAAAATATAATTTCTTCAGATCCTTGTTGACAATCTGGATGAAACTGTGTTCATTCTATGGCAGGTTAATCACCCCATTCAAAATAACTTCGGTCTCTTGTGCTGGCATCAAACTAGTTTCATAATTATTTTTTATCATGCAGTATATATGTGAGATTTTGGGTGCATTCTCCTATATTTTTGGTGCAGTAAGATTTCCACAAAAGTCAACATGTCCTTGCTGGCATTACTTTTGTGGATTTTTTTTTAAGGAAAAAATGTTGAATGGAGTCTTATATAAAATTGCTTAAATATTACTTTTTAGGTTTGAGATAATTTAATGCAATATTCGTTTATCCAGATGTTTATGTTAATAGCATTAGTCAAGTATAAATATTGATATTAATTCAGAATGACTGAAAAGAAAGTTGGCAAATCCATAATTTATGGAATGTGTGACTCAGATTTTAAATGTAGTATGTCAAGACAGATACACTGATTTCTTGATCACAGCATATGTTCGGAATCCATAAATGTCTAAAATAAATGCTTGCTTCACAATCATTATTCCCAGATACGGATTTAGACATGAGCTTCAATCAACTGTATCAAGTCATTATGTTGCAAACCCTTTGTGATATTGTTGTCACTCATCCAAGATAAGACTTAGGTTTGGGGATTCTATATAAGAAGTATGAAAAGAAAGTTGGCAAATCCATAATTTATGGAATGTGTGACTCAGATTTTAAATGTAGTATGTCAAGACAGATACACTGATTTCTTGATCACAGCATATGTTCGGAATCCATAAATGTCTAAAATAAATGCTTGCTTCACAATCATTATTCCCAGATACGGATTTAGACATGAGCTTCAATCAACTGTATCAAGTCATTATGTTGCAAACCCTTTGTGATATTGTTGTCACTCATCCAAGATAAGACTTAGGTTTGGGGATTCTATATAAGAAGTATTTAATGTATTCACACTTGGGGATATGATTTATCACATTCTAAAAATGAATCGGTGGCCTTATAAGGTAATTATGAAGTCGCCATGTGACTGAGTAGACACATTAAGATAGTTATGCAACAGAATTCTACCTACCATGACACACACAGCATGGATGAATCTCCAAAACATCGTTGTGACATTCGTAGGAAATCCTGCAACAGACAAAACTGATTTATAGCAACAGAAAGCAAATGAATGGTTGCCTTGGGTCGCGAGAGAATGGACTCCAGGGAACACACAGGACCTGTCGGGGGGTGGGGGGTGACCGTGCCTTGTATCCTGACATTTGTCGAGAGCCGTGGAGCTGTTTACTCAGTATCAGTGCACATCGTTACCTGCAAATTATCCCTCAGTGCTTTTAAAGTGGAAAAAAAGTTGAGGGGAAAGCAGGAGGGCATTTACTCTTCTTATTTTATATACTTTTACAATGTTTGAGGTTTGACAGTGAGAATTTGTCACTTTTACAACAAAACACTTCCCCTGGGAGGAATGAGGCCGAGGAAGGGGAGAGAGCTGTGAGCATTTCTGGACGGAGCTTTGAGGGTGGTCCTTGAAGCTGTGCACGACAGCAGGCCTTGATTCCTAGGTAGGTACAGTAAGGGCAGAAGTCTGTTCTTGTAACCTGGGCAGGCCTTGCACTTTTTACATTTTCCTTGTACCTCCCTTTTTCCTTAGTATTGAGATGTTTTAATATTTGACATTGGGACTTCCTTAGTGGTCTGCATGCTAAGTCAGTTCAGTGGTGTCCGACTCTTTGCAACTCTATGGACTGTAACCTGCCAAGTCCTGTGTCCATGGGATTCTCCAGGCAAGAATACTGGAGCAGGTTGCCATGCCCTACTCCAGAGGATCTTCCCGACTCAGGGATTGAACCCACGTCTCTTGTCTCCTGCATTGGCAGGCGGGTTCTTTACCACAAGCTCCACCAGGTGGTTAAGAATCCTCCGTGCCAGGCCGGGGGTGCAGGTTCGATGCCTGGTCACAGAACGAAGATCCCACATGTCATGGGCAACTGAGTCTGCTTGTTTTAAAAAAATACTGTATATAGTCTGATTTTGAAAGTCAAGCCAGGCTTTTGAGGGAGTAGTTGGAAAGAAAAGCTTAAAATCACTTACTATTTCTGCATCTTGAGAAAATGGATTTTAATATTTTGCTGTACTTCCTTCCAAGGTATTTTAAAATCATTTAATATTATATTGAGAAGTAATCTTCTATAAAGTCCTATAAGGTCAAGATTTTTGTGACCATATGGTATCTGAACATATGGCTGTACTGTCATCAATTTCACATTAGGGTGTTCCCATAATGAACTGTTATACATAAAGCCACACTGACCATCTGTGAAAAGATGTGCAAATATCTGATTATTTTCTTAGCAGAGCCTTTTTAAAGCAGAATTCCTGGGTCATAAGCTGTAGGTTCTTCACAGTATGGCAAATTGCTTTCAAAGCAATTTCAATTCACACACCCTCTAATGGTGCAAAGAGCGTTCTTGACCCCATAACTACAGGCATTAAAAAGATGATTTAAGATGTTTCTATTTTAAGGGAGGACTTGGGTATCTTGTTAATTTTTTTTTCTTTTCTCCTCTGTTTCTTTATGTTTAAAGGTTTGTCCTTGTGGGTACTGTTCATTTGTATGTTTTTCCTTCTCTGCAATTTTGGGTGTCCTTGCCCTTGGAATATTGACCATTGTTCCATGCATCTGTTTTGTAAACTCCAGAAGATCTCACTGCTGTTAAAGGTCACCAAGAGCAGAAGGTTTTGTCCATGTTCGACCAAGTTCCCCAAGTCAGGACTGAGAGAAGGGGTGTCGGGGGGCATGGGTGATGACACGGGACAGTTTAAAGGAGAACCTGGCAGGTCAGTTTTGTGGTGTCCACACAGTAGACCTTGAGCTCAAGATCTCCATCTTCCATGTTCTATTTTGTTCCTCTCTGCACAGGACACAGCATCTGGAGGCAGTTTCTAGCCATTTACTTGTACTACCGCATGTACTGGAAAGTGATAAAACTGAGTGTCAAACTAGCCTTTTTTCTACTGACAGGCCTTGTACAACTTTGCTTATTTGCTTGGCCGCACTGGGTCTTTGTTGCTGCCTGCGTTTTCTCTGGTTGCGGTGAGCGGGGACACCCTCAGCGGCAGTGCACAGGCTTACTGCAGTGGCTTCTCTGGTAAAGCCCAGGCTCTGGGCTTTCTTAAAAATGCATTTTAAATTCTACTGTACCAATAAAATATAAGCATGAATGGTAGAAATGGAGCAAGATTATTCTTCCTGGAGGAACACAGCTCACGCATCCCAACAGTTGTAATCATACACCCATGTGGGTGAGGACGGGAGAGGAGGACCAGGGAGCTTTCACTGGGAACTGCCCTCACTTAGAGGGCGTAGCCTGAGGAGAGGAAGTCACAGCCTTCTGACTGCTTAGAGTAACTGCAGCTGCTGCTGCTAAGTTGCTTCAGTCATGTCCAACTCTGTGTGACTCCATGGATGGCAGCCCACCACATTCCACTGTCCCTGGGATTCTCCAGGCAAGAAAACTAGAGTGGGTTGCCATTTCCTTCTCCAATGCATGAAAGGGAAAAGTGAAAGTGAAGTCACTCAGTCGTGTCCGACTCTTTGCAACCCCATGGACGGCAGCCCACCACACTCCACCGTCCCTGGGATTTTCCAGGCAAGAGTACTGGAGTCGGGTGCCATTGACTTCTAGTTAACCGTAAAAGAGCACTTTAAAAGTGAAAAGCAACCCAGTTTACCATGCAAGCTTATTTAATCAAAAAATCAAAACAAGATATGCAGACCTGCAGAGGACGTCACAGGAGTCATGATAATGTACAGTTTTACCTCGCAGAAGATAAAACCACTTTTTCAGTTTGCTGATGGGGCTTTTTCACTTCATGAAACTTCATAAATATTGTAAGCAAAAATCAGGATGAGCTCAAAGGCCTGCAGAACAAGATTCAAATGATCCCCAAATCAATTTTTATAAAATTATTGTTCAAAACATAACCTCCCTATTCAGCAAAACACTTAATATAACAATTGGTGCTTAAAATATATGTCTTAGACTAATTCTGATAGTATTGCCTCTGTTGAGAAGCGTGGGGACAATCTGGTTACAGATTTTTAACAGTTGGAAATAAAAAGCAGTACAGTTCCCACAGGAAGATGGTGAATGGAAGCAAATGCTCTGTGTGCTATAATCAAGGATTCCCTGATGTCACAGAGGCTTGTTCAGTCCTTAAAAAGCTTTTCCATTAGTCATGCAGAGAGAAACCCTCCTCTTTTTATGTATGACCACTCAGTTAAAATAAAAGGTAAGGCAGAGTTTTTAAATAGGATACCAAAGCATGATTACCCTCCCACAAAAGATAAATTAGACTGTATCAAAATTAAAAACTTGTCTCTGCAAGAGACACTTTTAAGGGACTGAAAGTCCAGACACCAATCTAGAGAAGATATTCAGAGGTCACATATTAGACAATGCACTTGTATCCAAAATATATAAAGAATTTCCAAGTCAAAAATAAGAAAAAAATGAAACCCAGCTTTAAAAACAGGCAAAAAACATAAGCAGATACTTCACCAAAAAAGACCTATGATTGATCAATAATCACACTAAAAGATGCCGAACCTAATTGTTTAGTGTGTGTGTGTGTGTTAGTAGCTCTATCATGTCTGACTTTTTGCGACCCCATGGACTCTAGCCCACCAGACTCCTCTGTCCTTGGGATTCTCCAGGCAAAACTACTGGAGTGGGTTACCAGTTCCTTCTCCAATTATTCATTAGGGAAATACAAATTAAAACTACGATGAGATACAACTGCATATCTATTGTAGTGGCTAAAGTTAAAAGGGAAAATCTGACAATACCAAATGCAGACAAAGATGCACAGCAGTGGAACACACACAGTTTTGGTGGGAATGCAGTGTGCTACAGTGACTTGGAAAGAAACTTTGAAGTTTTTCAAAGAAACCTCAACATTGCCTGAAGATCTGATCCAGGGTCCTACTTCTTGGTATTATCTCGCAAAAGATAAAAATACATGCTCATACCAAAACCTGTACATGAATGTTGCTAGCCATTTTATTCATCATTCACCAAAACTGGACAAACCAAATATCCTTCACTGAATGGGTAAACTAACCCTAACCCCATGGACATGGACTGTAGCCAACCAGGCTCCTCCCTCCATGGGATTCTCCAGGCAAGAGGACTGGAGTGGGTTGCCATTTCCTTCTCCAGGGGATCTTCCCAACCCATGGATCGAATCCAGGTCTCCTGCATTCCAGGCAGACGCTTTAACCTCTGAGCCACCAGGGAAGCCCAAATGGGTAAACAAACTATGATAAATCTATAGAGAGCTACTCAGCATCAAAAAGGAGGAATGACATACATACTGAGTACATCAAAGATGCCTTGTTCTAAGTGAGAGGCCAGATCCAGCAAACAGTGTACTCTATGATGCCACGTACATGGGGGATAGAGCTATAAGGTCAGAAGGGAGACCAGTGATTGCCATGGAGGGGGTTGCTGTGCAGAGGGAGGGGAACGACAGAATGAGGAAACGACAGAAGGGCAATGTCAGGGCGATGGCGGAACTGATATTTATCCTGATAGTGATGGTGGATATGTCACTCAAACCCCAGAGAACTGTCTGGCACAAAGAGTGAATGCTGCTAGATGGAAATGTTTTAATTTAAAAATAAATTTTAAAGAAGGAAAGAGTTTCACATATATGCTCAAATGATTTTTGGCAAGGCTGCCAAAATTCAATGGTGAAAGTCTTTTCAACAAATAGCTTGAAAAACTGTATATCCACATGCAAAAAATGAAGTTGGCCCATCACTACTGTGTATCACAAACATTAAGTCAAAACAAATCGAAGACCTACATTTAACATCTGAATCTATAAAACTCCTCAAAGAAAATATAGAGCAGAACCTTACAGTTTCGGATTGGGCAGTGATTTCTTGAATATGACACAAAAGGCAACAAAGGAAAAAACAGACAAGTTGGAACTTATTAACAATTTAAGGAATTTGTGCATCAAAAGACAATATCAATGGAGTAAAGAGTCAGCCCTAAAACGGGAGAAAATATTTACAAGTCATATCTGATAAGGGGTTAATGCTGGAGTATAGAGAACTTCAAAAAGTTCATAACAACAAAAAACAAACAACACACAAAAAAACAGGCACAAATGACTTAAGTAGGCATTTCTCCAAAGAAGATATGCACACAGACAATAGCACCTGAAAAGAAAGTCCTAAAAGCTCCTATAAGAAACTTTTAGCAAAATGCAAATTAAAACTATGATGAGATGCCTCCTCACACAAATAGGAGGGCTATGATCAAAATAATAATAATAATCACAACAACAGCAATGTGTCAGTGTGGTTGTAGAAACTCGGAAACCTTGTGTGCTGTTGGTGGGAATGTAAGGTTGTAGAGCCCGTATGGAAAGCAATATGGCAGTTTCTCAAAAAATTTTTTTTAAAACCTAAAAATTAAGAGGCTTCATTCTCTGTTAAAAATCAGGGAAAGATTGCTCTCCCCTCCCTCTTTCTTAGAACATTTACTTTAGAAAACAAAATTGTTAGTACTTTCTTCCCTCTTTAAAGTGGTATTAGTCAGTCAGTCATGTCGGACTCTGCGATCCCATGGACTGCAGCCCTCCAGGCTCCTCTGTCCATGGGGTTTCACACGCAAGAATGCTGGAGTGAGTTATCATTTCCTTCTCCAGGGAATCTTCCCAACCTAGGGATCAAACCCCGGTCTCTCCTACTGTCTGAGCCACCAGGGAAGCCCTAAGATTTCTCTCTTTGAAATGTATATAACCCCTTTTGAAAACAAAATGGGTTTTTGTCAGCTTTAAGAACCAGGAGTGCCTTTATTTCAGGGACTCAAGAGCCACATCTTTGAAAGTTAAACATCAAAGAAGAGAATGCCCCTAACCCCCTGTTGCTGTGGGAGGGAAGGAACCTAACTACATTGGCACTTGACTCCACATTGCAAAACCCTCTTCTCTCATAAAAGTGTGAAAAGTTTGTTTTTCCTCTAGATAAAACCAGTTAGCTAGTCTGGGTTGTCACTACAGTTACCAGGTGAATTGAGGAGGAACTCTGTCTGGAAAATGGTGCTGTGAAGCCCTCTCACCTCTTGAGACCAATGTCGTTTATCTTGAGAAAATGTACATAGTGCCTTCTATCTGCTTTTAACTATAAAAAGGGTGAGATATCTTTTGTCTTTGCCATCTCTCAGCAGATTGCCTGAAATGTGTATCATATTCTGGTTTAACATGAAAACAATAACAAGAGTGTTTTCTTTCTTTATTACTTTGGTGGAGAGGATTTCTAGATTGGAAGATTTTGTTTTTAATTGTGTTTCCCAACAGTATCAAGGGGAAGACGTTAGAAAACAAAATGTTGTTGGCTGTCCGGATACTACAAAGAAAGGATCTCAGGGATAATTTGAGAACTTGCAAGCAAAGATGAAAGGGATTTGAAAAAAATTAAAACCCTGCAACATTGGAAAGATAAGTATGTTGAGTCACAAAAGAGTAAGAGATAAAGTTAAGGAAGTCTTTTAAGTGACAAGAGTAAGTTAAAACAGCCACAAGAAAAAGAAGAGATTAAGTGTGCAGTCTCCAACATTATTGTTTGTTGTTGTTCAGTTGCTAAACTGTGTCCAACTCTTTGTGACCCCATGGACTGCAGCACAGCAGGCCCCGTTTTTCACTATCTCCCAAAGTTTGCTTAAATTCATGTCCATGGAGTTGATGATGCCATCCAACCATCTCGTCCCTTGTCACCTGCTTTTCCTCCTGCCCTCAAACTTTCCCAAAATCAGGATCTTTTCCATTGAGTCAGCTCTTTGCATCAGGTGACCAAAGCATTGGAGTTTCAGCTTGAGCATCAGTCCTTCCAGTGAATATTCAGGATTGATTTCCTTTAAGATAGACTAGTTTGATCTGCTTACAGTCCAAGGGACTCTCAAGAGTCTTCTCCAGTACTATAGTTTGAAAGCATCAGTTCTTTGGCTCTCAGCCTTCTTTATGGTCTGACTCTCACATCCATACATGACTACTGGAGAAACAATAGCTTTGACTGGACAGACCTTTGTTGACAAAGTAGTGTCTCTGCTTTTGAATATGCTGTCTAGGTTGGTCATAACTTTTCTTCCAAGGAGTAAGCGTCTTTTAATTTCCACCCGCTCCTCTGTATTTACCTTTGCCCTTGCAATTAGGTGGGGCCACGTGAGACATCATTCCCTGAATGTTCATTGGAAGGACTGATGCTGAAGCTCCAATACTTTGCCCACCTCATGTGAAAAGCTGACTCATTGAAAAAGACCCTGATGCCAGAAAGATTCTGGAGAAACAATAGCTTTGACTGGACAGACCTTTGTTGACAAAGTAGTGTCTCTGCTTTTGAATATGCTGTCTAGGTTGGTCATAATTTTTCTTCCAAGGAGTAAGCATCTTTTAATTTCCACCCGCTCCTCTGTATTTACCTTTGCCCTTGCAATTAGGTGGGGCCACGTGAGACATCATTCCCTGAATGTTCATTGGAAGGACTGATGCTGAAGCTCCAATACTTTGCCCACCTGATGTGAAAAGCTGACTCATTGGAAAAGACCCTGATGCCAGAAAGATTGAAGGCAGGAGGAGAAGGGGACAAGATAGATGAGATGGTTGAATAGAATCAACTCAGTGGACATGGGTGTAAGCAAACTCCAGGAGATAGTGAAGGACAGGGAAGCCTGGTGTGCTGCAGTCCATGGGGTCACCCATCCCTTTTACCCACTGTGCAGCTGAAATGGTCTAGTGTTGAGATGTCTTAACCATGGGATCTCAGCCACCTCAGTTTTTGAATCCACTTTGCCCTGGTGATTTGCCCAGAGATGTATAAGACATAGCTTGAATGAGAAGTAAACATTTGTTGTGTTAAGACATTGAGGTTTGAAGTTAGCTTTTTTTTTTTTTTTTACTTAAACAGCCTATGAGAGCATCTGTGCTAAGTTGCTTCTGCTGTGTCTGACTCTTTGTGACCCTATGGAATGTGTGGTTTATTTTCCTAATCCACAACCTTTTTGTGATTTCAATACCTACTCACTAAATCTTTTATTACAATTCCTACTTTATATTATAACCATTGGTCCACTGTCTCTCCAAGAACCCTATGAGCTCACTAAAAACAGGGAGTGTGTGTTACTCATCTCTGTTTCTCTAAAACATCATGGTATTTGACAAATGATTGGAGGCATCTTAGAAAATTAATAGGATTTTCGATGTCACAAAAATGATAAGTTATCATATTCAATTGAGTTTTAACTATTAGAGTATAGGGAAGAAAGGTCTCCTTCTTGGAAAATTTGCGTCAAGGATATATGTGATGTTAAAATTACATGTCTATATAAGCTCTTCTTTAATTCCAGAGAAGTAAAGCTAAGACAAAGTCTTTGAGGATGCTGGTGTTTTCTGTGTGTGTGTTTAATTTGCTAAATCTCTTGCCGCTACAACACTGGGACTAATTTTTCCCCCCTAGGATAAAGCATTAATTAAATGACTTAGGAAACTGTTCTTATCAAGAAATGGAGGCTCTGATCTTAGTTTTTGCTCCATTAACTTTAAAGTTCAGTACATTTTTATTGAACCCACACATGCTTTAGTGTGAATTGCTTTTCATTAATTGGCCTATAGGGATTCCAATGACAGGTTTGGCCTTCCTTTTAGGTTTTTTAATTCTCCTTCGAAAGTTCCTAAACTTTAGTAATAGTCATTCAATCAAGGAATGATGGCTGGAATCAAGAGGAAGAAAAATCAATGAGAAGTTCTGGTTTGATCTCCTTGGATGGTGGCACGTCTCCACATCCACCAGTGAGACTTACATCTCACAGGAGACGCAGGCTGGCTTCTTTAGAACAGTTGGACCATTCTTTTATTGCTTATTGATTCCTTCATTCAAAAGATGAACTTATTTTCACATGTCTGGAATTGAAATATATGTAGTTACTACTGGGCTTCTCTGGTGGTTCAGACAGTAAAGAATCTGCCAGCAATTCAGGAGACCCCAGGTTCTATCCCTGGGTCGAGAAGATCCCCTGCAGAAGGGACTGGCTACCCACTCAAGTATTCTTGCCTGGAGAATTCCATGTGTGCTTACAGCCTGCTCAGTTGTGTCTGACTCTTTGCAACCCTATGTGTTGTAGCCTGCCAGGCTCCTCTGTCAATGGGACTTCCCAGGCAAGAATACTGGAGTAGGTTGCCATTTCCTTCACCGGGGATCTTCCCAACCCAGGGATCAAATCCGCGTCTCCTGCGGTTCCTGCATTGCCAGGCAGGTCCTCTACCCCTGAGCCACTGGGAAGCCCCTGCTACTACTGCACCTTACACCGAATGGCATCATCCGATGGTGGCCAGCAGGGGCAGAAGTGATACAGTTGCCATTGTTGCAGGTTCACAGCCTTGGTCATGGATGCCAGAGTTTTCATCCCTTCTCTTGAACCTATGAGTAATGTGGGTGCTTTACTTCTTGAGTTTAATTATGTTTCAGTTCCATGTCAGCTCTCCAGCGTTTCACTCAAGAAACCTTTAGGGCCATTTGAGAAAAACAAAACTTACTGTGAGCACCATCTGGTAGACAAAATATCCACCAGGCAGCATAAAACTTGTAGAGTAGGTGTCAGGGGTTCAGAAGAAAATTTTAAAGTCAAAAGCAGCATACTCTTTAATGAAGAAATGTGTGTCACTAACTTGCTGATGACAAATGGAATAATATTTTGTGAAAAAAAAAGAAAACCAAAGGACATTGATAATTCTGAGTTGATTCAGAAGAGTTGGACTCAGTATGTGCAAAGGTTTTATAAATTCCTTGGCTACCTTATTTTACTTACATTTTCTTTCTATACATGTAAAAGATAACAATAATCCATGACAAGTGAGCCTGAGTCTTGTTTGTTTTCTGACTTGGTAAGTTGGAGATACCTTGTGGACTTCCAGGGGGAATTTCAGAAAGTTGCTGTATATATGTGTCAGTATATTAGGAAAGAATCCCCAGCATGTAGATGGCTTTTAAATTATACACCTGGATGCCTCACTTTTGAGAAGAGAAGATACAAACATCTATTACTTACTCTGGAAGCAAAAATGCCTCAAGAAGTAGATAATATTAACCGTGTTAAGTGCTGCAGACAGGGTGAGTAAGAAGAAGCTTGAGAAGTATCATGTTGATTTTGCAAATCAGAGGCCACTGGTGGCCTTGGAAAGACCTATTTCAGTGGCATCGTGGGGGAAGAAGATTGGAGCAGGTTCCAAAGAAAATGAGAGAGAAAGTGGAGTCAGCAAGGACAGCGCCTCAAGAAATTTTATTGTGAAGATAACAAAAACAGAAGTAGCTGCAAAAGAATGTGACGTTAAATTGTTTTGAAGGCAAGCTATATTAAAAAAGATCTGACAGCACATGGCAGTCATACTATGAAAAGGAAAAAAAAAAAATAATAAAACAGAAGAAAGAGGGAAACATCACTAACCAGTATCCTTGAGTTGAGAGGAAACGGAATCTAGTGAACAAGTGAGTGGCTACAGTTAAAAAAAAAAAAATCCTTTTAAACAGGAAAGTGTGATGGAGGCTGATATAATGGAGGAATAAGGGGAGGCAGGCATTTGAGGATCGGATAGAGGCATGTGGAAGTGGTCTGATCGTGTCTCTTTTCTTGGTCAAATAGGAAGCAAGGTAACTGACTCTGTGGCTACAGAAAGGTAGTCAAGACTTGAGGCAGGAGAAGGTGGGATACAGTTTGCAGAGAGCCAGCGAACCCAGCGCAGCAGGAAGGAGGACTCCGGTGAGCACGCTGCGGCCCGTTACCATCAGCCGCGCCTCGGCCGCTCTCCTGCGCGCAGCCCCGCGCCCAGGCCGCCTCCAGCGCGGCCCGGATCCTGCCCGTCGGGTCTCCGCGGGCTCAGGGCCCCCGGCCCCACGCGCGAGCCGGGCGGCGCTCCAGCTCGGGGCCCGTCCGCTTCAGACCCCGCTTCTGCCGTCGCTCGTGTCCTGCTCTCAGAGTGGCTGTACTGGGGGCCCCGGGCTCCCCTGGACGGCCGCAGCCCTCCTCTGCTGTGCGCCTCCTCTTTGGCACGTTCTGGGGCTCCTCAAGGAGCTGAGCGTGCTCAGGGGCGCCCCTCTTTCCAGCACGCGTCCTGGGCGCCTGTCATTCTGTACCCGCTGCGGTCCGGCTCACCGCCTCCCAACCCACCCTCCACATCTCTCTCTCTCCCTCTGTCTCTCTCTCTCTCTCTCTCTCTCTCTCTCTCTCTCTCTCATGCACACACAGTCGTGTGACCTGAATGCTGCCACAGTGACCCACACAGATCCTCTATCCCGTAGACTGAACACAGATGACAAAGTCCCGCACGGCCTGTCAGCCTGCCGGGTGCCCCCGGAGCCCTTTCAGAGGAGAGGCTGCTTCTAGCAGCCAGCCGGGGCTCTGCCGTCAGTCTGCGGGGTGAGCGAGGGCAGTGGCCATCCCTGGCCAGCAGGGCACTGTCATGGGCAAGACCTTCTCTCTCTCTCTCTCTCTCTCTCTCTCTCTCTCTCTCTCATGCACACACAGTCGTGTGACCTGAATGCTGCCACAGTGACCCACACAGATCCTCTATCCCGTAGACTGAACACAGATGACAAAGTCCCGCACGGCCTGTCAGCCTGCCGGGTGCCCCCGGAGCCCTTTCAGAGGAGAGGCTGCTTCTAGCAGCCAGCCGGGGCTCTGCCGTCAGTCTGCGGGGTGAGCGAGGGCAGTGGCCATCCCTGGCCAGCAGGGCACTGTCATGGGCAAGACCCGAAGCCCGGCTCCGCTTCTGGGGCTCTCTGGCTCACTCAAGTCAAGCAGGGAGCAAGAAGTCTCTAAGGCAGGCCTTTTTGACTCTAGTGAGACAGCAGAGAGAATACCGACAGTTCCGCCACTTCAGGAGGCAGACAGGTGAGAACAAAACCTCAGTTATTATTTCCACCTGTCAAGTGTTTTCTTCACTTAGATCCGATTACAACAAAATCTGACAAATAAGCTGCGCCGCAAATCACAGGAAGAGTTAACAGAGATGAAGAAAGAGTATTATTTTCATTCCTTTGGTGACTAAGTTGCCCGTGACTTAAATAACAAGTGTATTTGTCTCCAGATACGATCCAAAAATATTCCTGTTTCATGAAGTAAGGGTGAATTTGGCAGAAAGGAAGCCCGTTCCTATGTCGTCCTTTCATTATTACACTCCCCATGGTGTGGGACTCCGCCTGCCTTTCCGTGTTCACAGAAGGTTCCTTCTGCACCTCTGCCTTCTCCCTTCCCCTCCCTCCTTCCTTCGCCACACCTCTCCCATTACTCTCCTTTCTCTCCTTTCTCTTAAATGAATATTATCCACTTTCTCATCTGTTTTGCTGTCCCTGTCTCTTTTCGACCTGACACGTCCTGATCCAGTCCCTCCAAAATGTCAAACTCTCTCCAAGCTCTCCCTCCTAAAACTTGTAAAAATTTCACGTGAAGTAGTCTCCCTAAGCATAGTCTCTGACTTCCCTGGTGGTCCAGTGGTTAGGACTCTGCGCTTCCACTGCAGAGGGCGCAGTTCCATCCCTGGTCAGGGAATCAAGATCCCACATGCAGTGCAGCAAAAGGATAAATAAAGCATAAAGGTAAATAAACAGTCGCTCAGTCGTGTCCGACTCTTTGCTGCCCCATGGACTGTAGCCTGTCACGTTCCTCTTTCCATGGGGACCCTCCAGCCAAGAATACTGGAGTGGGTTGCCATGTCCTTCTCCAGGGGATCTTCCCAACCCAGGGATTGAACGTGGGTCTCTTACGTCTCCTGCACTGGCAGTGCCACCTGGGAAGACCAAATAAGGCATATGTATCTTGATAAAGAAAGCGTATCGATCTGAAAAAATCAAGTCAAATAAACCACTCATGAACTTAAAAAAAAAAAAAAAAACAGTCTCTTAGAACTCTGAAACAGAATGTATAGCATCAATTTATATATGAAGCCACAGGATCCTACATTTACTAAAATTTAATTTAGAAATTTCAGAATACTTTACATGCTAGGTTATGTACACTAAAATATGTCTGTTACTCTTTCTTACACAAAAAATGTCACTGAGTCTCTTACTCTTTGAAGGGATATACAGTGTACCTAGCTCACAGTCTATCCCTAGAATGTGTTAACCTGGTCCAAGGAAAGCCTGACAAAGAAATAAAAAGCAGAAATATGGATTGTGCTCAGTCATGTCCAGCTGTTTGCAACCCCATGGACTGTAGCCAATCAGGCCCCTCTGTCCATGGAATTCTCTAGGCAAGAATACTGGAGTGGGTAGCCGTTTCCTTCTCCAGAGGGTATTCCCGACTCAGGGATCAAACCCACGTCACCTGTATTGGCAGGCAGATTCTTAACCACTGAGCCTCCTGGGGAAGCCCATGACTCTAATTTAATGAGATCTAAAATTCATAAAGATTTTTGGGCTTGCCCCTGGTGTTTAGTGTAAAGCATTCACCTGCTGATGCAGGAGACAAGGGTCCAAGAAAAATAATTTTTAAAAATTACAGATTCAACAGTGTATCCCACTGTGGAGAGAGGAGTTAATAAAGCTCCTGGTCTGGGATCCGTTTCTCTCCTGAGTAACACTGAAGGAACGTCCAAGGGACAGAAAGAAAGCAAGTGGTCCAGTCTAGTCTTGTATACTTGGTTACTGTTGTGTGCATGCGTGCTAAATCACTTCAGTCGTGTCTGACTCTTTGTGACCCCATTGTAGCCCACCAGGCTCCTCTGTCCATGGGATTCTCCAGGTAAGAGTACTGTAGTGGGTTGCCATTCCCTTCTCCAGAGCATCTTCCCAACCCACAGATCAAACCCCCTGTCTCTTACATCTCTTGCATCAGCAGGAGGATTCTTTACCACCAGCACTACTTGGGAAACCCCAAAGATGCTTACAGCCCTCCTAGTAAATAGACAAAGGATATTTGTAGAATGCTTTTAGCAGGATGCTCCTGGTTTTAGACTGCCTATGGTCAGCAGTCCTACAACCAGTGGGCTTGAGTCCATGCTCCCTAGGCTAAATAGCACCTAAACTACCTATTTGGGGTAGGAAATAACGCTATGTCTTTCCTACCTCCCTGTTGGGTGTGCCTGCCACACGCATCACTCCGAGAACTCACGTAGTCTGAAGCAGACTGTGCACGTGAGCAGTGGGGGGAGGTCCTGAGGAGCCACTCTCAGTGGTGCAGAGTGGCCCGACCACTTCTCTTGCCTTGGCTGTGCCTCTTGGTTGGGGTAAGATTTTATGTTCAGTAAAATCTCTTGACGGTCTGACCCTTTGGATTGGCTCATCCCCAATATGCTCAAAGATGGTTGACAGGGAATAACTCAGATACATTCAGAAAGACATTATGATCCATTAATACTTCTTATAAATGATTAGTCCCTAAATGTACATATGTTTAGCAATAAATATGGCTTCCTAGGTGGTGCTAGAGGTAAAGAACCCACCTGCCAATGCAAAAGACTAAGAGAGGCGGGTTTGATCCCTGGGTCGGGAAGATTCCCTGAAGAGGGAAATGGCAACCAACTCCAGTATTCTTGCCTGGAAGAGAATCCCATGGACAGAGGAGCCTGGTGGGCTATAGTCCATGGGGTCACAAAGAGTCCGACATGATTGAGCACACACATGCGTCAGAAGAAAAATAAAAAAGAGGTTTCAAATAGATGTGAATACCAATATACCATCCTAGTTAGATAAAAAGAGCTGAGAAGGAGATTTTGAAGGGCAATTCATCTTGATTATTAAATATTTAGCAATATTTTTAGGTAATAAATATTTTATGAATGCAGTGACATTCTCTAAAACATGATGAGTATATTTGTCAACATGTAAAGAACTTAGGTAAGTTGAATTATGTTTTCATTGGCTCACAGAATTATTCCAAGGGTATATGAATCAAGAAGGATTTGATATGAATAATATGTATGTGCATAAATCAAATCTTGCCACAAATTCATTCTGTATATTTATTTTTATTTGTTATATTTGTTGTGATCAATGTAATTTGGAAAACTTGTTCCCTAGGAAAAAGCACTAGACTGAAAAAGCCTTTTTCTCTGACCAGCTTTGGCACCGTGGCATTATAAATTTCTCACATTAAGTTCATGTAAGGAAGTGGTTTAGACTAGAATATGAAATCTCAGGCAATCGATTCTGGATTAAAATTCTCTTGTGCGTTAACTCCTTTAAATGTCAGATTCTCATCTGAAAACTGGAGATGAATTTTGCTGAGGCCGTAGGGTCATTTTTAGCATTAAATGCTATGCAGTATGCAGAAGCCCCAGTTATTATTAATTAGATTGATTGTGTCTTTTAAATTTTTAAGACACTATCTGAACTTAACAGACACCAGAGTTTTCTGTTTTAAAAGAGAAATTAGGAGTTGGACCCCAGCTTGCTGTGCACCCATGCTAACAGACCAGGCTGCATGGGGACTGACAGCTTTTCAAAACCCCCTAACACACACGCACACACGCACATCCTGTTTGCATGGCAGAACTGTCAGTCAAGTGCATTGTTAACCACAGGGCTGGTGAGGAATGAGAAGCACAACTTTTGACATTAGGCTCTGCAGATGAATGAATTCTTCCAATTTTACAGCCTTTGAAATAAAAGCCTCTTTCTAATGTTATATTTGAATGACTCACTCCCCGTTGCTCTGTCAAGGGATTGCGTTTCAAACAAGTCAGATGGGCCATGTAAGCATTGGAAGGCCCCACTTACTGTCTATTTGTTTCCCTGTTACCATTCTGAACCTGCTCTACTTATGCATTCTCAGGTGACTATGTTTGCATTCACTGTATTGCTATTAAGACAGTCTGCAGAAACTGGTTCACTCACTCAGAAGATAAACCATTCATAATTCTGCTGGAATTAGCTACTTTATTTGCGAATATGGGCTTCTCTAGTGGTTCAAATAGTAAAGAATCTGCCTGCAATGTGGGAGACCCGGGTTCAATCCCTGGATCTTGAAGATCCCCTGGAGAAGGGAATAGCTACCCACCCCAGTATTCTTGCCTGGAGAATCTCATGGACAGAGGAGCCTGGTGGGCTACAGTCTAGGGGTCACAAAGAGTCAGACATAACTGAGAGACTAACACTTTCACTTTTATGATTATAAAGTCTAAAGAAAGGAAAAGGAATTCTTCGGCAACATCATTTCAGCAGTCAAATCCCAACTATTCAAATGGATTCATTTATATTCCTCAGACCTTTACATAGCAGGGTAAAAACTAGTTTCTCTCTTCTTGGTGGAGGGGAGGGGAGGTCAGAGTGAACAGAGAACTCTTCCAGATAAAACTCTGTCTCTTTTTCTACCTACCTGAATATTGAGGGGATTCCTTATTTGAAGCCCACTTCCTCAAAGCTCCACTTTAAGGAGTTCACTGAAAATTTTGGGTGAGAATGGCACCGTGTAATGAGAAATGGGGGGAGCTTCAGTAGATTGCTGACTTTGATTCCAGTTATAAATGACAAACTGTTAATATAAATGTGTCACAATGAAGTTCATTAATATTATAGATCTTTCTATTTCCTCTTTACTATAGAAATGGTGAAAATCTCAACCTACTAGAGTTTTGTTTTCTGTCTTTATTTGTACAGAATTTTGCTGATTCTGCTATACACCCTTACTATTCTTTTCCTATAAGTGTCCACCTTTAAAATGTCCCTGTGTTGTTTCAAGAACACTCTCAGATGCTTCAGCTGTTCAGAGTTGCTTTACGATGACAGGCTCTGCAAAATTATTTCTAATTTCCAAATGAATACCAAGCAAGCAAAACCACCCACCTCACCCCTATCCCCTGATTCCTATCCTTAAAGTTTTGTTTTTTTCCAGAATATCCTTTCAATATATGTCTGGCTACTTTCATGTAGCATAATGACTTTTTAGACTCTTCCATCATGTTTCATCCCTGGAGAAGGAAATGGCAACCCACTCCAGTGTTTGTGCCTGGAGAATCTCATGGACAGAGGAGCCTGGCAGGCTACAGTCCATAGGGTCACAAAGAGTCGAACATAGCTGAGCAACGAACACATACACATAGTGCTTCATATTCAGGAGTCTATTCCCTTTTTCCCTAATTTTTATTTTATATTGGGATATAGCCAATTAACAATGTTGCGATATTTCAGGTGGACAGCAAAGGGACTCAGCTATACAAACACATGTATCCATTCTCCCCCAAACTCCCCTCCCATCCAGGCTGCCACGCAACACTGAGCAGTTTTACATGTGCTATAGAGTAGGTCCTTGTTCATTATCCATTTTAAATATAGCAGAGTGTTCATGTTCATTCCAAACTCCCTTAGCTATCCCTCTCCTCTCCCCATAACTGTAGGTTTGTTCTCTAAGTCTATGAGTCTGCTTTGTAAATAAGTTCATTTCTATCATTTCTTTCTAGATTCCACATGAAAGCTATATCATACAATCTCTCTCTTTCTCTGTCTGACTTCACTCAGAATGATAATCTCTAGGTTGATCCATGTTGCTGCAGATGGCATCATTCCATCTTTGTTGTTCAGTCGCTCATCGTGTCTGACTCTTGTGGCCCCATGGTTTGTAGCCTACCAGGCTCCTCTGTCCATGAGATTTCCCAAGCAAGGGTACTGGAGTGATTTCCATTTCCTTCTCCAGGGGCTCTTCATGACCCAGGGATCAAACCCACGTTTCCTGCATTGGCAGGTGTATTCTTTACCCCTGAGCCACCTGAGAAGCCCTTCATTCTTCTTAATGACTCAATAATATTCCATTATACACACATATATAAAGCACATCTTCTTTATCCACTCCTCTGTCAATGGCCAATTAGGTTGCTTCCATGCCTTGGCTATTTAAAAAGTGCTGCAATGAACATTGGAGTACATGTATCCTTTCGGACCACATGTTTCTGTGACTATATACCCAAGAGTAGAGCTGGTGTGAATATACTACAGCTCTTTTATCTATATACCAGTTTCAGAAGTTTAAACATATTGTAGTTCTTGTTTCACATAAACCAGTGAGCTCTGCTTTTAAGGAAAATTCTCTCACACTTTCTGCATCACAGTCAGAGACTGATTCATTTGATTCCATGAATTTCTGGACTCCAAATATAGACATATTACTAAATTTTAAACCCTGTATAAAAAATACAGTGCACGCATGCTCAGTCGCTTCAGTCGAGTCCAACTCTTTACAGCCCTACAGACTGTAGCCCACCAGGCTCCTCTGTCCTTGGGATTCTCCAGGCAAGAATACTGGAGTGGGTTGCCATGAAGATAAGAGATGCGGTTTCGATCCCTGGGTCAGGAAGATCTTCCTGACCCAGGGATCGAAACCGCATCTCTTATGTCTCCTGCACTGGCAGGCAGGTTCTTTATCACCAGCACCAGCTGAGGAGCCCCATGCAATACAATATCTTATGACAAAAAGCTTTTGAAATACAAACAATAATATGCAGAAGTATTTATTAAAGCACATTTTAAAATATATTTCTCTGTGAATAAAACATAAGCTTTAAAAAATAAATATTTTATAAAAATGATAGGAAAAATGGGAAATATATTTCATATGTGCCCAAGAAGTTCTCATAAACAAAAGAATCAGAGTACGTGGGTAATCATTTTAGTGGGCTTTATTAATATCTAAGTATGGTGAAGCCTGGGCTCCACAGATAGCTCAGTTGGTAAAGAATCCTCCTGCAATGCAGGAGACCTCAGTTCAATCCCTGGGTTGGGAAGCTCCCATGCAGAAGGGATAGGCTAACCACACCAATATTCTTGGGCTTCCATGGTGGCTCAGATGGTAAAGAATCCACTTGCATTCCAGAACACCTGGGTTTGATCACTGGGTTGGGAAGATCCCCCAGAAGAGGGCTTGACAACCCACTCCAGTATCTTGCCTGGAAAATTCCATGGACAGGGGAGCTTGGTGGGCTACAGTCCACGGGGTCACAAGGAATCAGTCCAGACTGAGTGACTAAGCACAGCACAGCATGGTGAGGCCTGCAGATCAGGAGATGAACGCCACTGGAAAGATAATTGGTCACTGACAGTTCCCAAGAAATATCAGTCACCTCAGATATGCAGATGACGCCACCCTTATGGCAGAAAGTGAAGAGGAACTAAAAAGCCTCTTGATGAAAGTGAAAGAGGAGAGTGAAAAAGTTGGCTTAAAACTCAACATTCAGAAAACTAAGATCATGGCATCTGGTCCCATCACTTCATGGCAAATAGATGGGGAAAGAGTGAAAACAGTGACAGACTTTATTTTTGGGCACTCCAAAATCACTGCAGATGGTGACTGCAGCCATGAAATTAAAAGACTCTTGCTCCTTAGAAGAAAAGTTGTGACCAACCTAGACAGCTTATTAAAAAGCAGAGACATTACTTTGCCAACAAAGGTCCATCTAGTCAAAGCTATGGTTTTTCCAGTAGTCATGTATGGACATGAGAGTTGGACTATAAAGAAAGCTGAGTGCTGATGCTTTTGAACTGTGGTGTTTGAGAAGACTCTTGAGAGTCCCTTGGACTTGCAAGGAGATCCGTCCAGTGCATCCTGAAAGAAATCCAGTCCTCAATATTCATTGAAAGGATGATGCTGAAGCTTTAACTCCAATCCTTTGGCCACCTCATGCAAAGAACTGACTCATTGGTAAAGACCCTGAATCTGTGAGTAGTGGCCCAGGTGTGAGAGACCCATAGAGAAGGTGGTTGGGGATGTGGACTCTGGGTTGGTTGGTTTGCATTTGAGAAGTGTCCTTACAGGTGGTTTGCCATCTCTAGGAATCAGCCAACCCTGGGAGGGGCTGTCCCTCTAGGGTTTGCAAAACCCTAAATGTTTTATTTTGTTGAGCTCCAGAATCACTATGATCATGATTGCACTCATGAAATTAAAAGACCTTTGCTTTTTGAAAGGAAAGTTATGAAAAACCTAGACAGCATATTAAAAAGGAGAGACATCACTTTGCCTACAAAGGTCCATATAGTCAAAGCTATGGTTTTCCCAGTAGTCATGTATGGATGATAAAAAAGGCTGAGCACTAAAGAATTGATGCTTTCAAATTGTGGTGCTGGAGAAAACTCTTGAGAGTCCCTTGGACAGCAAGATCAAACCAGTCAATGTTAAAGGAAATCAGTTCTGAATATTCGTTGGAAGGACTGATGCTAAAGCTGAAGCTCCAATACTTTGGCCACCTGATGCAAAGAGCCAACTCATTGGAAAAGACCCTGATGCTGGGAAAGACTGAAGGCAAAAGGAAAAGGGGGCGACAGAGGATGAGATGGAGAGATAGCATCATTGACTCAATGGACATGAATTTGATCAAACTCCAGGAGATAGTGAAGGACAGGGAAGCCTGGCGTACTGCAGGCGATGGGGTTGCAAAGAGTCAGGCATGACTTAAAGACTGAATAACAACAATCAAAGCATCAGAACACAGAAAATAAAGATATAGTTAATACAGTAATATATCTTAAGGTTTATTCCTTTGAGAAATGTAATTCTTTCTTTACAATTTACAATCAGCAGGAACATATTTACAATTAGTAGGAAGTTGCAGAATCCTTGTCACCCCAGCAGATGAGAATGAGGACAAAGGAACCTGAGGGGTCCACAGAAGCCTTGGAAACATGAGGAGTAGATTTGCATGTTGGTGCATTTGAAGTGGTCTGCGGTGGATGGAAGGGAAGGAAGAGTACACAGCAGCTGTGTGACAGCTGAGGGAAGCAGGCAGTTTCCACACAGCCAGAGGAAGTGTTGAGTCGTTTGAGTCACTATTCAGAAAGCAGGAACTCTTCTGTGAATTGGGAGTAACAATAGAGCACGTTTTATCAAGGAAGGAACTGAAGCAGGGTTTGGAAAGAACAAGGTTTTTAAATTGTTACAGAAATTGTTTCTCCACTACTATGATGAGGCCCCTATTTAGTTTTAAAAAGGAAGCATGTTTTATGGCATGCTCATGGGGTGAGTAATCACTTTCCATTGTACTAATGGCCTTGTGCATGCATGCTAACTCGCTTCAGTCGTGTCCAGTCCTTTGCAACTCCAGGGACTGTAGCCCGCTAGGTCCTCTGCCCATGAGATTCTCCAGGCAAGAACACTGGAGTGGGTTGCCACGCCCTCCTCCAGGAGATCCTTGATCAAACCCATGTCTCCTCTGTCTCCTGCATTGGCAGGCGATTCTTTACCACCGGCGCCACCTGGGAAGCCCGTTAATGCCATTCCTTCTCATAAACCGAGGAGAACTTGCCTGGTGTTTTATAGTAGCCACGAGTTCCACCTGTCAAATAAGTTCAGCAGTGTTCAGTATGGACACTGACTTCATCTCCAGTGCACTAGTGCTCAATTTACCTCTAATTTTTCATGAGATCAAAGATAGCATTGACTTGAGTCAGTACTGGGAAAGAGAACCAGGATAACCATCCAAAGTGATACATGAACATACTGCTGCTGCTGCTGCTAAGTCACTTCAGTCGTATCCGACTCTGTGTGACCCCATAGATGGCAGCCCACCAGGCTCCCCCGTCCCTGGGATTCTCCAGGCAAGAACACTAGAGTGGTTGCCATTTCCTTCTCCAATGCATGAAAGTGAAAAGTGAAAGGGAAGTCGCTCAGTCATGTCCGACTCTTCGTGACCCATGGACTGCAGCCTACCAGGCTCCTCCGTCCATGGGATTTTCCAGGCAAGAGTACTGCAGTGGGGTGCTATCGCCTAGACTCTGACAAAAATGAAAACTGGAGTCTGCTCAAAACCTAAAGAACTAAGACATAGGGAGTACAAGATAATGGTTTACTGTATTCTGGACCTTAATAATTATATAGCCTTAGAAGAGCAAAGAATAGAACTAAATTGTTGAAAGCAAAATGTAATCAACATCTAAAGTCCTAGGCTCCATGTGAGTGATGAGTGGTTTACATTAACATTAATTCTCATGAACAACGCTTTAAAGATTAAGCATGGAACCATGAGTTAGCAAACAGAAGACTTTATTGGTGGTATTTATGTACTTCATCATCTGACTTGCGTTTTTAAGCATAGTAGCTACTGGCTTCACAAGATGTTATGGTGTTATACTTACGAATGATCTCTTGATAGATAGATAGGGATATATCTGCTTACATATAGAGAGAAGAGTAGATACTCTTGAAGTAAGTACCCTTGGAGTAGGAGCACACAGCAGCTGTCTGAAAACTGAGGGAAATGGGCAGTTTCCATGCAGCATGCGTTTTTCCCTTCCCCATCCCGCTCTGTAGGTAACTCCTTCATTGTGACGCAAGCCTTCCAGCACTCTCCTAGTGCAGCAAACTACTTCTATTAATGTTAGAGCCTTTATTCCATGTTCTATTTATACTTTTACTTACTTTATTTTATTTGGTTTTTTTTTTTTTGGCTGGGCCGGGTTTTCACTGCTGCACTGGCTCCTCTCTAGCTGTGGTGCTCCGGCTTCTCATTGCTTTGGCCTCTTGTTTGGAGCACAGGTCCTAGAGTGCAGGGACTTCAGGAGGTATGGCTCCCAGGTTCTAGAGCAGAGGCTCAATAGCTGTGGCACACAGGCTTAGTTGCTCCGCAGCATGTGGAATCCTCCCAGACCAGGGCTCAAACCCATGTCACCCTGCATTACCAGGCAGACCCTTTACTTTATTGGAGTTCTAGAGTAAGGAGCAGGAAAAATCAGACATGTGCAAAATTTAAGGATATAATGGCTGAGAATTTTCAAAAATACAAAGCATCATATCATAGAGTGAAGAATTTCTACTAAACCTAAGATGGATAAATAAAAAGAGCACTGCCTTTAGAAAGAAATAGGTTACTTTCTGAGCTTACAATGTAATTTATAGCTAACAGCTCAACAGAAATTATGAAAGCCAGAAAAAAATGGAATGATACCTATGAAGTACTAAAGAGAAATAACTGTCACTCAAAATTCTATTCTTGGAAAAAAATCATTCAAGAATTAAAATGTTTCATACAAACCAACTCAGATAGCAGACCTTTTGCCAAAGGAAATATAAATATACAGAAAGATAGACTTCATGCCAAAGGAAACTATTCACAGATAGAAGATTAGAAATGAAATATTGAATAAAGATAAATGAAATAAGTAAAGATGTGAAACGTTAAAAGCTGATTCTAAAAGATATCTGGAAATGAAAATGGAAAAGTTGTATGAATTTTCTAATTCATTCTTGAAGAACAAGCTGAGAAGGCAAATCCTATCAGATATTTAGACATATTATAAAGTTAAATTATTTTTAGCAATATAGCATTAGCAGAGGAATACATGTTTGCCCATTGGAAGAAGCATATAAACCCTTATATAGATTTTTGTTTTATAGCAAAGGTAGTAGTAGAGAACACTGGAGAATAGTCAATGTTTTAAATAAATGGTGCTGAGTCAACTGGATAACTATAAGGACTAAAAAGTAACTTGATCCAACCTCACATATATAAACACTAATAATATTAATTACAGACAAATTATGTGTTTAAAATATGAGAGAAAAAGTTAATATAATTTTTATAACCAGCAGATAATATCTTCATGTGCTCAAAGGATAAATACTTTTTTAAATAAAACTAAAATACTAACAAAACAATTAATAGTTTGGACCATGTTAAAATTAAGAATATTAATACTGTTCATCAAAAGATCATTGAAGGCATGAAAATCAGTCATAGTGGAAAAGAATTGGTTGCAACATATATAATTGATAAGGCGCTTATATCCAGACAACATAATAAAAGAACAATGAAGAAAAGACAACTCAGTACAAAAACAGACAAGTATTTTGAATAAACACTAGACAAAATAAGATATCCAAATAGTCAATAAAAGCAGTACAGTCATTCAGCAGTGTTATTGGGAATTACAGATTCAGATTTCAATGAGATAAGACTGTACACTCTCAGTAACGGCTAAAGTAAAAAAAGACAATGCCAAGCATTGGTAAGGATGTGAAGCAACTGGAACCCTTAATCTTTGTAGTAGGAGTGAGATTTGTACAATCACTAGTTTATCTGTTTTACCAGCAATATACGTGTACTCCACAACCAAGCAATTCCACTTCTAGTTATGTACCCAATAGAAATGTCGCACGTGTCCACCAAGAGACATGGATTCAAGTATTTATATATGTGGTAAGAACCACAACATGAAAGTAACCTGAATGTGCTTTAGTACTAGAATGGAGAAGTAATTTATGTAATTAAATAGGATAATTCAGAAACAATGAACATCCAACAGTCTACATGCCTACATAGATTAAAAATATCATTTTGAGTAAGCAGAAGCTAAACACAAAAGAATGAAATTGGAAAATCATCAGTGCTAACTGACAATATTTCTGCTCAGTCATGTCTGACTCTTTGCCAGCCTGTGGACTGTATGTAGCCCCTCCCAGCTCCTCTGTCCGTGAGATTCTCCAGGCAAGAATACTGGAGTGGGTTGCCATTTTCTCCTCCAGGGGAATCGTCACTACCCGGGGACTGAACCCACCTCTCTCTCATCTCATATCTCAAGCATTGACAGGCGGATTCTTTACCTTGAGCGCCACCTGGAAAGCTAACCTACGATGCTTGTGATGCAAGCATGAAAAACTAAAGACAACCCAGAACACTGCTGCCATAAACATCTGGTTAAATCATAGTGTAACATGGAAGGTGTAGGAATTGGGAGGGACAAACACCTAGGATGCTAATTAATATGTTTTAAATTTTGACTGGGTGGTAGTTATACTGGCATTTGCTTTTGGATGTATCATTTTGCACCGCATTTATATTTTGTTTTATCACATTTCCTGTATACATGTTATTTTCAATTATTAATAAAAGCTTAGTATGAAAATATTAAACCTTTACTTTTAAGAAATGTATTTAGTGTTCAAATGTTTCTGAATTCTATTTCAGAATATTTATATGAACATAATACTTAAATTCAGGCTTCCCAGGTAGCACTAGTGGTAAAGAACCCACTTACCAATGCAGGAGACATAAGAGGCATGGGTTCGATCCCTGGGTCAGGAAGATCCTCTGGAGGAGGGCATGGCAACCCACTCCAGTATTCTTGCATGGGGAATCCCAAGGACACAGGAACTTGGCAGGCTACAGTCCATAGAGTTGCAAAGAGTTGGACACAACTGAAGTGTCTTAACACAGACACACAATACTTAATTCATTTATTTCTTCACATAGTTCCAAAATTTCACAATTGCTGTGTTCTGGTTTTTGAAATATAGTTAACATGGTGATTTTATTATCTCACTCCCTTGGAATCAAAGTCAAAACTTCAGAAGATTTCATGTAAGACAGCTCATCGAGAGTGACAGCTGTAATCAAATGAACATACTTTAAAATCTAAAGCATGAATTCTATATAAAAGAGTAAATACAATCTAAAAGAATGACTTGTATATGTTAGAAATTCCCCATGGACAGCTTTCCCCAAAAATGTATTTGAGAATCAATCTTGACTTTCTTATAATTTTCATCTTAATATTGTTTGTGTTCACCAGCAGAAAAACTGCACATAAATTTCAAAGCTTGCCTCCATCAGGCCATAAATAAGAAGAGCCTATCGCCACGTACCTAGGATATTACACAAATGTCTAGATTAAAATGTTCTTTCAGAAGATCACTTTAGTAAGTGTTGTAAAATATATCCCTACTTTTCCTTTTGCCAACAGGAGTATATATTCCTGGGACATAGCTGACATACAAAAGATACTTGTTAATTATTTGAAGATGTTTGTGGCCTAAGTTAAATATTGACTTGAGGAGTGAGGTTCTTGTTTTGTTTTGTTAACTTACCTCCTCTTCCAGTGGCAGGGGCTCCATGAAGTGCTCACCAGAGCGACTAGGTGTAGATCTAGCCAAAACTCAACATAGAAAGAAAGACGAGGTTTCTCAATAAAAGTGTGTTTATGACAATATAAATTCTAAAGCTAGGAAAAATAATGCTTCAGTTGTGTAGAACAAAGAAAGGAAGCTTAATTCACTGTCTTCAGTCACTTTGTTCTCTTGCATGCGGCGCACGTTCAGGTGTAGTCTCTCACTGCAGCAAGCATTTTCATCTCTCTGTCTTGACACGAGCCATCCATCAAAAAATGCTAATTATATTAGTTCTTTCCTAAGCCAGCTCCCTTGGAAAGAATTTTTAAATGCAGCGGAGGCATTATTATGAATTTACTTAAAGTATGTATTTCATACATTTATTGATGAGAACAATAAAAACAGAGAAAATAAATAGCAAAGAGTGATTTTTCTTGAGGTTACAAAAGACAGCATAAAAATATAAATAATATAAACAGTGTTGTCTTTTTAAATAGAAAGAGGTCAAAGGATCATTGAAAGTTTATCCTCTCTAGTGAGAGCTACTGGGTAAAACCTGCTTGATCTGTCTTTAAACAAAGAGGCTTAAATTATGCGAGAACTTTTAGAATAAAAACAGGATGGTAGAAACCAATACATTATTGTAAAGCAGTTATCCTCCAATTAAAAATAAATGACCCAATCAAAAAATGGGCCAAAGAACTAAATAGACACTTCTCCAAAGAAGACATACGAATGGCTAACAAACACATGAAAAGATGCTCAACATCACTCATTATCAGAGAAATGCAAATCAAAACCACAATGAGGTACCATTTCACACCAGTCAGAATGGCTGCGATGCAAAAGTCAACAAGCAATAAATGCTGGAGAGGGTGTGGAGAAAAGGGAACCCTCTTACACTGTTGGTGGGAATGCAAATTAGTACAGCCACTATGGATAAAAATTGCAAATAGAACTGCCTTATGATCCAGCGATCCCACTGCTGGGCATACACACCGAGGAAACCAGAATTGAAAGAGACACGTGTACCCCAATGTTCATCGCGGCACTGTTTGTAATAGCCAGGACATGGAAGCAACCTAGATGTCCATCAGCAGATGAATGGATAAGAAAGCTGTGGTACATATACACAATGGAGTATTACTCAGCTATTAAAAAGAATACATTTGAATCAGTTTTAATGAGGTGGATGACGCTGGAGCCGATTATACAGAGTGAAGTAAGCCAGAAAGAAAAACATCAATACAGTATACTTACACATATATATGGAATTTAGAATGATGGTAATGATAAACCTGTACGCAAGACAGCAAAAGAGACACAGTTGTATAGAATGGCCTTTTGGACTCTGTGGGAGAGGGAGAGGGTGGGATGGGTTGGCAGAGTGGCAATGTAACATGTGTGATATCATAAGCGAAATGAATTGCCAGTCCAGGTTTGATGCAGGATGCAGGATGATAGAGACTGATGCACGGGGATAATCCAGAGAGAGGGTGTGGGGCGGGAGGGTGGAGGAGGGGGTCGGGATTGGGAGTTCATGTCACTCATGGCTAATTCATGTCAATGTGTAACAAAACGAATACAGTATTGTAAAGCAAAACAAACTAAAAAATAAAAATTAATTTAAAAAAAAAAAAACAGTCAGTTCAAGAGTATCCATCGATTTGGAATGTTATGGTAACTTGGGAGGGAATTAAAAGCTCCCTCAGAGAAGATGCAATGTTATATCTCTTTTCAGTGAAGATCTTAATTTAATTCCAAGTAATAAAATGAAGTGTTAGTCACTCAGTCATGTGTGACTCCTTGCAACCCATGGACAGTAGCCTGCCAGGCTCCTCTGTCCATGGAATTCTCCAGGCAAGAATACTGGTATAGGCTGCCATTTCCTTCTCCAGAGGATCTTCTCAACCTAGGGATTGAACCCATGTCTCCTGGCAGGAGGATTCTTTACTGGAAGATGCTCTCGAATTTGGTGTTGGAGAAGCCTCTTGAGAGTCCCTTGGACTGCAAGGAGATCAAACCAGTACATCCTAAAGGAGGTCAACCCTGAAGATTCACTGGAAGGACTGAAGCTAAAGCTGAAGCTCCAGTATTTTGGCCATGTGATGTGAAGGGCAGGCTCATTGGAAAACACCCTGATGTTGGGAAAGATTGAGGGTAGGTGAAGAAGAGGGTGGTGGAGGATGAGACTGTTGGATGGCATCAATTACCGACTCAATGGACATGAGTTTGAGCAAACTCTGGGAGATAGTAAAAGACAGGGAACCCTGGCATACTACAACCCATGGGGTCACGGAATTGGACATGACAGCGACTGGAAAACAACAATAAAATGAAATCATGTATTTGTGTCTGGGTCACTGCTGAAAAGCTGTGCTACCCTGAATATGTTCTTTAGGAACATATTCACATTTATACCTTTGAAATTTCCATTCATATTTATAGGAGAGAGTGCTTTCCAAGTAAGTTACTATTCTTAACTTCAAATGAGTGCCCTCAAGGAGTCTAGCAACTCCCTCTTGAGGTAGAGACACTGGCATCAGATGCCAGCCTCAGGTCCCAGCTTTGATCTAAACCTCAGAGGACACTGGTGACTCAGCTTTAGTGACAACTGCCATGTTTTTTCCCCAAAATGCCCATCTCCTCGGCACCTCTCAGACTTGGCAGGGACTGGAAAGCATGATGTTTCGAATGTACCGCACATCCAGTTTTTAAAACGCAGCTCTCGAATTTCTCCGCCTGATCATTATCACAGTTTTCTGAAGGATCCACACTGTTGAAGGCGTGCTCCCCAGGCAGTCATGCCTCAGGATAGAAGGCTCTCTGGATAACCTTTAAGCTGAGGCTAACTCTACTGTCTTGAGCACAGGACCTATGGTATCATCTTCCATCCAGATACTCTTTAGCCCAGAGTGAGAAGTCCTCTAAGGCGAAGCTCTAGTGTGTTCGAAGCCTGTGCTCTCTCTCTCTCATAAGACTCTAGTCCACACGATTTAAATGATAAATTGTTCTTTCCTTTCCTCTGTGTTTGCATTAATAGCAAAACACTTGATACTTCTAAAGTTAGACTCAATCACATTAATGTTAATTTAAAATATTAATGACAAGTATTTGGCACCAAAATCTAAAATGACAACACAGCATCCTGAGGAAGTATGCCCCATCACTCCCCTTACCTGTAAACTTACTTCAGCATGAACTCACTGTAACAGGAACACTAAGAAATCATTCTCACTAAGAGAAATTGTTTTCTTACTCTTCATGCCAAGGTGAATTGCCATATTTTAAATAGAACCCCAGAGAAAAATTTATAAAGTCACCCAAATCCAGTCAGAAACCAAGCCATTTCATTCAGGCCAGGCCTGGTGACCTGTGCATGGTTTTACAGCCTGCATTTCTATTAAATATGCAGAAAGTTGGCAGTAGGTGGAGTAATGGGTTATTCAGGGCTTCCCTTGTGGCTCAGCTGGTAAAGAATCTGCCTGCAGTACGGGAGACCTGGGTTCAGTCCCCAGGTTGGAAATCCCTGGGTTGGGAATAGGTTATTTTGCCTGCAATTCTAGCTATATCATTTACACATTCTGCCTAAACATAGTGAAACTTGATGTAGGGGGAAGACAGCACAGCCCTTGAAAAAAGATGAATTTCCAAAAAGGCAACATTGCTAGAGCCATACAAATCAAACCTTCCACTGCAGGAGAAACAGGTTGAGAAATGACCTTTACATGAGCTGGGGAAACAGCAGAGTGCTTTCTGTTCCCTTCTCCAATATTGTCTGTGTTGGTGGCAGCGAGTGGCGTGTTTCCCCAGTGGAAAGCTTCCACTTTACCAGAGGAAACTGTTTTTCACAGGCAAATTCTCTGACGGGGACAATCACTGGTTGGACAGAGTATTCACCAGGGTGCGATCGAGCCTGCCAGAGGCCTTGCGAGCCACAGTTTGAGAACAGGAAGCATCATCTCCAAACATTCACAATGCAGCCTCACCGGGAAGGTGCAGCAGAGGCAGGTGCTGTTCCAGAGCAGCCAGAAGACATCACCAAGGAGGAAGAAGGGGCTCCCCAGATGCTGGAGTGCCGTGGCCGAACCTTCTCGCAGAATCACAGTGTTGATAATAATGCCCTTCATTTCATAGTCCTTGACAGTTTCCATGATGCTTCCACATTTTGATCCTCATAGCAATCCTTTAGAGTGTGTGACAAATGGTTTTACACTGTTTATCTATCCATTCACCTAATGAAGGATATTTTCATTGCATTCAGGATTTAGCAATTATGAAGACTGCTGTGGCTGCTAAGTCGCTTTAGTCGTGTCCGACTCTGTGAGACCCCACAGATGGCAGCCCACCAAGCTCCCTCATCCCTGGGATTCTCCAGGCAAGAACACTGGAGTGCGTTGCCACTTCCTTCTCCGGTGCATGAAAGTGAAAAGAGAAAGTGAAGTCGCTCAGTCGTGTCCAACTCTTTCCAACATCATGGACTGCAGCCTACCAGGCTCCTCCGTCCATGGGATTTTCCAGGCAAGAACACTGGAGTGGGTTGCCATTGCCTTCTTTGGCAATTATGAAGAAAGTTGCTATAAACAAGAAAAAAAAAGACATGGTTTTTATGATGAGCTCCCAGCTTTGAAGTCAGCTGACTTTCCCAAGGCCTCCAGGCTGAGCCCAAGCTGCTTGGCTCCTCCATGTGTTCTCCTGGAACATTGGGTGTCTCCTCCAGGCTTTGTCTTATCCCTGTGGCTTCCACCTGCCGCCGTCCATGCAACCCAGGACTGCTCGGACCCTTAACCCTAGTCCCCAAACCTTGACTGCTTCCTCTGACATAAACACGGATTGGAGGAGTTGTGCTTTCCAGTGCTCTTTTGTTCACTACCTTGCAAATTCCTCTCACCTTTAATCTGTAGGTAAACCTAATGAAAACAGGGAGATAAACAATCCTTGGGAATTAAAACCAGGGATCAATCCCTAGATAGAAAAAAATGAGTTATATAAATTAATTTATATAATTGAATAACATATCTTATGTTTATATAATTCATACTATACTATACTATAAACATAAGATAACTTTACACCTCAATGATAGACAACAAAGCAACACGGAGTGTTGAGATTCTGTAACATCCTTACATGGGGCTTCCCAAGTGGCTCTAGTGGTAAAGAACTCACCAGTCCATGCAGAAGATATCAGAGACATGGATTCTATCCCTGGGTTAGGAAGATCCCCTGGAGGAGGGCATGGTAACCCACTCCAGTATTCTTGCCTGGAGAATCCCATGGACAGAGGAACCTGGCGGATTACGGTCCATAGAGTCACAAAGAGTCGGACACAATTGAAGCAACTTAGCACGCACACATGCAACATCCTTTTATGTGGTAAGAAAAGGGAAATCATATAGATATTCCTTAGCAACAAATGATCTTTTGTCCATAGAGAAGGTGGCATTTCAAATGAGAGCTTCATGGAGCTTGAGCTACTAGCAAAGCAGAAAGGGATATTTTTCACTATGACTGCTTCCATTCGTGATAGATATTTACAAGAAGTAGCCAAGGGCTTTGACCATTAAGAAAAATGAAATAAAATGTATACTGTTTGAATTCCCATTTAGATCTCAAGGGTGAAAGAGTAAATTCTCTCAACTACTTTGCCCTGTGGCATTTTTATTCCATTTCTTTACAGCAGTTGGGGCTTGGCTGAGAACAGTGAAAACAGTCCAGTAAACTCCCATCTCCTTGACATTTCCCCAGTATTTCATCTTGAGCAGAGATGGCAGCTAGAGAAGAGGATACTGGCGGTCAGCTCCTCTGTGTTCTCCCATCTCTGCCCACCCCTTCTGTTGCAGAGAATCCAAAGAACCTAAGAAAGGTCCAGTTGTTCAGTCAACTGCATGAGGCGCCTTAACCAGCTCCTGCCAGAATCATGAGGAATATTAAGATGGCATCATCTGTTACCTGGGATATTTTGTGTCTTCTCCTTTCCTCCACTTGACCCACTAGGACACCAGTATCTTCAGGCAGCCCCCTGGCTAGTTAAAACCAACGTTAACAGTGATTTCCACTGCTAAAGACTTGAAATTGCCCTTTCCAGAAAAGTCATAACTCTATTTCTATAAATACGTCTCAGTTACTCTAAGTGATTAATTCATTCCTACCACCAGACCTTCAACTTCCCTGAAGATGTTTAATTAATGATTGAAGATATTTCTGGAAACATGAAGGGAATGTATTTGGGTCCAGACCTGGAGACATTGATGAACTGGAGGTGGCAGATAAAGTATAAACTACTCATATAAAGTACCAGAATCTCATTCATTTGGGTTCCTTTTCCAAATCACCACCCAGCTCTACACAGCCATTTGCAGAGTCGGGGGAAGAGTCAGGCACTGCATGTCCATCCTACAGTGATGGACAAATAAGTGTTTGTTGATGGAATAAACAAGCTAATGAGCATTTGGTCCTGTGAGAAGGTTCTGTGGGCCCCTTAGTTCTCGTCTACATTCGGTGGAGCAGGAAACCATCACAATGTGCTCTAAAAGAAATAGTTTCAAGCTGAAATGTGCAAACGTATCACCAATAGTATTTATTTAATGTATAGAGTCAGTCTCCATTATCCTGAACACATGAAACAAAGTATACCTGGAGTCAGACAAAATGAGCAGAGCTGAAAATTCAGGAAGAGGCTGCACACCCGCCCAGCTCTGTTCACCTTTTCGCCAAGTCTCTCCTTTCACACCTGAACATCTAACCCTGATGTTATTACCCTCCGGGTCTCGTAGCTGAAGTTGTTAATAAACAAGGAGACTTTGATGGTCTTACCCACCCACTCCCTTAAAATATCAGGGCAATGCACTCAGTCAGCCAGGGCTGTGGACAGGATGAGCTGGGAGAATCCAGAATATTCTCTGATGATGGAACTCTGAAAATAATACTTACATATTAAAGTTAGCTACTTCCTTGTCTCGTGCTGATCCTCACTCCCTCCTCTCTGGCTCTTGGAACCTTCTGTGTCCTCAGGATTTAGCTAGCTTGTTCACTGAAGGACGCTCCTGCTTGAATGATCGTTATTTCCACGCACTCCTTCTGGATGTTTATCACCATTTGATCCCTGACCTTTCCTGAGCGTCTTTTTTCTTCTTTAATTTTTTGTTGATTCGCTGCTCCCTCCCTCCCTCCATACTGTTTCTCCCGTTTCTTACCAAGCATGAATCTCACCCAAGAGATGGCTTGTAGCTTACTAATTCATCCTCCCCTGCTCCCAGCATGAACAGTCACAGCAGAAAGGACTGCAGCGCCCGAATATGCCTGACCTCTGACCCTCCTTCAGGTGGACTCTTCTCTGAAGTGTCTCAAATCTGGGTCACCGGGGCTTGTTCTAGCACATCTAACCTCTACGCTCAACATCTGAGAACACTTCTTAGGTTTGAAAACCACTTCTGTGGTTTTCTGACAATGACAAAAGCTTCTTTAGTACTAGTGTGTGCTCAGTCACTCAGTCGTGTCCGACTCTTTGTGACCCCATGCCTTGCAGCCCGCCAGGCTCCCCTGTCCATAGGATTTTCCCAGCAAGACTACTGGAGTGGCTTGCCATGCCCTCCTCCAGGGGATCTTCCCGACCCAGGGATCAAACCCACATCTCTTGAATTTCAGGTGAATACTTTACCACTGAGCCACTGGGGAGCCCTCAATCTGAACCTTAATGAGCACTAAAATCTTGTACCTAAGATTAATGAGAAAAAGAAGAGCCAGGTATGCGCAGTCTCCAATTTTGAGACAGTAGAGGCTAAGCCTCTGCCCCTAGGTACTTCAGCCCAATTAGCTGAGCTCACCCCACTCCAGTACTCCTGCCTGGAAAATCCCATGGGCGGAGGAGCCTGGTGTGCTGCAGTCCATGGGATCGCTAAGAGTCAGACACAGCTGAGCGACTTCACTCTCACTTTTCACTTTCCTGCATTGGAGAAGGAAATGGCAACCCACTCCAATGTTCTTGCCTGGAGAATCCCAGGAATGGGGGAGCCTGGTGGGCTGCCGTCTATGGGGTCGCACAGGGTCGGACACAACTGAAGTGACTTAGCAGCAAGATTAATGATATCGAGAGATATAAAATAATTGATATTTTTATTTGAGGGGAAATATTGATTTCATTTTTTAACTTCTACTTTGAAGGTAATTTAGATCTCTGCTCACCATATGTTCACCTCAGATACTTTTAAAGAATGTAATTTAAACTATAAAGGAAGTTTCAAAATTAAGGTTTAAAGTTTTCTGACCTAGAATGATGGCATCAGAAATTATTTTTAAAAATCTAAGTATCTGCATTTGAAATTCTTTAATTTTTAAAAAATTTAGTAGTTTCATTTTTTTAATGGTATTAATTTTAATTTCTGTTTTTAAACAAATGAAAAAGCTGTAGTATACAGATATGCCCACATCCTTTGTAATACCAGTCAGTATTCTCTCTCAGTGTCTTAGAATGATATGTGTTGTACCATTTGACTGGGTGGCTTGTTTTAATAGTGGCAGTAAAAGTCTAAAAGTTATACTGCATCAATGATCTATCAACTAAAAGCCTCTAGAGAAAACTTTAACACAGTTAAGAATAACCAGTTCAGTTCAGTTCAGTCGCTCAGTAGTGTCCAACTCTTTGTGACCCCATGGACTGCAGCATGCCAGGCTTCCCTGTCCATCACCAACTCCCAGACTTACTCAAACTCATGTCCATCCAGTCGATGATGCCATCCAACCATCTCAACCTCCATTGTCCCCTTCTCCTCCCGCCTTCAGTCTTTCCCAGCACCAGGGTCTTTTCCAGTGAGTCAGTTCTTCGCATCAAGTGGCCAAAGTATTGGAGTTGCCACTTCAGCCTCAGTCCATCCAGTGAATATTCAGGACTGATTTCCTTTAGGATGGACTGGTTGGATCTCCTTGCAGTCCAAGGGACTCTCAAGAATCTTCTGCAACACCACAGTTCAAAAACATCAAATCTTTGGCACTCAGCTTTCTTTACAGTCCCACTCTCACATCCAGACATGACTACTGGAAAAACCATAGTTTTGAGTAGACAGACCTTTGTCAGCAAAGTAATGTCTCTGCTTTTTAATATGCTGTCTAGGTTATTCATATGTTTTCTTCCAAGAAGCAAGCATCTTTTGATTTCATGGCTGCAGTCACCATCGGCAATGATTTTAGAGCCCAAAAAATAAAGTCGCTCACTGCTTCCATTGTTTCCCCATCTATTTGCCATGAAATGATGGGACTGGATGCCATGATCTTAGTTTTTTGAATGTTGAATTTTAAGCCAACTTTGTCATGCTCCTCTTTTACTTTAATTGAGAGGCTCTTTAGTTCCTCTTCATTTTCTGCATATCTGAGGTTATTGATATTTCTTCCAGCAATCTTGATTCCAACTTGTGCTTCATCCAGCCCAGTGTTTCTCATGATGTACTCTGCATAGAAGTTAAATAAGCAGGGTGACAATATACACAGCCTTGACGTATTCCTTTCCTGATTTGGAACCAGTCTGTAGTTCCATGTCCGGTTCTAGCTATTACTTCTTGACCTGCATACAGATTTCTCAGAAGGCAGGTCAGGTGGTCTGGTGTTCCCATCTCTTGAAGAATTTCCCACAGTTTGTTGTGATCCACACAGTCAAAGGCTTTGGCATAGTCAATAAAGCAGAAGTAGATGTTTTTCTGGAATTCTCTTGCTTTTTTTATGATCCAGGGATGTTGGCAATTTGATAACCAGTTCAGTTCTTCAAAATCTGTTATTGTGTCATGTATTTCATATAGCCATCTACTCATTTGCTGAGTTTTTAAATGAAAAAGTAAACACACAGAAAGATAGGTAGGTAGGTAGGTGGGTGGGTAGATAGATAGATAAGGAAAGCAAATGCAGTTCATGAGTTAATGTTTATTATTTACTTATTTTTAAAATATTTCTAAAATACTATCTAGAAGCTAATACAGAACCTGACACATTATTAACTGATGCTCCTCAAAAAGTGTCATCAAATGAATAAAAATAAGCAATTGGGCTTCCCTGGTAACTCAGTCAGTAAAGAATCTGCCTGCAGTGCAAGAGACCTGAGTTCAGTGCCTGAGTCAGGAAGATCCCCCGGAGAAGGAAATGGCAACCCACTCCATTGTTCTTGCCTGGAGAGCCCCATAGACAGAGGAGCCTGGTGGGCTACAACCCATGAGGTCACAAGAGTCAGGCATGACTTAGTGACCAAACCATCACCAAATATAAGCAAAGAAGAAAAGACAATATTACCAATATAAAATCAAGTATAATCTTGATTTTTTTCTCTTTTAGCTATAATTTAAGCACTTTCCTCCATAGTCACTTCAAACAGTGAAAGTACCTTTCAAATAATTTTAAAAATTATTTTAATTAACCACACTTGGAGCATAAGGAGAATAAAATATAATTTCTAAACCCTGCTTACTTGTTCTTTTGCTCTAAGGGAATACAGTTATCAGTATTCCCTAGTGGCTCAGTGGTAAAGAATCTACCTGCAGTAAGGAGACACAAGAGAGGTGAATTCAGTTTTTGGATTGTGAAGATCTCCTGGATAAGGGGATAGCAACCCACTGCAGTATTCTTGCCTGGAGAGCCCCACTTCCACTTCCATCAAGACACTTCCACTTCCATCCTGCATTGGCAGGCAGATTCTTTACCACTGAATCACTAGGGAAGCCCTAGGAGCATATTTTGAGGTTCTAAATGCAACTAAAGTGTTAGGCTTATTTACATCCTCACCTGGTGGACTTTTCAATTCTCAATTTTTGAGGCAGGAAGGAAAGTAAGAAAAAGAACATCTTATATGTGTATCTTCTCAAGGATTTTATGAAGCCAGAACTTCAGACTGCTTCAGGGAGACTCAGCTGGCTTTTTCATGGAGATGAAAAACCAAGCGAGAACATTTGGCAATAAGAAAAAGTAAATAGAATAGAATAGTAGGAAAATGGTGTACAGATGGAGATATTTTAATTAGTGTGATTATAATTTGGTCATCACTTAGTACACGGGTGGAGGAACTGTAGAATATTGGAAGAAATTCATACCTTAGAGATCATTTATATCAACTCTCATTGTAACCTAGTTTTTTAAAGGATCAAAAATGTCATTTCAGGCTAATTTGCAATGGAGCCTGGACTAAAATCTAGATCTCCTTGTAGGATTGAGTTTCTCAGCTTGTGTGATAGACAGCTTTGTAGCCCTAGGGTACCAACAGTGATAAAAGCAAGAACAGCCACCGTATGCATTAAACATGTACAGTAGTCCAGTCAGGAGACAGATGGCAGATGTTCTATTATATTTTCCTCCTTACAAAGGACTTGACAAGAATCTGGGAATCCAGGGCATGTTTGAGTCCAATTTAACAGTTCTGATCAATTTACCTTAATGTCCATTTTCCTGATGCACATATGCCTTTGAGATGTGTGTGTGTGTGCTAAGTCACTTCAGTTGTGTCCAAATCTTTGCAACACTATGGACTGTAGCCCTCCAGGCTCCTCTGTCCATGGGATTCTCGAGGCAAGAATACTGGAGTAAGTTGCCATGCCCTCCTCCATGCCATTGAGGTATGTGTCTTGAAAACCTAATTTGATAGAAATGGAACTCCAGCAAAGAAGGAGAGTGCTTTTAAGATGTTTTATCCCAAGCCCTGTCCTATGGTCTGTCATGACACTACAAAAAGTGTCATGATGAAAGAACTATGCATGCTTTTCTGCTGCTCATCTTGAATGAATGCAGCCGAGCTAGTGGTAGTAAGCCTAGGGCTCTGAAATCATATGGCTAGGTTCAGATCATGGCTCAGCCACCTCTATTTTAATGACCTTGGGCAAATTTCTTAGCCTCCTTAGCATGGTGTTTTTCTGTAAAACAGAATGGCGAGAGCCTTGTAGAGTGTTGTGAAGCTCAAAGAGGTAATGGACACACAGCATTTGTCACCATGCCTGGCACTATAGGTGTTCCCCCCAAAGCCGGCTATTATCATTTCCTATCATTGCTATGGGTCGGAGAAGGCAATGGCAACCCACACCAGTACTCTTGCCTGGAGAATCCCATGAACAGAGGAGCCTGGTAGGCTGCAGTCCATGGGGTTGTGAAGAGTCGGACATGACTAAGCGTCTTCACTTTCACTTTTCACTTTCATAAATTGGAGAAGGAACTGGCAACCCAATCCAGTGTTCTTGCCTGGAGAATCCCAGGGACGGGGGAGCCTGGTGGGCTACCGTCTGTGGGGTCACATAGAGTTGGACATGACTGAAGCGACTTAGCAGCAGAAGCAGCATTGCTATGGGTAGTGGGTATTGTCTCAGTGCTTTACAACCCAGGTGGTTGTATTAGTCACTCAGTCGTGTCTGACCCTTTGAGATCCCATGGACTGCAGCCCTCCAGGATCCTCTCTCTGTGGGATTCTCCAGGCAAGAACATTGGAGTGGGTGGCCATTCCCTTCTCCAGGGGATCTTCCCGACACAGGGATTGAACTCGAGTCTCCCACATTGCAGGCAGATTCTTTACTGTTTGAGCCACCAGGGAAGCCCATTTATAAGCCAGAAGTCTGCATAATCTTGGTCCCCTTGAAAATCAGAGGAGATGCCTGTGCTCACTGGAGAGCAAATGTGCATATAAATGTACATATGGTGTGGGTGTGTTTAAGCTGGAAGGGAGGCCTTTAAGTCACTACTACAGTATTGTACACATTTAACAGTAAAGTGGTTCCATGTCCACAGATTTGACCAACTGAGCACTGATCCGCAGAAGGGGAACCGCTGATCTGAGGGCTGAGTGTACTGCATTGCTTTATATAAGGAGCTTGAGCATCCTTAGATTTGGGTATCCACCCTGGGAGTCAGTCCCCCATGACTGCCAAGGGCCCTGTTATTTGCCAAGGGACTAAGCTGAGAACATTGTAAGCGCCACATCTGCACAAAAACCCCGTGAGAGAGGGTCTTTGGACCGTTGATTTAAGTTTTAATGTGGTCTAATTTTAATTAATTAAATTAATAAATTGATAGCATTCCTTTATTTAATATGATGGTTTGCATAAAGAAGAATCAGTGGAAAGTGTCTCTCCCATACTCATGGACTGCCAGTCATGTTCATTTCATCCCCAACTAATAAGACAGTTCTTGTGCCTTCCTCCACAGTTTAATGTACATATAAGCGAGGATTTATATAAATTCTTCCTCATGTACTTTTTTTTACAAAATTGTTAGCACACTATAAACATTATAGTCACCTTTTTTTTTTTTTACTAATTTAGCAGTTTTTTAGATATCCATTTGGTAGTAATAATAATAATAGAAGTACTATTTCATGAGTTATAATAAATTATAAACACTGTTTTAAAATTTACATGTATTCATTTAATGATCAAACAAACCCTGTGAACAAAGTACTTACTTATAGTATACCTAACTTACAGGCATCAGAAGTTATCAGTGTTGTGAATTTCAAATATTTTTCCTAGTATTTAATTTGCCATTTACTAGCTCATGCTAGTGGAGAAGGCAATGGCATCCCACTCCAGTACTCTTGCCTGGAAAATCCCATGGACGGAGGAGCCTGGTGGGCTGCCGTCTATGGGGTCGCACAGAGTCGGACACGACTGAGCAACTTCACTTTCACTTTTCACTTTCATGCATTGGAGAAGGAAATGGCAACCCACTCCAGTGTTCTTGCCTGGAGAATCCCAGGGATGGGGGAGCCTGGCGGGCTGCCGTCTGTGGGGTCGCACAGAGTCAGACACGACTGAAGCGACTTAGCAGCAGCAGCAGCAGCAGCTCATGCTAGTAATCACAGGCAGATTTATCAGTTTTTCATCACTTTTTGTGTTGGCTTGTAGCTTGAAAGCCTGCTATTTTCTAACTTTAAATAGGAATTCTTTCCTACTTTCTTCTCTTTTTTGTTGTTATTGTTTCTTGAATTTATATCAGTGGAAGTAGAAATATGGATTGAAATACTTTTCCAAATGGCTGTTGTCCACACACAGTTTATTGACCAGTCCAGCTTTCCCCACAGATATAAGATGACACTTGTACCACATGTTTAACTCTCATATGAACTGAGTCTGTTTCTAGACTTCCCTTACTCTTGCTTTCATCTGCTTGTCAATTTTGCTTATCACTTCTTACCATAAAGCAACATCTGACTTACCAAAGTTTTAGACAGAAACTTCAGCCTTTTTCATAGCTGCTAAAAAAAAAAACAGAAGAAGAAGACGTAAAATGCTAGCATTGTTGAGTGACAATAAAGATTAAACTGTTATCAGGAAAAGTGTTAATTGGTTTCCACTGTTCTCCAGAAGAGCTGTGCTTTTAAGAATTTCATTCCTTTCTATAATTAAACATTAAATTTTCAATAATGAAAGAAGCACCACTGGGTTTTCAGGAAAGTGCTCCTGTTTTAACACCATTGTAGAGAGTTTAGAATTTCTTTGTGAACAGAGAATAAATATCTAGTCACTAAATATAGATTCAAAATCGCAAAATATACTGCAGGAATGAAATGACACAGTGTGAAGATGGACCGAATTGCCATAGGTCTACAGATTCACCTGTAGCAAAATTTTATCTAAAGACCCATAGAGAATTATTTTAAAAGCATCCATTTTCACTTCTTAAACTGTTTCCTTCTTGGCAAAATTCTTTTGCTTGTCATTTGGAGGAAAGGCTGGAATTCTGACATCACTCATTCATAAACAGCTGAGTTTGGAGAGAACAGGATGGCAGAGGAGTAGGTGGACGTGGAGTACATCTCTCTCCACGAATACATCAGGAATGCAGCTTCAGACACAGAAGTGCATGCAGAACACCACCTAAAGCAGGCAGGAGGACCTGACCAGTGGAAAGGAATATATAGACCCACGCAAAGCTTGGTAGGATGAAGAAACTAGGGGGAAAAACAGAGTGTTAGAAGTACTGGACCTGCCCTTGGTGGGTGGGGGAACTGAAGCAGGGGTCTGATCTGCACATCAGGGCAATTGTCTGAGTCAGAGGAGAAACATTTAAGGCTTAGAGTGAAAGAGCTGACCTGGGGCAGCCTAAAAGGAATGAGAACCAGACAGTCCTTGCCGCAGCCATACATACCCCAGACAGGGACGCAGATCCCCTGGAAGGTGCAGCGGCTGGGAGCTGGAGTTTAGGGATTGTGGAGCAGTCCCAGGGTGAGGGCTGCTGTTGACTGTGGAGAGACGGATCAAGGGAATGTGAGGGAGGAGATCATGGTGGGAAATGCCTGTGGAGGAAAGCTGGGCAGCCATGAAAGCAAGGTGATGCTGCTGAGTCACGTGTAGGGGGTGGAGCCATCACCATAGCCTCTCTCTCCTCACAGGCCAGCATCAGCAACTGAACAATAGAGAGGCTGGCCCATCAAAAGCCTGATACACTGAACTACAGAGTAGGACCACACCCTTTAAGTGCCTGATGCGCCAATCTACAGAGTAGGACCCCAGCCAGGGGGCAGATGCTCCAAACAACAGAGAAGGACCCCAGGCAAGGGAGCCCTCTAAGTGCCTGAATGGGTGGAGCTATGGAGAAAGTCTGGCCAAAGAGGCCTTCTGATCACCAGCTACAAGAGGCTGAAAAAAGACTCTGATAGGGCCATAACTCCTGCGGTGGAGGCTGTCTGTGTCCCTGCACAATTGGCACTGCCAGGGTCCCCACAAGCCAAGCAGCTGCACCGCCTTCACGCTCAGCTCTCACTGGGGCAGAGCTGCCACAGGGAAAAAAGTCTTGTGTCCATGCACACAAGGTTGCTTTGGTCGTGTCCAACTCTTTGTGACCCTGTAGACTGTGGCCCTGCCAGGCTTCTCTGTCAGGGGGTATTCTCCAGGCAAGAATCTGGAGTGTATTGGCCAATACTGGTTGCCATACCCTTCTAGAGCACTTTATTTCCTGCTGCTCTAGCTGCCAACTCCTGAGTAGCTGGTGCTGCCAAAACCCCTGTGACCGAAGCAGCTGCACCGCCTCCACACCTGGCCCTCACTGGGGCAAACCCAAGCCCTCCAGAGCAGCCTCAGGAGCAAACCCCAGTGGACACCCACATGCAGAGGTGGAAATAAAACCACAATTGAAACTCAGGGTCAGTGTGTCTAAGGAAAAAGACCCAAAACCTTCCCACCAGCTGTACAGGTTGTGGATTAAATCCACACGATCAACTAGGCAGACTGTGTCTCTGGAATATATAAAAGGTCATTGAGAGCTCACACAAAAGAAAACGCACTAGTTCTGTTAGCTGTGGATGTTGGAGTCAAGAACACAGAGGAGTAGAACCAGATTAGAACCTGGGCTGCCCCCACAGTAGGTCCAGAGACCAGCACAGTTTTGGAGGGCATCCTAGGGAGATGAGGGGGACTGTGACTCCCAGCGTGGGAAAGGACTCTGACAGCGGTTACTCAAGAAAAACATTTGTTATTCTGTTTTGACTTGTTATGTAGATTCTTTTGGATTTTTTTTCTTTTTATTCCCCCTCTGTTGTAGTTCTCAATTTTATTGGCACTATGAAATCTAATTAAACTTTTGAGCTTTTGTATTTCTCAATCACATTTTTTATTGTTGTTATAAACCTCTGCTTCTATGATGGGCTTTTTCAATTCTGTGGAGTTTTCCTTTTTTCCTCTCTCTCTTTTTTTATTTTTAATTTTTTAAACCTATTATTATTATTTTTTCTACATTTATTCCTTTGTTTGCTTGTCCTACTGTTCTCTTCCCTTTGCAGTTAATCTTTAATGTATATAAATCTTTATCTACCTCTATTTAACTTTGCATATTATTCTTTCTTTCCTTTTCTCTCAACATATTTATTAGTTTTGTTTTCATTGCTTTATTCCCCACTTAGCACCTTGCTTTAGTTTTGTTTTCCATTTGTGCTTTAGTTTTGTTCTTAACTGGTAAATATAATTTTTTATTTCCTCTGTTTGCTGGGTCAGTCTACTGTACTTTATTTTTGTTGGACTGTTTTGACTTTGCTCAAGAGTGTATATGTATATGTGTATATTCCATTACTTTAATTATTATTTGCCTGATTTGTAATTGCCATTTGTCAGGGATTCATCATTGGTTTCTAAGTTTTGGATATTTGTCTTACTCTCAGTTAATGCCATAACAAACCACTTGTGGAATTTCTGTTCCTGACCAGAGATCAAGCCCGGAGCTTTTGGAGTAAGAGCACTGACTCTAAGACCCTAGACTATCGGAGAACTAACCCTAGGGAGTATCAGATAGTGAGCACTCACACAAAGGAAACCACTTGATCACAAGACCCAGCATCACCCACCCACCAGTAGCACCCTGTGCAGGACGCCTCATCTAAACAACAAATAAAACAAAAATACAAACCCAATCATCAGCAGACAGGATTACCACCTCACTCAGCCTTGCCCATCAGAGGAAAACAAACAAACAAAAACTCAGCACAAATCTCTCCCTATATGAAGCTTACAGAAACCACTGGGCCTTTTAGAAGGGCAGAAACCAAAAGGAAGAAAGACCTTTAAGAAAACCTTTAAGGGAAAGGAGACCTCAAACACAATAAGTTAAATAATAATAATAATGAAAAGGCGGAGAAATACTATACAAATGAAGGAACAAACTAGAAACACAGAAGTCCAAATAAATGAAGAGGAAATAGGCAAACTACCTGAAAAACAATTCAGAATAATGATAGCAAAAATGATCAAAAACCTTGAAAACAGAAGGGAGAAAGTGCAACAATCAATTAACAAAGACCTAGAAAATTAAAGAATAAATACACAAACAACACAATGACAGAAATTAAAAATACTCCAGAAGAAACCAAAAGCAGAACAAATCAGTGAACTGGAAGGTAAAATGGTGGAAATAACTTCTGAAGAGCAGAAAAATGTAAAAAGAAGGAAAAGAGCTGGGACAGTCTCAGAGACCTCTGAGACCATATCAAATGCACCAACATTCAAATTATAGGGGTCCCAGAAGAAGAAGAGAAAAAGAAAGGGTATGAGAAAATTTCTGAAGAAATTTTACTTGAAAATTTCCTCAACATGGAAAGGGAAATAGTCAGTCAAGTCCTAGAGGCACAAAGAGTCCCATACAGGATAAACACAAGGAGAAACACACCAAGGCACATACTAATCAAACTAACAAAGACTAAACACAAAGAAAGAATATTATAAGCAGCAAGGGAAAAACAACAAATAACATACAAGGGAAACCCCATATGTTTAACAGCTGACCTTTCAGCAGAAACTCTGCAGGCCAGAAGGGAATGGCAGGATATTTAAAGTAACTGAAAGGGGAAAATCTACAACTGAGATTATAGTACCTGGCGAGGATCTCATTCAAAATTGATGGAGAAATAAAAAGCTTCTCAGACAAGTAAAAGTTAAGAGAATTCAGTACCACCAAACCAATTTTACAGCAAATATCAAAGAGACTTACATAGTCAAGAAATACAAGAGAAGAAAAAAGATCTACAAAATCAACCCCAAACAATTAAGAAAATAGCAATAGGAACATATATATCAATAATTACTTTAAATATAAATGGATTAAATGCTCCAACCAAAAGACACAGACTGGCTGAATGGTTACAAAAACAAGACCCATAGATATGGTGTCTATAAGAAACCCACTCCAGACCTCATGACACACAGAGACTGAAAGTGAAAGGATGGAAAAATATATTCCATGCAGGTGGGAAGCAAAAGAAAGCTGGAGTAGCAATCCTCATATCAGGCAAAATAGACCTTAAAATAAAGATTACAGGAGATAAGGAAGGACACTACATAATGATCAAGGGATCGATCCAAGAGGAAGACATAACAATTGTAAATATATATGCACCCAACATAGGAGCACCTCAATACATAAGTCAAACACTGCCAGACTTAAAAGGAGAAACATACAGTAACACAATAATAGAAGGAGATTTAACACCCCACTCACACCAATAAGACAGAAAATTTATAATTAAGCACAAGTCTTAAGTGATACATTAGATGAGATGGATCTCATTGATATCCTCAGGACATTCCATCCAAATGCAGAAGAATACGCCTTCTTCTCAAGCGCACATGGAACATTCTCCAGGATAGACCACATCTTGGGTCACAAATCAGACCTCGGTAAATTTAAGAAAATTGAAATCATATCAAGCATCTTCTCTGACCACAATACTATGAGACTAGATATCAATTACAAGAAGAAAAAAAAAAAAAAAAACTGTGAGAAACACAAACGCATGGAGATTAAACAACATGTTTCCAAATAACCAACAGGTTACTGAAGAAATCAAAAGGGAAATCAAAAAATTTCTAGAAACAAACAAAACATGACAACTCAAAACCTATGGGATGCAGCAAAAGCAGTTCTAAGAGGAAGTTTATAGCAATACAAATCCTACCTCAAGAAAAAAGAAAAACATCAAATAGACAACCTAACTTTACACCTAAAACAATTGGAAAAGGAACAACAACAGCAACAACAAAACCAAAATTAGTAGAATGAAAGAAATCATAAAGATCCAAGCACAAATAATAAAAAAGAAATAAAAAACAATAGTAAAAATTAATAAAACTAAAAGCTGGTTCTTTGAGAAGATAAACAAAATTGACAAACCTTTAGCCAGACTCATCAAGAAGAAAAGAAGAATCAAATCAGCAAAATTAGAAATGAAAAAGGAGTGGTTACAACAGACCATGCAGAAACACAACAGTTTATAAGCAATATGGCAATAAAATGGATGACCTGGAAGAAATGGACAGATTCTTAGAAAAGTTCAGTCTTTCAAGACTGAACCAGGAAGAAATAGAAACTATGAACAACCCAATTACAAGCACTTAAATTGAAACTGTGATCAAAAGTGTCCCGAAAAACAAAAGCCCAGGACCAGATGGCTTCAGAGGAGAATTCTATCAAACATTTAGTGAGGAGCTAATGGCTATCCTTCTAAAACTCTTTCAAAAAATTGCAGAGGAAGGAACACTTCCAAACTTATTCTACAAGGCCACCATCACCCTAACACCAAAACCAGACAAAAACAATACAAAAAAAAAAGGAAAAGAAAGAAAGAAAAGAAAACTACAGACCAATATCACTGATGAACATAGATGCAAAAATCCTCAACAAAATTTTAGCAAACAGAATTCAGCAGCACTTCAAAAAGCTCATACACCATGACCAAGCTGGGTTTATTCCAGGAATACATGGATTCTTCAATATACAAATCAATGTGATACACCATATTAACAAATTGAAAGATAAAAACCATATCATCATCTCAATAGATGCAGAAAAAAGCCTCTGATAAAATTTAGCACCCATTTATGATTAAAACTCTTCAAAAATGGGTATAGAAGAAACTGACCTCAACATAGTAAAGGACATATATGATAAGCCTAAAGCAAACATTTGGAGAAGGGAATTTCAATCCACTCCATTATTCTTGCCTGGAGAATCCCATGGACAGAGGAGCCTGGCAAGTCACAGTCCATGGGGTCACAAAGAGTCAGACATGACTGAGCAACTAACGCTACAGCAAACATTATTCTCAGTTGTGAAAAGCTGAAAGCATTCCCCCAAAGATCAGAACAAGACAAGGGTGTCCACTTTCACCACTATTATTCAACATAGTTCTGGAAGTCCTAGCTATGAAGAAGAAAATGAAATAAAAGGAATCTAGATCAGAAAAGAAGTAAAGCTCTCAGTGTTTGCAGATGACATGATACTGTACATAGAAAACCATACAGATAGTATCAGAAAATTACTAGATCTAATCAGTGAATTTAGCAAAGTTGCAGGATACAAAGTTAATACACAAAATCACTTGCATTTCTATATACTAACAATGAAAAATCAGAAAGAGAAATTAAAGAATCAATCCAGTTCACCATTGCAACAAAAAGAATTAATTATCTAGGAATAAACTTACCTAAGGAGACAAAAGAACTGTACACAGAAAATTATAATACTGATGAAGAAATCAAAGATGACATAAACAGCTGGAGAGATATTCCATGTTCCTGGATAGGAAGAATCAATACTGTAAAAATGACTGTACTACCAAATGCAATCTACAGATTCAGTGTGATCCCTATCAAATTACCAATGGCATTTTTCATAGAACTAGAACAAAAAATTTCACAATTCATATGGAAACACAAAAGACCCCAAAAAGCCAAAGCAGTCTTGAAAAAGAAGAATGGATCTGGAGGAATCAACCTGCCTGACTTCAGATTATACTACAAAGTTACAGTCATCAAGACAGGAGGGTACTGGCACAAAAACAGAAATATAGACCAATGGAACAAGATAGAAAGCCCAGAAATAAACCCATGCACCTATGAGTCCCTTATTTTTTCACAAAGGATGCAAGAATATACAATGGGGCAAAGATGGCCTCTTCAGTAAACGGTGCTGGGAAAACTGGACAGCTACATGTAAAAATGAAATTAGAACACTTCCTAACACCACACACAAAGATAAATTCAAAATTGATTAAATATTTAAATATAAGATCAGAAACTATAAAACTTTTGGAGGAAAACATAGGCAGAACACTCGATGACATAAATCAAAGCAAGATCCTCTATGACCCACATCCTAGAGTAATGGAAATAAAAAGAAAAGTAAACAAGTGGGACCTGATTAAACTTAAAAGCTTTTGCACAGCAAAGGAAACCATAAGCAAGGTGAAAAGACAACTCTCAGAATGGGAAAAAAATAATAGCAAATGAAACAACTGACAAAGGATTAATTCCCAAAATATACAAGCAGCTCATACAACTCAATGCCAGAAAAACAGACAACGCAATCAAAATGTGGGAGAAAGACCTAAACACATTTCTCCAAAGAAGACATACAGATGGCTAACAAACACATGAAAAGATGCTCAACATCGCTCATTATTCAGTTCAGTCCAGTTCAGTTCAGTCACTCAGTCGTGTCCGACTCTTTACGACCCCATGAATTGCAGCACACCAGGCCTCCCTGTCCATCACCAACTCCTGGAGTTCACTCAAACTCACGTCCATCGAGTACGTGATGCCATCCAGCCATCTCATCCTCTGCCGTCCCCTTCTCCTCCTGCCCCCAATCCCTCCCAGCATCAGAGTCTTTCCCAATGAATCAACTCTTCGCATGAGGCGGCCAAAGTACTGGAGTTTCAGCTTTAGCATCATTCCTTCCAAAGAGCACCCAGGACTGATCTCCTTCAGAATGGACTGGTTGGATCACCTTGCAGTTCAAGGGACTCTCAAGAGTCTTCTCCAACACCACAGTTCAAAAGCATCAATTCTTCAGTGCTCAGCTTTCTTCACAGTCCAACTCTCACATCCATGCATGACCACTGGAAAAGCCATAGCCTTGACTAGATGGACCTTTGTTGGCAAAGTAATGTCTCTGCTTTTGAATATGCTATCTAGGTTGGTCATAATTTTGCTTCCAAGGAGTAAGTGTCTTTTAATTTCATGGCTGCAGTCACCATCTGCAGTGATTTGGAGCCAAAAAAAAAAATAGTCTGACTGTTTCCACTGTTTCCCTATCTACTTGCCATGAAGTGATGGGACCAGATGCCATGATCTTCGTTTTCTGAATGTTGAGCTTTAAGCCAACTTTTTCACTGTCCTCTTTTACTTTCATCAAGAGGCTTTTTAGTTCCTTCTCACTTTCTGCCATAAGGGTGGTGTCATCTGCATATCTGAGGTTATTTATATTTCTCCCAGAAATCTTCATTCCAGCTGACTGTGGCTCAGATCATGAACTCCTTATCACTCATTATTAGAGAAATGCAAATCTGCAATTCATGGGGTCTCAAAGAGTCAGACACGACTGAGCGACTGAACTGAACTGAAATGAAATGAAATGAAAGCTACAGTGAGATACCACCTCACACCGATCAGAATGGCCATGATAAAAAAGTCTACAAAAAATAAATGCTGGAGAGGGTATGGAGAAAAGGGAACGCTCTTGCACTCTTGGTGGTAATGTAAACTGATATATCCAACATGGAAGATGGTATGGAGACTCCTTAAGAAACTAGGAATAAAACCACCATATGACTCAGAAATTCCACTCCTCGGCATGTATCCCATTGTTCATTGCAGCACTATTTGCAATAGCTAGAACATGGAAGCAGCCTATCAAAGAGTCAGACACGACTGAGCGACTGAACTGAACTGAAATGAAATGAAATGAAAGCTACAGTGAGATACCACCTCACACCGATCAGAATGGCCATGATAAAAAAGTCTACAAAAAATAAATGCTGGAGAGGGTATGGAGAAAAGGGAACGCTCTTGCACTCTTGGTGGTAATGTAAACTGATATATCCAACATGGAAGATGGTATGGAGACTCCTTAAGAAACTAGGAATAAAACCACCATATGACTCAGAAATTCCACTCCTCGGCATGTATCCCATTGTTCATTGCAGCACTATTTGCAATAGCTAGAACATGGAAGCAGCCTAGATGTCCATCGACTAAGGAATGGATAAAGAAGTAGTGGTACACATACACAATGGAATATGACTCAGGCATAAAAAGGAGTGCATTTGAGTCAGTTCTGATGAGGTGGATGAACCTAGAACCTATTATACAGAGTGAAGTGAGTCAGAAAGAGAAAGATAAATACCATATTCTGCCTGGTAGGCTACAGTCCATGGGGTCGCGAAGAGTCAGACATGCCTCAGCGACTTCACTTTCACTTTCCACTTTCATGCACTGGAGAAAGAAATGGCAGCACGCTCCATTATTGTTGCCTGGAGAATCCCAGGGATGGGAGCCTGGTGGGCTGCCGTCTATGAGGTCGCACAGAGTCGGACACGACTGATGTAACTTAGCAGCAGCAGCAGCAATGTATATATACAGAATTAGAAAAATGGTACTGAAGAATTTATTTACAGGGCAGCAATGGAGAAAAGAGTGAGATGTATGGAAAGAGTAACATGGAAACTACATTACCATAAGTAAAATAGAGAGCCAATGGGATCTGCTCTATGGCTCATGAAACTCAAGGAGGGGCTCTGTATCAACCTAGAGAGGTGGGGTGGAGAGGGAGATGGGAGTGAGGTTCAAAAGGGAGGAGATATATGTATACCTATGGCTGATTCATGCTGAGGTTTGATGGAAAACAGCAAAATTCTGTAAAGCAATTATCCTTCAATAAAAAAATAAAAAGAGGTAAAAAAGTGGAAAAAAAATAAAGAGCTGATTTTGAGACCTAAGGACAAGAAAAAGAGGGCAGTTGTGCAGTGATTACATGGCAGCGGCTTTTTCTCAAGTGAGATTGCCTCCATGGCACCGTCTTTTAGGGCTATTTCCCCCCCCCCCCCGAAGGGAACTTTGGACCCATGCTTAGTAGGATACCCCCTGGAGTTCAGTTTCCTGTGAAGACAGACCTTCACAGTGAACTCTGGTTCTTTCTCTCCCTCTTTCTTGTTGGCATGTAATTGCTTTACAACGTTGTGTTCGTTTTTGCTGTGCAAGGAAGTGGCTCAGTCACTGTGTACATATATACTCTCCCTCCTGAAGCTCCTTCCCTCTCACTCCCATCCTACCTTCTGGGTGACCACAGAGCACCGAGCTGAGCCCCCTGTACCAGACAGCAGCTTTCCACTAGTTACCTGTTTTATACCTGGTAGTGGGTATTTGTCGGAGCTGCTCTTCCCACTCATCCCACCCTCTCCTTTCCCGCGCATGTCCACACATCCACGTGTTCTCTGTGTCTGTGTCTCTATTCTTACCCTGCAAATAGATTCACCTGTATTACTTTTCTAGATTCCACATGTATTTGTGAATACATGATATTTGTTTTTCTGACTTACTTCACTCTGTATGGCAGACTTTAGTTCCACCCATGTCTCTACAAATGACCCAATTTCATTTCTTTTATGGCTGAGGAATATTCCACTGTACATCTGTACCACAACTTCTCTATCCATCTGTCAGCACCTTTAGGCTGCTCCCACATCTGGGCTATTGTAAATTGTGCCACAAGAGAACACAGTGGAGACAAGACTGCCACGTCAAGGGTTCTGGACTAGAGTGGTGAGGTGAGAGCATGCTCTCAAATCCCTAGAGGAATGGAATTTGGAAAAGAGCCATTGAACGAAAAGACTAAGATTGTTTTTATTCTCGTCACATCAAAGTATATTAACAACCTACGACAAGCAGGGTAGCATGGCCAAGCGGTCTAAGGTGCTGGATTAAGGCTCCAGTCTCTTTGGGGGCATCGGTTTGAATCCCAGAGCTGCCAGCTTGTCTATATCTTTAGGCTTCCCATGTGGTGCTAGTGGTAAAAAAAAAAAAAAAAACCTGCCTGAAATGCAGGAGACATAAGAGATGCAGGTTTGATCTCTGGGTCAGGAAGATCCCCTGGAGGAGAGCATGCAACCCACTCCTGTGTTCTTGCCTGGAGAATCCCATGGACAGAGGAGCCTGGCGGGCAGAGTCAGACATGACTGAGCAACTAAGCCCATTCCTATTTACTTCTGAGAATTTTTATGTGCCCCAGACTGTTTTAAAGCTGAAAGTGACCTTAGAGAGTTTACTCTTTAACCTTTTATTTTAGATAAGAAGTATTAATTTTGTGCAACTACCTTGTTAAGTATAAAGAGAGATAACATTTGTCATTGTTTATACATTTCAAAAGAATTCAAGTTTGCAGTCAGGACACACAGACATTGTCCCTATTGTCACTTATTCTTCACATTAGTGCAGTTGAGGAATGTGCCTGTTACTGGTGGGAATTAGGATATTCAGATGTAAGTAGCACCTCTATTTTCAATTCAGTCGAGTTCAGTTACTCAGTCGTGTCTGACTCTGCGACTCCATGGACTGCAGCATGCCAGGCTTCCTTTTCCATCACCAACTCCCAGAGCTTGCTCAAACTCATGTCCATCAAGTTGGTGATGCCATCCAACCATCTCATCCTCTATCATCCCCTTCTCCTCCCGCCTTCAATCCTTCCCAGCCTCAGGGTCTTTTCCAATGAGTCAGTTCTTTGCATCCAGTGACCAAAGTATTGGAGCTTCAGCTTCAGCATCAGTCCTTCCAATGAATATTCAGGGATGATTTCCTTTAGGATGGACTGGTTGGATCTCCTTGCAGTCCAGGGGACTCTCAAGGCTCTTCTCCAACACCATAGTTCAAAAGCATCAATTCTTTGGCGCTCAGCTTTCTCTATAGTCCAACTCTCACATCCAGACATGACTACTGGACAAACCATAGCTTTGTCGGCAAAGTAACATCTCTGCTTTTTAATATGCTATGTAAGTTGGCATAGCTTTTCTTTCAAGGAGCAAGCGTCTTTTAATTTCATGGCTGCAGTCACCATTTGCAGTGATTTTGGAGCCCCCAAAAATAAAGTTTCTTACTGTTTCCATTGTTTCCCCGTTTATTTTCTTTGAAGTATGGGACTGGATGCCATGATTTTAATTTTCTGAATGTTGTTTTAAGCCAAATTTTTTCACTCCTTTCACTTTCATCAAGAGGCTCTTTAGTTCTCCTTCGCTTTCTGCCATAAGGGTCATGTCATCTGCATATCTGAGGTTATTGATATTTCTCCCAGCAATCTTGATTCCAGCTTGTGCTTCATCCAGCCTGGCATTTCTCATGATGTACTCTGCATATAAGTTAAATAAGCTGGGTGACAATATACAGCCTTGATGTATTGCTTTCCCGATTTGGAATCAGTCTGTTGTTCCATGTCCAGTTCTAATTGTTGTTTCTTTATCTGCGTACAGATTTCAGGAGGCAGATAAGGTGATCTGATATTCCCATCTCTTGAAGAATTTTCCACAGTTCATTGTGATCCACACAGTTAAAGGCTTTGGTGTAGTCAATAAAGATTAAGTAGGTGTTTTCTGGAACTCTCTTGCTTTTTTGATAATTCAACAGATGTTAGCAGTTTGATCTCTCATTCCTCTGCCATTTCTAAATCCAGCTTGAACATCTGGAAGTCCACAGTTCAGGTACTGTTGAAGCCTGGCTTGGAGGATTCTAAACATTACTTTGTTAGCGTGTGAGATGAGTGCAATTGTGTGGTAGTTGGAACATTCTTTGGCATTGCCTTTCTTTGGGATTGGAATGAAAACTGACCTTTTCCAGTCCTGTGGCCACTGCTGAGTTTTCCAAATTTGCTGGAATATTGAGTACAGCACTTTCACAGCATCATCTTTTAGGATTTGAAATAGCTCAACTGGAATTCCATCACCTCCACTAGCTTTGTTCATAGTGATGCTTCCTAAGGCCCACTTGACTTCACATTCCAGGATGTCTGGCTCTAATTGAATGATAACACCATCCTGGTTATCTGGGTCATGACAATCTTTTTTGTCTAGTTTTTCTGTGTATTCTTGCTGCCTCTTCTTAATATCTTCTGCTTCTGTTAGGTCCATACCATTTCTTTCCTTTATTGTGTGCATCTTTGCATAAATTTTCCCTTGGTATCTCTAATTTTCTCGAAGAGATCTCTGGTCTTTCCCACTCTATTGTTTTCCTCTATTTCTTTGCATTAATCACTGAGGAAGGCTTTCTTATCTCTCTTTGCTATTCTTTGGAACTCTGCATTCAAATGGGTATGTCTTTCCTTTTCTCCTTTGCCTTTCACTTCTCTTCTTTTCTCAGCTAATTGTGAGGCCTCCTCAGATAGCCATTTTGCCTTTTGCATTTATTTTTCTTGGGGATGGTCTTGATCACTGCCTCCTGTACAGTGTTGTGAACCTCTGTCCAGAGTTCTTCAGTCACTCTATCAGGTCTAATCCCTTGAATCTATTTGTCCTTCCATTGTATAATTGTAAGGAATTTTATTTAGATCATACCTGAATGGTCTAGTGGTTTTCTCTACTTTCTTCAATTGAAATCTGAATTTTGGAATAGGGAGTTCATGATCTGAGTCACAGTTAGTTCCCGGTCTTGTTTTTGCTGACTGTATAGAGCTTCTCCATCTTTGTCTGCAAAAAATATAATCAGTCTGATTACAGCATTGACCATCTGGTGATGTCCATGTGTACAGTCTTCTCTTTTGTTCCTGGAAGAGGGTGTTTGCTATGACCAGTGCATTCTCTTGGCCGAACTCTGTTAGCCTTTCCCCCTGCTTCATTCTGTTCTCCAAGGTCAAATTTGCCTGTTACTGCAGGTATCTCTTGACTTCCTGCTTTTGCATTTCAGTCCCGTATAATGAAAAAGACATCCTTTTTGGGTGTTAGTTCTAGAAGCTCCTATAGGACTTCATAGAACCGTCCAACTTCAGCTTCTTCAGCATTACTAGTTGGGGCATAAACTTGGATTACTGTGATATTGAATGATTTCCCTTGGAAATGAACAGAGATCATTCAGTCACTTTTGAGATTGCACCCAAGTACTGCATTTCAGACTCTGTTGTTGACTATGTGTGACTATCTTAGTTCTTCCCAAGTTAAGGAAAGTGTTCTTTTATGCTTTTTGTCCGTTTTGCATACTTCTTCCTTTCTTTCAGGTCCACGGGTCACAGTCTTAAACTGCACAAATATCACCCCTAAGTTTTCCTCTTATGGGTCCCAAGTATTATCCCCCACTCCCTTGGATGACATGGTGACCTCTAGAAAGAGTTCTGTACACCAGTATTTTTCAAACTATAATGTGTGTGCAAAGCATATTGTCACAATACAGGTTCTGATTGGCTTGTTTTTATCAAGGTTCATGAGCTGCTTGTATATTTTAGAGATTAATCTTTTGTCCATTGCTTCATTTGCAGATGTTTTCTCCCATTCTGAGGGCTGCATCTTGTTTATGATTTCCTTTGCTGTACGAAAAGCTTTTAAGTTTAACTAGTCCCTATTTGTTTATTTTTGTTTTGTTTTCATTACTCTAGGAAGTGGGTCATAAAAGATCTTTCTGTGGCTTATGTCAAAGAGTGTTTTTCTCATGCTTTCTTCTAAGAGTTTTATAGTGTCCAGTCTTACATTTACATCTTTAATCAATTGAGTTTATTTTTGTGTATAGTGTTAGATACTGTTCTAATTTCAGTCTTTTATAGGCATGTGTCCAGATTTCCCAGCACCTCTTACTGAAGAGGCTCTCTTTTCTCCATTGCATCTTCTGACATCCTTTGTCATAGCAATTATATTCCAATTTTAAAAAATTAAAATGTCAAAATGAAGGTTCCACTTCAGCACTCTGGACAGCTCCCAGTGATGCTGGTCAGGGGACCACGTTGAGGAGCAAGGCATTGGTCATCACAATGCTTTCATGTCTCATCTTGTCCTCTCTAGCACTGGCTTACTACCACAAAACTGTTCAGACATATAAGAAAAAGTTCTTATCTGTTCCTTACCACTCCCAAGAATAAATGTTTAAAATAGTAACTAGGAAAAATGTAAAGTGTTTATTCCAACACTGCTGACAGAAGTCATAAATCTAAGCCAGTTGTACTGAAGAAGTGTAATTTCAGCTTGGCTTTGGGTATCTGTTGAGAAAACAGCATCTTCTACCCAAAATCCTCTGTTATTTTAAGCCAGCGTGTTCTAATTCCTGGTTTCTTGACCAACAGATGAAGTTTTTATTTCAGAGGTTGGGGGGAAAAAATACAATCCCTTCTGTATGCCTTCAGACACCCCCACTAGACATAGTTAAGTCCCAGGAAGTGGAGAAGGGTTAGACCTGTGCATCTCAGTGACTAGGTATAAAATAACAATTTGTATCTTCATTATCTGATTTCCAAAGGCTAATAAGCAGTGTTTTCCCAGTGACAATGAAGAAACTCAACCTCAAATGAGATGGGCTCACTACTTATCAATGCTTTGCCTGCTCTTCCTGTTGGAGTTCTTTACTCCTCAGAATCAACAAAGAAAGCTCATTTGTTTCACTTTGTGAAAACTCTTCATTTTTCCCTCAGACTTTCCATTTCATGCTGTGTGAATTTTATTAAGATCTCTTTCACAGAAGCTAAGTGCTGGCTCTATGGGGCCCTAAGGGCTGGCAGTCGCAGCCTCTGTAATTTCTAAAGCCTCTTGAGACATTTATTTTCTACCAAAACTCCTCAGAAAATCACAGAGAAGAATCTAAAATCTCTTTGGTGCTGGAAGATGGGAGTTGGCCTCATGAGTATTTCATGCAAATCTTTTGGTATTACAGCCTGAAAACAACAACACGGCAGTCCTGTTAATATCCATTCTGTGAATGGGAACATCATACTGATACTCAGTGCCTCTTTCTGAAGGCCTCCAGCTATTTTTAAAAGCTGGTTTAAAATACTAATTAATTTTTTTTTTTATTTTAGAATTCAGTTCAGTTCAGTCGCTCAGTCATGTCTGACTCTGCAACCCCATGAACCACAGCACACCAGGCCTCCCTGTCCATCACCAACTCCTGGAGTTTACCCAAACTCATGTCCATCGAGTCAGTGGTGCCATCCAGCCATCTCATCCTCTATCGTCCCCTTATCCTCCTGCCCCCAATCCCTCCCAGCATCAGGGTCTTTTCCAATGAGTCAACTCTTTGCATGAGGTGGCCAAGGTATGGAGTTTCAGCTTCAGCATCAGTCCTTCCAATGAACACCCAGGACTGATCTCCTTTAGGATGGACTGGTTGGATCTCCTTGCAGTCCAAGGGACTCTCAAGAGTCTTCTCCAACATCACAGTTCAAAAGCATCAATTCTTCAGGACTCAGCTTTCTTCACATTCCAACTCTCACATCCATACATGACCACTGGACAAACCATAGCCTTGACTAGATGGACCTTTGTTGGCAAAGTAATGTCTCTGCTTTTGAATATGCTGTCTACATTGTTCATAACTTTCCTTCCAAGGAGTGAGCATCTTTTAATTTCATGGCTGCAGTCACCATCTGCAGTGATTTTGGAGCCCAGAAAAATAAAGTTTAATTTGTCTTGGTTAATAAAATATATCCATAATCTTGCTGCCTGAGAAACTGTCAGTGGTTTTATTCCAAGAAAAAATTGTTTTAAAGGTGCATGAGTGCTAAGCCGTTTCAGTCATGTCCTACTCTTTGCGATGCCAAGAACTGTATCCCACAAGGCTCCTCTCTCCATGTGATTTCCCAGCCAAGAATACTGGAGTGGGTTGCCATTTCCTCCTCCAGGGGATCTTCCTGACCCAGGGATCAAACTCGTGTCTTTTAAGTCTCCTGCATTGGGAAGTGGGTTCTTTACCACTAGCACCACCTAGGAAACCCCATTTTAAAAAGTAATCATACTTAAATAATTGAAAAGGAATTTGTATTCTGATCTTTTTTCCTCTTGAATTTACATTGTAAGAATTTTAGTCAGATCCCTGGTGGCCAGGTGGTTAGGATTCTGTGCTTTCACTGCTGTGGTCCAGGTTGAATCTCTGGTTAGGGAACTGAGATCTCACAAGCCATGCGGCATGGCCGAAAGAAGAAAAAGAGTTTCAGTGTTATTATGTACTTTCATAAATGACACAATAATAGCTTTGTAATAGTCCATCAGATAAAAATATTATATTTAAACAGATTCTGTATGGTGGATGTTGAGATTAGTTTCATATTTTCTCTATGATGAAATAATCATAACCAACATTTTTGAGCACTTAATACATGCTAAATGACACAAAATATTGTATCATCTCTTAACTGTCATAATGATCTTATGACATATCTATTATAATTTTTTCCTGCTGGAGATGTTGAAAGGAAGGTTATCTTGCTCAAGGTCACACTGCTGGTAAGTGGCTGAGCCAAGGTTCAAACAAATATTCTTACATCCATGTTGAGTCTCCTCTCTGGCATGTTGTCTCTTGGTGTATACTGAGATTTATGTAAGGATTCTTCAGTTTGAATAAAAGTTTCAACCTATATATGCAAATCCTTAAAGTCTGCTCCTTGGTTCCTGCTGCAATGAGTATAAAATTGCAGATTTTCATTCTTAACATTTCAAGAGCTATCAAGTCATAGGAGATAGTGCTATGATATCAATGTGAAGGTTCTTAAAACAACAGTTTGTTTTTATTCTTTAAATATTGGTAAGACTTGCACTGTCATAACTGAAATTGCTTTTACACTGCTGTGAACACTTCATCTTTAAAATTCCAAATGTGCATGGATATTCACCCATAGTTTCATCCTCATGCACCATTTATAGACGCATCGGTTGGTTAGCCAGCTGGTTGGTTGGTTGGTTGGTTGGTTGGTTTGGTCCAAGATGAATCTGCTTCACTCATGCCTGTGTGGGTCAACGCGGAGGGGGTTACAGGGCGAGGAGAACTGTTGCGCACTTGAGCACATGAAGACCCATCTGTTTCCCTGTCTCTGTTCTCACAGAATGTGTGACACAGGAGAAGGCCTGTTCACTTTTCAAACAAGGGAAGGAGAAATGATCTATCAGAAGGTCCATTCTGCGACACTGGCCATAGCTGAGCAGCATGAGAGATTAATGCTAGAAATGGAGCAGAAGGCCCGGGTAAGGCCCCTTCCTTGGTAACCTAACAGCTTGGAAATGAATGTCCCTGAGCTCCAATGCGAATCGTGTAAATGTGGGTCCATTCAGGACAGCGCCTCAGTGTCCACCCCCACCTCTGGCCCTGAGGCTTGTCCCAATTATGGAACCTCATCTCTCCAATATTCTATTCAGCTTATGAGAAAAGAAGCTGTTTGTGGCCACTGCAGGGAGCCATGCACCTTGTGTATGTACCTATGACCTGTTGCCATGGTTACCCAAAGAGGGATGGAGTGCTCAAACAGAGAGCAGTGCCCTCTGCATATCTCCACATGTAGCCATACAATCAGCGATGCGAATGTGGACCCACAATAACAAGGAAACTATGTTTCTACCAGAAAGTGTTCCATTTTTCTTTCTGTCTTTGTATTTATTTTAAATTCTCTGAAACTTCTAGCTCTTTCTGTCCATGTTTCAGAGCCAATACTAAAATGTTTTCAGAAGGCACTTATACTGTTTACCAGGTGTCTATTATCCTGTCCTGGAACTATGCTGTAGCTTCAAGGTCAAGCTTAGAGATAATTTCATAAAGTATCTGAAATAGCAAAATTTACAAGTATCTGAAAAACAATATAAGCTTTACTACTAACTTCTTTGAAAAACAAACAAAAGAATTATTATTGGTCATTGAACATCAAAAGAGATCAATATTGTCTTTCTTCAAAATTGATAGGGATGCACTAGAACCCATCTATGAAAGGACAAAAGTGGAGTTTTGAGAAATAGGTGGGTCACTACCCAGAAAAATACTCATAATTCTATTCCATTAAAAGACTATGGGGCTTTCTATCTAGTATTATTTTATTTGGACTTTAAAAAATTTCAAATACATAATAACTTGAAATGTGAAATTATCTTTTAAATGTAAGAAGACAAAGTGGTTTAAGGAATGAATTTACATTATTCTTAATACATTTCAAATTTTGTCAATACTACATATACATTTTTGTCTCTCTATCCAAGATATGGTTTAAAGAGCCTTCCTAATATCTAAGGGTGGCAGGTGCAAGTCACGCTTCCATTTGGCCTTCAGTGGGAGGTAAAAGAGTAGCTAGAACATAAAGAGGAGTACTAATATGAGACTATGGGATTAATTGATGAAGCACCACCAGAGGTTGGTAGGATTTAGTCTTTAGAAAGATTTGGGTTAAATTTAAATTATTTTAATAATTATCTAAATAATATGATATTTTTCTAATGGCTTAAATTGGGAGAAAAAATGTATAACTACCAAATTTCAAGTTATTTGAGTAACTGGCACAGTCATTATCAGTCCATATTTATAATCTGCTAGTGTTCATTTTCAGCTAAAATTAACAACTGTGAGGTCATTTGCTATTAGTCAACAGGTGTCAAAGTCAAAGTGAAGCCACTCAGTTGTGTCTGACTCTTTGTGACCCCATGGACTTCAGCCTCCCAGGCTCCTCCATCCATGGGATTTTCCAGGCAAGAGTACTGGAGTGGGGTGCTGTTTCCTTCTCCAGGGGATCTTCCCAACTCAGGGATTGAACGTGTGTCTCCCGCATTACAGGCAGGCACTTTACCCTCTAAGCCATCAGGGAAGCCTTAGTCAACAGGTGTAGTTCTGTACCTTGTGCCAAAAGATTTGCAACACCAAATTTAATTCACCTTTGCCTTTGATGCAGTTATATTTTGTCTTATCCTGTGCCACTGAGAAGCAAGGGAAGAGGAGGGAGGCTGTTGCTGTGATGGGGATGGTACAGATGGAAGGTCCACCAACTGAGATCTCAGGCAGTGGAAGCCAGGATCGGGGTACACCAAAGATCTGAGTGCTTGATAATGGAAGGGGAAGGGGACAGATATTAAAATAGCAGGCTCAGGGCATCTTTGATCATCCAGTGGCTTAAATTGGGTGAAAAAGTGTGACTACCAACTTTCAAATTATTTGAGAACACAGGGGAAATTATTAAAGCTACATATTTGAACCAATGGCACCTCTCGAATTTGTTTCTATTTTATGGAGATCATGCTGCTGCTGCTGCTGAGTCGCTTCAGTCCTGTCCGACTCTGTGCGACCCCATAGATGGCAGCCCACCAGGCTCCGCCGTCCCTGGGATTCTCCAGGCAAGAACCCTGGAGTGGGTTGCCGTTTCCCTCTCCAATGCGTGAAAGTAAGTCACTCAGCCATGTCTGACTTTACTCAACCCCATAGACTGCAGCCTACCAGTCTCCTCCATCCATGGGATTTTCCAGGCAAGAGTACTGGAGTGGGTTGCCATTGCCATAATCTTAGATAAAACACTCCAAGTTCTTCTAATTCTGTTGTCAAAACCAAAGGTGCTCCACTTTGCATGTGCAACATTTTCAAGGAAAGTTTTCATTGTTTCAGTGATAACAGCCATTCATCAGAACACACATGTTAAAGGTGCTTACGTGGCCCTGCCCGTGACGTGGCCCTGCCCGTGAAGGGTGAGTGTAGGCTAACTTCATCATCGACAAGAGCTCAAAGACCCTGAAATAATTTAATTTTGGATTTCAATGAATCTGTTACACACATACACATACAATTACACACACAAACATAAATAATATAAAAGAAACTTCTTGTTTTAATTTGCTTTGTATGTTCTTAAGCTTTACAAGTGCTATGAAATGTCCACAGGAACATGATGAGAAGACATAAATGGAATTTTTAAAACATAGGTTTTCCCTTATAGTCTATCAAAAATAAGTGAAGGAAGGGGGAATTGTCGTTAGTCATTTCTAACTTCATAACAATGTGATTTAAAAGCAAAGAACCCCCCATAACAAAAGTTACAGTTTGTCCTTTAAAAACATAGTGTCTGGAATGCTCCTTTTTTCAGTCATTCTTGCTTCCTTGTCACCTGAAAAGCTCTGTGCACAATTTAAGGACAAAGAGCATCAGTTCAGTTCAGTTCAGTGCAGTCACTCAGTCACGTCCGACTCTGCGACCCCATGAATCGCAGCACACCAGGCCTCCCTGTCCATCACCAACTCCCAGAGTTCACTCAGACTCACATCCATCGAATCAGTGATGCCATCCAGCCATCTCATCCTCTGTCACCCACTTCTCCTCCTGCCCCCAATCTCTCCCAGTATCAGAGTCTTTTCTAATGAGTCAACTCTTCACATGAGGTGGCCAGAGTACTGGAGTTTCAGCTTTAGCATCATTCCGCCAAAGAAATCCCAGGGCTGACCTCCTTCAGAATGGACTGGCTGGATCTCCTTGTAGTCCAAGGGACTCTCAAGAGTCTTCTCCAACACCATAGTTCAAAAGCATCCATTCTTCGGCGCTCAGCTTTCTTCACAGTCCAACTCCCACGTCCATACATGACCACTGGAAAAACCATAGCCTTGACTAGACGGACCTTTGTTAGCAAAGTAATGTCTCTGCTTTTGAATATGCTATCTAGGTTGGTCATAACTTTCATTCCAAGAAGTAAGCGTCTTTTAATTTCATGGCTGCAGTCACCATCTGCAGTGATTTTGGAGCCCAAAAAAATAAAATCTGACACTGTTTCCACTGTTTCCCCATCTATTTCCCATGAAGTGATGGGACCAGATGCCATTATCTTCGTTTTCTGAATGTTGAGCTTTAAGCCAACTTTTTCACTCTCCTCTTTCACTTTCATCAAGAGGCTTTTTACAGCATCAGTGGTGTTGAAATATGAGCAAGATAGCAAACCACGGGTAATGCCTAAAAAACACCACTGGCGGGACTTAAAGGGGCTGCTGTCCAAAACTGTCACTTCTGTGGTCTTCCTAAGCTCCAGTGGATGGAGAAAAACAACAAAAGTCTCACGTAGAATGTCCTTCCTAGAAAACAAATAGTTTTCTTTCTCTAAGGTAGTAAGGTGAAGTTACTAGAAATAAAAAAGTTAAAGTCACACATTTAACAAACGAGAAAGTTTTACTGTTCCCCAAACAGTAAGCCTTTTGAACTGTAAGCATTTGTAAACGAATGATCTTACTTCCCTTTATAATGTAAGATGAAAAGAAATCTGGTGGGGAGACAGCACTGCCTGCCTCCCCAGCCGCCCCACTGGCACTTAGTAGGTCTAATGCTGCCTGCCTCAGAGGAGGGCGGGGGCGGGGGGGGAGAACGATCCTGTTTCATGTACAACTGACTTAGACTGCAACTCGAAGTTGGTGTATTTGCCCTTTCAGATTTATACATGATCACAGATCTTACCCAAGATTGACTGCTACCAGCCTATGAAATAGTTCTTGTCTAAGGAGCTGTATGACCAAGGAAATGCTATTCCATGGCCTGGATTCCAAGCTGGGTATCTTTTTCATGGTTTAATGTCTCTCAAGTCAGATGAGAGTTAACGGTTTAATTAGCAGTGCTGTTCTTTCCTAGTGCTCCATAAAATCATGTGTCATTCTAATGATGGCATCCTGGAGTGTATAAAATACCATAATACTTGTCGTAAGTATTCTGAAGACTCTAAACTGTTATTCCCAACTGGCACTAAATTATGTCTTTCAGTTCCTTTCGAGTCCCTGTCTAACAAGGCAGGGAGTACCATGTGCCCATTTGTACATTTTGAAGAAATAGGAAAGCTTCCAGAATGGGACCTGTCCTGGGCAGTTTGTCTTTCTTTTGAGTGACAGCATTCTTTATACCCGCATTTTACATGAATCTCTATCAGCCTTGGGGGGAAAAAACACTAGATCGCCCATACTGAAAAGGTGAAGAATTTGGAAGCAAAATAATCTTATGAGCTATAGACAGGAAAATGTTAACATTTTTTGCAATCTCTTTTCTAGGTTTAAGTCATAGAATGTTATGAAATTCTGTAAGTTATTTAAATGTGTGATTTATGGTGGCAAATGGTATGTTACAACCAAAATATAGGAATATCTGCTTGTGAATCCTTTCTTCAAAGTTCTATTCTTGACTCTCTTGCTCGGTATTATCAATTATTAACCAGCAGACAAGAGCCTTCATTATTACTGACAATGACCAGTTCCCTGCTGGGAAATGCTGTTTGCATTTTTGTGAAATTTTCTTTTACTGATTGGCCTACACTGACTAAACTAACACAAGCTCAGTTAGAACAAATTATTATACTTGATAACTAATGTGGGCCTGTGTTCCTGATGTTTCAGAACACTAAAGGAAAATTAGTTTCTAAACAAAAACAAAAACAAAGAAAATACTAATTTCTATCTGCAATAAATACACAAATGAGATGGAAATGACAGGAAGGCATATGTAATTTTTCTAATACATCGTGCTGAGACATAGCGTGATGGTCAAAATTTTATTTAGATTGTGTGTTTTTTTTCTTTAGAAGTTGCTATGATTCTAGATGTCACTTCAAAAAATGTATTATATATCATATATATGTACATAACATATAATCAACTTGATTACAATTGATAAGGTATAAGGAAAATTAATGTCTAACATTAAAAAGTTCACCTGTGTTTAAAAAGACACAATTTTGTTTCTTTTATTTATATTGTTAGAATAAAACAATAGTAGAAAAATCTACAAATATTGTTCTTTTTTCATTTCTTTAAACTATAGTAGTCTTACTTATTCAGAGGCATGCAATTTGCTCTTGGCAATTATAGGAGTGTTGTTTCATCACTGAGTCGTGTCCAACTCTTTTTGACTCTGGGGACTGTAGCTCACCAGGCTCCTCTTGTCCATGGGATTCTCCAAGCAAGAATACTGGAGTGGGTTGCCGTTTCCTTCTCCAGATCTTCGCAACCCAGGAATCAAACCCAAGTCTCCTGCTTGGCAGGCAGATTCTTTACCAGTGAGCCACCAGGAAAGCCCCAATTACAAAAGTAATATCCTTAAGAGAAGAAAAAGAAAAAAAAATTTCAAAAGTCAGTCAAAATGACTCAGCATACAAACATATATGCATACAACCCAAAGAATCAGACCGACTCCTCTTGGAGACAATGCTGTAAAATGGATATGGGGGAGTAGGCCAGTAGGGACAAACTAAAATCTAAGAAATTGATGTAAGAATTGCATGAGAAGATCATTAAGGCTACAGTTAAAGAATGTGAACATAGTTGCCAATTCCTGGATGCACACACGCTGTGTGGAAGCTGCACAGCATGGTCGGTAACCAGGGGGACTCTAGGGAAAGACCAGCAGAGCTGTGTGACATCCTGCAAGTCACTCACCTTCACTGTGGCTTGGCTACCTCTCCTTAAAAGAAGGAAGAAGGAGCAATAATATCCACTTCAGAGGGTTAGGCTACCACCTGGTCTTAGTGAAACCTCAGTAGTTATGAGGTAATTCATAACATGGCAAAAGGAAAACCTTTCATTTTAAATGGGTAAAATTTTATAACCACCACTGAAGTTCATCCCAGAATTCACTATATGCATACACTGGAAATTAATTACATACATATATTACAGCTTCTATATACTTCAAAATCAAATGACAGCAAAACTTTTATTTAAAACACCTGTGAAATTTAATGTTTAATTAATGTTTTAATTTAATGTATTCATCATATTCCTTAGATTCAAAGGGTAGCTCTATAAATGTATCTGCTTACAGATGATAGATAGATAAAGAATACTTACTCTTAAAAGCATTACTGGGACTTCCCTGGTGGGCGTATGATTAAGACTATGAGCTCCCACTCCAGGAGCATGAATCCCATCCCTAGTTGGGGAACTAAGATCTCATGTGCTGCATGGCATGGCCTAAAAATAAACAGATAAAATAAAACAATAAAATGCCACAAAGAAAAAAAAGGAGGCAGAAGATGCAAGCTGATAAACATTAAAAAAAAAAAAAAACTTTATTGAGTACAGGTTAGAGTGGCATTCAAAGTATTTATGTAGATGTTTGTAATAATTTCTGATATCATTCCAAAGTCCAGCTTTTTTTCACACCCTGTGAAAGTATTTTGGTCAATATGTGGTTTAAAATATGTACTGATGACATCTATTTTGTTTCAAGTTAATGAAAATACTATCCTACAAAGTCCAATTTTAAACGTCACCTAACAACTTCCAATACACGACCATATAAACTACATTTTACTTGTGAGCATTTATATTCAGCAAGGAGAAGGCAATGGCACCCCACTGCAGTACTCTTGCCTGGAAAATCCCATGGACAGAGGAGCCTGGTAGGCCGCAGTCCATGGGGTCGCTGAGGGTCGGACACTACTGAACGACTTCACTTTCACTTTTCACTTTAATGCATTTATGAGAAGGAAATGGCAACCCACTCCAGAGTTCTTGCCTGGAGAATCCCAGGGACAGCAGAGCCTGTGGGCTGCCATCTATGGGGTCACACAGAGTCGGACACAACTGAAGCGACTTAGCAGCAGCAGCAGCAGCATGCTCAGCAAGGTATCTTCTATTTTTTTCCCATTTATGTTGAATAAAATGGAAGACTAAGAGTGAGTGTCCCCTATTGAGAATTAAGTCAAGTCTGTGAGAAGCCAATCATCCATAAACTTTCCAACTCCGGAGGACTGGCTGAACAAACCCTAACAGCTTGTCAAGCTTGGCTGGTGGACGGTCTCCTGGGCTTCGATTTCTGTGCAGCTTTCGAGTTTCATGAGCCCTTTTCCAAGAACAAATAAAACTAACTGATCTTGAGGGAGTGCACTGGTTTTGAGCTTTTCCTTATGAAGCAGCGTGTTTTTCTCTTACGCTGACCAGCATGTCCCACGTCACATGAACACTCCGCCCCACCACCTGGATTTCTGCCCTGCGTCTCTTCTACAGGGCTTCCCCACCCATTCCCCTTGTCTCAGACAAACCAGGGCCTGGTCGGCATATCTGCCTGTGTGAGGCATGTTTTAACTCTTCATCATACAGAGAAGCTGTGTCTTTTTGAAGACTGGTTTTCTCGGGGTACATGCCCAGTAGTGGGATTGCTGGATCATATGGTAGCTTTATTCCTAGTATTTTAAGGATCCTCCAGAGTGGCTGTATCAATTTCCATTCCTACCAACTGTACAAGATGGTTTTCCCTTTATCTCCGAATCCTTTCCAGCATTTTTTGTTTGTCATTTTTTGATGATGACCATTTTCATGGGTGTGAGGTGTTACCTCATTATAGTTTTGCTTTGCAGATCTCAAATAATGAGCGATGTTGAGCATCTTCTTTATGTATGTTGGCCATCTGTATGTCTTTCTTGGAGAAATGTCTGTTTAGGCCTTACACCCATTTTTTGATTGGGTTATGTGTTTCTGATAAGCTGCATGTCTGTCTGCTGCTGCTAAGTTGCTTCAGTCATGTCCGACTCTGTACAACCCCATAGATGGCAGCCCACCAGGCTCCCTGTCCCCGGGATTCTCCAGGCAAGAACACTGGAGTGGGTTGCTATTGCCTTCTCCAATGCATGAAAGTGAAAAGTGAAAGTAAAGTCACTCAGTCGTGTCCAACTCTTAGCGACCCCGTGGACTGCAGCCTACCAGGCTTCTCCATCCATGGGATTTTCCAGGCAAGAGTACTGGAGTGGGGTGCCATTGCCTTCTCCGAAGCTGCATGTCTACGCGTCTAGTCAAGGCTATGGTTTTTCCAGTAGTCATGTATGGATGTGAGAGTTGGACTGTGAAGAAGGCTGACCACCAAAGAACTGATGCTTTTGAACTGTGGTGTTGGAGAAGACTCTTGAGAGTTCCTTGGACTGCAAGGAGATCCAACCAGTCCATTCTGAAGGAGATCAGCCTGGGATTTCTTTGGAAGGAATGATGCTAAAGCTGAAACTGCAGTATTTTGGCCACCTTATGCGAAGAGTTGACTCACTGGAAAAGACCCTGATGTTGGGAGGGATTGGGGGCAGGAGGAGAAGGGGACAACAGAGGATGAGATGGCTGGATGGCATCACTGACTCGATGGACGTGAATCTGAAACTCCAGGAGTTGGTGATGGACAGGGAAGCCTGGTGTGCTGCAATTCATGGAGTCGCAGAGTCAGACATGACTGAGTGACTGAACTGAACTGATGGACTTACAAATACAGCAGGGAAAGTAAAGAGTGGAATGAGTTTTTTTACTTCTATTGAGCTCTTAGACTTAGATCAGTGGTCTTTACTGAGCACTTTGGACATGAGTGTGCTTTTCATACTAAAAGCATCATGTAAGATACTTACACCAACACTGAAGGCTCATTGTATTAATGTGTCTTATCTTTAGAGACAAGGAAAAATTGAATCTTGGGAAAAAAAGTTTATATACCTTGCCTGAAGTCAAATGGCTAGGCTACTGTGGTGTTGATCATTGATAACAAGTTGTGGACCACAAAGCCAGTGGACTTAGCTCTGTGACTCTGCCACACAAATCGTGGTCTTCTATTTTTGACATAGAAGAGAGGCACTCACATTCCTGCCTCCGTCCAGTGGAACTGACCCAACTGGTGTAATTCTCATCTTACCTGCTTTTTGAATAGGAAGTTTCCCATCAATTATTCTACAATGAACTATGGTAAAGAGGGAAGGATGTCATGGGCTCCAAGCCCCAGAGGCATCACCCACTGGCTGTGGCACCGTGAACAAGTCCCATGAACCCCCAGAGCCCCATTTCCCTTGTCTGTAAAAGTCAGATGGCATATTTGTTGATAATTTATGTGGATATTAAAGGAGATAACCTGTGAAACCAATCTGCATAGGTCAAGGCACATAGAGAATGACTCCTAACTACTCATCTATAAATGGTAACTTTCGTCCTAATATGATTTTTTAAATTCAAGACAATAATTAGGGAGAGTCAGCACAAAAGGAAAATTGATTTTTAAGAGTTTTTTTTAAAAATACACATGAATTTTACATAGGTGAACACAAATAAGCATTAAGTTTTATCACAAGGGCCAGCAGGTCCTAGAACAGTGAAGGGAAATTGCAGGAGGCAGTGGTGTAAGCTGGATAATATTGTTAGTATAATGGGAAGAGGTGCTGGGAAATCATACCAGTGAAATCACAAAAATCACATCAGTGGTCAGGCCCTCCCTGCTGCTTCTTGGCAGCAAAAATCCTCAAAACACAAGGCTGTGCTGTCACGTGTTGTCATTCATGCAGGAGGAAGCTCGCCTTCCCAGGAGAGATCAGCATATAAATAGGATAAAGAGCAGTGGACTCAGAAGTCTGGAGAACTGTTTTCTGTTGTGGGTTCTGCATGTGGGATTTTACCTCGAGCAAATCCCTGAATTTTCCTGGACTTGGATTTTTCCATCTGTAAAATGAAAGTGGTTGGATTTCTGGAAGTCAAACCTTGATTTACGTGGCCTGTGGACACAGTGAGCTGGGGCTTCCTCAGCCCACGGCAGCCTCAGAGCAGTGAGGCTCACCTGGTGACCCAGAACAAGGGAGGCAAGAAGAGACTGCCTTAGGGTCTTAAAGGGAGTGCCCGAAACAGACAATGTCACAGTACCAGACCTTAGTCAGAGAAGTCGCCAGCCAGCCCAGGCATGGAAGGTTGGAACCTAGATGCCCTGTTTCTGAATGCAGGCTTTCCAATAATTTGCAGTGGTCTTCAGTACCTTGTCAAGGACTTCCCTGGTGGCTCAGACGGTAAAGCATCTGTCTACAATGTGGGAGACCTGGGTTCGATCCTTGGGTTGGGAAGATCCCTGGAGAAGGAAATGGCAACCCACTCCAGTACTCTTGCCAAGAAAATCCCATGGACAGAGGAGCCTGGTGCAGGATACTGTCCATGGGGTCGCAAAGAGTCGGACACAACTGAGCGACTTCACTTTGTCTTTGTCACTTTGTCAGTCCTCCACTGCCCTTCTGTGATCCAGACGTTTTGGCTTCTCCCTAAGGAGACTTAAGAAACAGGGGTTCAGTCTCTGGGTTGGGAAGATCCCCTGGAGGAGCACATGGCAACCCACTCTAGTATTCTTGCCTGGAGAATCCCACGGATGGAGGAGCCTGATGGGCTACAGTCCATGGGGTCCCAAAGAGTCGGACACAGCTGAGGGACTAACACTTTCACTTCAAGTGCTTCAGTCATATCTGACTCTGCAATCCCATGGACTGTGACCCGCCAGGCTCCTCTGTCCATGGGATTCTCCAGGCATGAATACTGGAGTGGGTTGCCATTCCCTTCTCCAGGGGATCTTCCCAACCCAGAGATTGAACCCGGGTCTCCCGCATTGCAGCTGCTTCAAATTCTTTACCATTTGAGTCACCAGGGAAGCCCATGAGGTCACAAAGAGTCAGACATGACTGAAGGGGCTTAGCACAGCACTTATACCCCCTGTCTACCAACCATGGGCGTCAGACGTGTGTTAGTAGACCCCTTTCATAATAAAAAAGAAAAATTTTTGAAATAGTGCAAATTTTAAAAATTGGCTGCAGTGTTGCTATGTTTGGAGCCATCCTTTATAAAAAAAGAAAAAGACCTTCAAGAGAGTTAGATTCTCAGATTCACCAAGTAGGGCACTTCTGTGGCAAGACACAACAGTTCTAGAAACGCCTCCCTAACTAAAAAGTGAAATCAAACAAATACGTTCCAATCCTATGGCTTCATCTTTAGTTAAAATTTAAAACCCTCGTAGTTTTATGTGGCTTTAAGGTCCTATTATTAACTTATCATATCAGGGACTCTGGACGGCACCTTCTCGGAAGGGCAGCCACTCTGGATGCAGACATGCGAGCCCCATGGGGCAGGGTCCCCCACCAGCGAGCAAATGGGACTCCACGGTGACCTTATGACTCCCAGTTTTGCCCGGAGTCAGTCACTAAATAAAGGGGACATGTGCAGTGTTATTAATTAGAGGATCACCCATTGTCAGAAAGCGCACACTGGCTCAGATTACATCAGAGAAATGTGCACCAAGGCCAAAAAAACCATTTCTAGGACTTCTAAAGAAAATACTGTGAATCAATAACAGTGAATTTCTTCTTAAAAAATGCAATGTAAAGTATCATTCTCTCGAACTAATCATGTGTCTGAGCATCACCTGATGGGATGTTGTGTGGACCTCTGTCAGTAACCTGAAGTTTATCTTTCAAATAAGAAAAGATACCACCCCTTTGAGGAGGGCAGGGCAACCCACTGCAGTATTCTTGCCTGGAGAATCCCATGGACAGAGGAGCCTGACGGGCTACAGTCCATGGGGTCACAAACAGTCAGACACGACTGAAGCAACTGAGTACCCAGGCACACAACACCCTTTCATCACAGAACTTCTCAGGGAAAGCACTTTTTCTATTGAAGGAGTGAGGAATAAGGTGTGTTTGAGGAAGGGGCCATCGGGCGAGGCTGGGAGCAGGTGTCAGGAACAACGTGCGATGCTGTGTGGTCAGGCCCCTCAGCATGGCTGTCCTCTTGCTCTCTGCCCGTCCCCTGCCTGGCTGGTGTCTGCTTCACCTACAATCTGCTCGCATAACTGACCTGCCTAAGCACTTGCCCCAGGCCCTGTGCTAAGTCACTTCAGTTTTGTCCGACCCTTTGTGACCCTATGGAGGGTGGAAATTTACCAGGGAAGAATACTGGAGTGGGTTACCAATGCCCTTCAGGGGATCTTCCCGACGACCCAGGGATGGAACCTGAGTCTCCTGCCTTGGCAGATGGGTTCTTTACCACTAGAGTCACCTGGGACGCCCACCCCAGCCCCCCCTGGTGCTTGCCCTAAATCAAAGGGGTACTGAAGAGCCTCTGGCGCCTCTGCTGGTTGCCCTGGTAACTAACAAGCCGTCCTGATATCTATCCCACTGTCACTGGTGGTCTCCGCCCCCTCCCCTGCAAACAGTTCAGTTCAGTTCAGTCGCTAAGTTGTGTCCGACTCTTTGCGACTCCATGAATCGCAGTATGCCAGGCCTCCCTGTCCATCACCAACTGCCGGAGTTCTCTCAGACTCACGCCCATTGAGTCCGTGGTGCCATCCAGCCATCTCATCCTCAGTTGTCCCCTTCTCCTCCTGCCCCCAATCCCTCCCAGCATCAGGGTCTTTTCCAGTGAGTCAACTCTTTGCATGAGGTGGCCAAAGTACTGGAGCTTCAGTTTTAGCATCATTCCTTCCAAAGAAATCCCAGGGTTGATCTCCTTCAGAATGGACTGGTTGGATCTCCTTGCAGTCCAAGGGACTCTCAAGAGTCTTCTCCAACACCACAGTTCAAAAGCATCAATTCTTCTGCGCTCAGCCTTCTTCACAGTCCAACTCTCACATCCATACATGACCACAGGAAAAACCATAGCCTTGACTAGACGGACCTTAGTCGGCAAAGTAATGTCTCTGCTTTTGAATATACTATCTAGGTTGGTCATAACTTTTCTTCCAAGGAGTAAGCGCCTTTTAATTTCATGGCTGCAGTCACCATCTGCAGTGATTTTGGAGCCCAAAAAAACAAAGTCTGACACTGTTTCTACTGTTTCCCCATCTATTTCCCATGAAGTGATGGGGCCAGATGCCATGATCTTCGTTTTCTGAATGTTGAGCTTTAAGCCAACTTTTTCACTCTCCTCTTTCACTTTCAACAAGAGGCTTTTTAGCTCCTCTTCACTTTCTGCCATAAGGGTGGTGTCATCTGCATATCTGAGGTTATTGATATTTCTCCCAGCAATCTTGATTCCAGCTTGTGTTTCTTCCAGTCCAGCGTTTCTCATGATGTACTCTGCATAGAAGTTAAATAAGCAGGGTGACAATATACAGCCTTGACGTACTCCTTTTCCTATTTGGAACCAGTCTGTTGTTCCATGTCCAGTTCTAACTGTTGCTTCCTGACCTGCATACAGATTTCTCAAGAGGCAGGTCAGGTGATCTGGTATTCCCATCTCTTTCAGAATTTTCCACAGTTTACTGTGATCCACACAGTCAAAGGCTTTGGCATAGTCAATAAAGCAGAAATAGATGTTTTTCTGGAACTCTCTTGCTTTTTCCATGATCCAGCGGATGTTGGCAATTTGATCTCTGGTTCCTCTGCCTTTTCTAAAACCAGCTTGAACATCAGGGAGTTCACGGTTCACGTATTGCTGAAGTCTGGCTTGGAGAATTTTGAGCATTACTAGCCTGTGAGATGAGTGCAATTGTGCGGCAGTTTGAGCATTCTCTGGCATTGCCTTTCTTTGGAATTGGAATGAAAACTGACCTTTTCCAGTCCTGTGGCCACTGCTGAGTTTTCCAGATTTGCTGGCAAATTGAGTGCAGCACTTTCACAGCATCATCTTTCAGGATTTGAAACAGCTCAACTGGAATTCCATCACCTCCACTAGCTTTGTTCGTAGTGATGCTTTCTAAGGCCCACTTGACTTCACATTCCAAGATGTCTGGCTCTAGATTAGTCATCACATCACACTGCTGCTGTATTTGCCACACACGGTGGGGCATCACTCCAGGACCTTGCTTCCAACATGTGAGCTTCCCCATCCATTAAACCAAAGGCCCCCAACCTCTGGGATCGAATGCCTGATGCTCTGAGGGGTGGGGGTGGGGGGGGTTGTTGTAATAACTATAGGAATAAAGTGCACAATAAATATAATATATTTGAACCATCCCCAAACCATCCACCCCACCCCATCTGTGGGAAAATTCTCTTCCAGGAAATCGATCCTGGTGCCAAAAAGTTTGAGGACCGTGGCCTTTAAACCGCTGATATCTCTGGCTCTGGGCTCTTTCTTCAGCCTAGAATAGGTCTGGGGATGCAGCCCAACAGACATTCAAACGGGTGAAAAGGAAATGCTATCTTGCGTTCGCCGCTATTTGGGGCATCTGTTTCTGATAGGGGTTGCACCTCCATTTGTTGAGTTATTTTACAGTCCAGTAAACTGTAGAGCGCTGATAGTCATGCAGGTAATTCTCACNATATGATCTTTTTAATATGTTGTTGGATTCTTGTTGTTAGAATTTTGTTAAGGTTTTTTATCTATGTTTATCAGTGATATCGGCCTATAGGTGGCATCTTTGTCTGGTTTTGGTTTTAGGGTGATGGTGGCCCCATAGAATGAATTTGGCAGTTTGTCTTCATCTTCAATTTTCTGGAAGAGCTTGAATAGGACAGGTGCTATCTCTTCTCTAAATTTTTGGTAGAATTCAGCTGTGAAGTCATCTGGTCCTGGGCTTTTGTTTACTGGAAGATTTCTGATTACAGTTCAATTTCTGTGCTTCTGATGGGTCTGTTAAGATTTTCTATTTCTTCCTGGTTCAGGTTTGCAAAGTTTATTTTTCTAAGAATTTGTCCATTTCTTCCAAGTTGTCCATTTTATTGGTATATAGTTGCTGATAGTGTTTTCTTATAATCCTTTGTATTTCTGTGTTATCTGTTGTGATCTCTCCATTTTCATTTCTAATTTTGTTGATTTGATTCTTCTCCCTTTTTTTCTTGATTTATTTGACTTTTTTCTTATTTCTTGAGGTAAGCCTGTATTGCTACGAACCTGCCCCTTAACACTGCTTTTACAGTGTCCCATAGTTTTGGGGTTGTTGTGTTTTCATTTTTATTCGTTTCTGGTGTTCTTTGGAAGTAATGATGCTAAAGCTGAAACTCGAGTACTTTGGCCACCTCATGCAAAGAGTTGACAGATGCTGGGAGGGATTGGGGGCAGGAGGACAATAGAATGACATGGCTGGATGGCATCACCAACTCGATGGATGTGAATTTGATCAAACTCCAGGAGATGGTGATGGACATGGAGGCCTGGTGTGCTGTGATTCATGAGGTCACAAAGAGTCAGACACGACGGAGTGACTGAACTGAACTGAATGCGTATTTTGGTTTCCTTTTTAATTTCTTCTGTGAATTGTTGGATATTCAGCAGCATGTTGTTCAGCCTCCATATGTTGAAATTTTAATAGGTTTTCTCCTGTAATTGACATTTAATCTTACTGATTGCGGCCAGAAAAGATGCGTGGAATTATTTCAATTTATTTTGAATTTGCCACAGCTAGATTTATGGCCCAGGATGGGCTCTATCTAGGAGAAGGTTCTATGTGCACCTCTGAAAAAGGTGAAATTCATTTTTTTGTTGTGAAATGTCCTATAGATATCAATTAGCTCTAACCGGTCTAAGGTATCATTTAAAGTATGTGTTTCCTTGCTATTTCTCTGTTTAGCTGATCTATCCATAGGTGTGAGTGGGATATTAAAGTCTCCCACAATTCTTGTGTTAATGTTAATTTCCCTATATTTTTTTGGAAAAAAAAATTGGCTGAACTAGGTCTTCATTGCTGCTTAGAACTTCTCTATTTGCAAAGAGCTGGGGCTACTTTGTAATTGCAGTACACTAGCTTTTCAAGCCTGTGTTTCTCTTGATGCAGATCACGGGTGGGTAGGAAATGCAGTCCTGTAGCTACTGGACTCATGGCTATATAACAAACTATTTTCACTTTTGAAAGACAAGCAGAGAATAGATCATTTTGTATGCAGCCAGCAGTGTTTGCCTTAAAGAACAAACCTTTTCTGAATATATTAGGATGAACAGCTGGGCACATTGTTAGGTCCAGACCATTTCTGTCCTTTATCGAGCCCATCTTTGCATGAAATGTTCCCTTGGTATCTCTAATTTTTCTTCTCAGCCTTTTGGCTCAGATAAAGTGTAGCATTTTGTCGGCTACATTAAAGAATTTTTTTGGTTTACATTACTGGAACAAAATGCCACTGGTGACTTTTAGATACAGTGATAAGGTACAGGCAGAAGGTCTCATAATTTTGGATGTATACTTTGGAAAGCTTACTTTGGCTGTGTGTGGTTAATATAATGAGTGTGGGGTTCAGTTTTGCTAATTGGTTGAGGGAAACTAGTTTGGAGATTATTGTTGAAGTCAAGAAGAAATAGACTGGCTTGGTCAGAGTGGTAGCAATAGAAATGACATTTGACTCCAAAGATCATTATAATCTATGGTTAATTGGAGCTTGCAATTGGATTGGGTACAGGAAATTAGAAAAAAGGAGGTCCAAGGAACTTCCGGTTTCCTGACTACCACAGTTGGGTGAATGCAGGTGCTGTTGATAAAGGAATGGAATGATCCTAAAAGAAGGCCACTTTTGTTGTCTTTAGATCTGAAAGCTAGTGACCTACATTCAGTTCAGTTCAGTCGCTCAGTTGTATCCGACTCTTTGCGACCCCATGAATCTCAGCATGCCAGGCCTCCCTGTCCATCACCAACTCCCGGAGTTCACCCAGACCCACGCCCATGGAGTCAGTGACGCCATCCAGCCATCTAATCCTTGGTCGTCCCCTTCTGCTCCTGCCTCCAATCCCTCCCAGCATCAGAGTCTTTTCCAATGAGTCAACTCTGCATGAGGTGGCCAAAGTACTGGAGTTTCAGCTTCAGCATCATTCCTACCAAAGAAATCCCAGGGTTGATCTCCTTCAGAATGGACTGGTTGGATCTCCTTGCAGTCCAAGGGACTCTCAAGAGTCTTCTGCAAACTCACAGTTCAAAAGCATCAATTCTTTGGCGCTCAGCCTTCTTTATAGTCCAACTTTCACATCCATACATGACTACTGGAAAACCATAGCCTTGACTAGACGGATCTTAGTCAGCGAAGTAATGTCTCTGCTTTTGAACAAGCTATGTAGGTTGGTCATAACTTTTCTTCCAAGGAGTAAGCGTCTTTTAATTTCATGGCTGCAGTCACCGTCTGCAGTGATTTTGGAGCCCAGAAAAATAAAGTCTGACACTGTTTCCACTGTTTCCCCGTCTATTTCCCAGGAAGTTATGGGACTGGATGCCACGATCTTCGTTTTATGAATGTTGAGCTTTAAGCCAACTTTTTCACTCTCCTCTTTTACTTTCATCAAGAGGCTGTTTAGTTCTCCTTATTGCCAAATTCAGAGTTAAATTTAAGAAAGTAGGGAAAACCACTAGACCATTCAGGTATGACCTAAATCAAATCCCTTATGATTATACAGTGAAAGTGAGAAATAGATTTAAGGGACTAGATCTGACTGATAGAGTGCTTGATGAACTATGGACAGAGGTTCGTGACACTGTACAGGAGACAGGGATCAAGACCATCCCCATGGAAAAGAAATGCAAAAAAGCAAAATGGCTGTCTGATGAGGCCTTACAAATAGCTGTGAAAAGAAGAGAAGCAAAAAGCAAAGGAGAAAAGGAAAGATATAAGCATCTGAATGCAGAGTTCCAAAGAATAGCAAGAAGAGATAAGAAAGCCTTCCTCAGAGATCAATGCAAAGAAATAGAGGAAAAGAACAGAATGGGAAAAACTAGAGATCTCTTCAAGAAAATCAGAGATACCAAGGGAACATTTCATGCAAAGATGGGCTCGATAAAGGACAGAAATGGTATGGACCTAACAGAAGTGACCTACATAGATAAATCCTATCTTGTGGTTTTCCTCCTTGGAGACAATGAAGGGATGTCTCTTTTATAGATTTAACATTTATTAATCTCTCTTATCATGGCAGCTATTCCCACATGGATGAAAACATGGCACTGACAGTTTCTGTCTCCTGAGAGTGCTTTGTCTCTTGCTTGGGTGCCAAGTTTAAACAGCGAAGGGAATGTGTTCGGGGCCCGATTTGCTCAGGTGGCTATCCTTGGACTATCAACAGTTACTATGTAAGAACATAGCAGATACAGTGAGGCCCATGTGAGTGGAATGGGTTGAGAAGAATTAGGGAATTGTCAGCATATGCTACAGAAAGTGTCCATGATATACTTGTTGGGAATAGCAAAAAACAAAACAAAACAAAACAAAACAACAACTCCTCAGAGGCCAAAGCTAATTTGGTCATGTTTGCCTGATCTTGTTTTGGGTGGACCATAAGCACTCATAGTACTTTCCTTAGGATTGTAAAGTACTGTAAAGACCTTGCCTTGGTACTTATCTAAGCCCTAGAAGTAATATAAAGTATTCATTTTGTGTACTGAAATCTGGGATAAATTGTACTTTCTGGGTTATGGCACATAAAACATTTTATCTTCTTACATTATAATTTCCCTTCTGTAGTTTTCTGTCCTAATTAAAAAAAATAGAAACTTGGTTATAGTAAATGTGGTATAATGTCATTTTACTGCACCAGGAAACTTATTCTGTGAGACTCTGAATTTTATTTACTTCCTATTGTGTGCATAAGTAACCTCTGGAGTTTCAGCTCCTTATTTGAGTAATCTGTGTTCTCTCTCAACCCATCCTCTAAAATCTTGCTCACTTTACTGTTAAGAAATGTTAAATTATTTCTTTGATCCAAAACTGATTCACCTGGGTAATCATCCCATCATTCCACTGGGGTTAAATGAGTATAAAGAGTATGGTGATACTTAGAAAGGAACCTGAAAAGATAAACAGGTTATGACTAAGAGGAAAAAACTGAAACACAATTACTTGAGTGTAGATGACTTAGGCAAAGGGAAAAAGCCAATTATCTTATGTTGAAAGATTTTGGTCAATAATTTAAAAGCTTTTCTATTTGCATAATCATTTTGCATCAGTGTAGGATTGTTTATCTTTCTGTATGGCCCATATTGATAAATTATAAGTTGTACTTCCTATAGTGAAGGAAGGATAGTGGCACCATAAGATATCCTTTCTTTTCAAGTAAACATACTAGTTTATGACTTTTTAAAAGGTAAGAAGATTACTTATATTATTTTGTATTTTGATTTTTATTTACATATGTTCTTATGTTTTCATCTCATTATGTTTTCCTTGACAAACTCAAGATGGTGTTGGTTTACAGGAATATTGAAATTATCATCGAGATGTGCGTACCCATTGATCTTTGATCTGGACCCAGGTAACTGGGAGCTCTTTACCCGCTATCCTTAGAATCCACTTTTTTTTCCTGCAGTGGGAATTATTTTCAAGGATGCAGCCTTGAGAGTACTGTATTGTTGAGACTGTCTGAACAGTATATGTGATTGAGCCCGGTTAAGGCCTCTAAGCTTTGAGATTCTAGTGGGCAGGTTCAATGATCTATCCATCCTGATGTCTCCCAAGACAAGCCTCCTATGTAAGTTCCCTTGTTTATTAATACTTCCATCTACCAATCTGAAGTGCTGTGTCTTTTTCATCTCTCCTTGCCCTCCTTGTATGGGGGCTAGTTTCAGATTTCACCTGGGAGACTGTCTAGGTTTGTGAATCAACAAAGAGATAAAAAATGTCTTGAGGTTTAAAAAAATAGAACAATGAGTCTCATATTTATGTGTTTTAAGCCATTTGAGATTTTTTTTTTCCTAAATTATAGCAACTCTTAATTGGACATGTATGATATATTGTCATACAGCTGAATAACAAAGAAAAAAGGAAGACACTAGCTAGGATTATTTTACTACTCTCATTTTATCTTGGGATATCATCTGAATATTTTCAAATTCCAGATCTAAATAAGTCATATTTCATATGTTTCTCTCACTCCTATTTTTAGTTCATTGTAGTTACAGGGATATTTTGAGTCAATATTCTCTTAGTTTTTTAAATTTATTACTTGAGTTAGAAGCAATGCTTAGACTAGGAGAAATTTATAGACTCTCCCATTTTGTGCATTTCATAGGTACTGAGAAAAGGAGATTCAGTATGTATCTTTCTCACTGATCATGCTTTACATCTACTGTCATTCAGTTACTCATTTATCAACATTTGTTGAATATCTGTGATGTTTATAGAAAGGGGTAAACAGCAAAGAAGTGCAAATCTTGCCCTTATAGCAAAACCAAGCAAAACCTTATATGCAAAACCAATTATTACAATAGAGAGTGATTAATATATTGGCATGGAATGGAATACAGGGCAACAGTGCGTGAGCCTTGAGGATTTGAGGAGACAAGTCAGGTGAGTGTCCTGTGGGAAGTATTTGAATGTAACATTAGAGGATAAATTGCTAACTGTGTGGAACAAAGAGATAGGGTATTTCAGTTAGGAAGAATCGTGTGCACAGGTGTGGAAAAGATAAGCTTCTTGGGGATAATGTGTGGGCTTCCCATGGCTAAAACTTGAGATGCCTCTGAGGGGTGGCAGGTGAACCCAGAGAGAAATACAGCAGCCAAAGAAAGTTCAAAGGTGATGGGAAGCAATGTGCATGCGTGCGTATGTGCTAAGTTGCTTCAGTCATGAGTCAACAGAGTCCATGACTCTATGGACTGTAGCCCACCAGGCTCCTCTATCCATGGGGATTTTCCAGGCAAGAGTACTGGAGTAGGTTGCCATTTCCTCTCTGGGGACATCTTCCTGACCCAGGGATCAAGCCCATGTCTCTTATGTCTTTCTGTTCTACCCATTAAAAACCATTATTAACCTTTAATTTTGTGAAATCTCTCCCAAGCAATTGTCTACCTTAGAAGTCATCCAAAGTCAGATTTGTACAGCTTTGAATCTTCTGATCAACAACCAGTTCTCCATTTCACTTTGTAATTGCTATGTTAGGTCTAAATCTGATAACTATTTCTTTAAAGTTGATAAGCCAAATACAGTTCCTTTTCTTCCATCTTAAACACCAGGGACTGCTATTGTGAATTGATGAACTCCTGTTATTTGTGAAATTACCTCTATTGTTACCATCTGACAAATTACTAACCGATACACATCACAAAAATACCGGGTACTTTGGCTCGTTTAACTGCTTTTCTTCCTTCCTCCATGATTACTGTCATTTTTTTTTTTTTTAGTTCTGTGTTAAATCACCATCTAATTATGCATCATCATAGCAACTCATAACAAGTTGAGCATGTCTCGCTCCTAAGTTCTAAAAGCAACTCTGTTGAGCCAGGCTCACAATGAGAGTGTTGTGACTTCTCTTGACCTTGCTTTACCCTCTGGGGCTTTGGGATTTTTGAGTTCTGTGATTATGGTGGGAGCCTGCTCAGAAAGTGGTGTGCTTTGGAAAAGTTCGTTGGTCATTTGGGTAAGGAGAATAAGGAACAAAGTCAAAATCATCTCCCAGCTGTTTCACTGCTAACTTCAGATGACCGGATTTGTTTTCTTATTTCTAATGTTTTCTATTTCTTATTTCTACCTTTTAGTAAAAAAGCATTGACTGATGGAAAGCTGGAGGTTGAATTGTGAATTTTTAGCTAAATATGATAATTTTTAAAATAAATGCTAGTAGAGCTACAGGCTTCCCAGGTGGCTCAGTGGTGAAGAATCTGCCTGCAATGAAAGAGATGCAGGTTCTATCCCTGGGTCAGGAAGATCCCCTGGAGGAGGAAATGGCAACCAACTCCATTATTCTTGCCTGAAAAATCCCATGGACAGAGGATGGGTTACAGTCCATGGGGTGGCAAAGAGTCAGACATGACCTACAAAAGCACGAGTTATAGGTTAATTAATGTTTTCTTATCTATTAAATTAGCATAATCCTTCCTGTCTCACAGAGAAGTTATGAGGATAAAGTATCCTAAATTATTGCTTGTTGCCCACTTGTTAAAGGCAGACTACTCAATATAGCTTTCAGGGAACATTGCCTTTTCTTTTTGTATAGTTATGATTGGAATTTGAATCTTAGGCACTATTCTATTGTTATTAACTGGGAAATTTCAGGTGGTAGATTTAGGGAGTCCAGCAGAAAGTATCAGTTTTGATCCTATTGAATTTCCATTTAGAATGTGTAATCTAAGTTGACTAGGGCATGAGAAAGCCATTCTCCTCCTGTGGTCCCCAGTTATTTCAGGGGCTCCATGAAGTCTATATTCATTTCTCATGTATTTTTATTTTGATGCCTCTATAAAAATACCAAAGAATTTCAATAGGTTCATTTATAATCATAATCTCATCTAGGTTCATCACCTGTTCTCATTTATCAGCATTGCCAAGGAAAAGTGTACATTTTTATTTTTATTTAATGAAGAACCAGCTGCTTTAACAGATGCTTCATAAATTTAGAAGATACTCTGCACTTCCCTATCAGTGAAAGAACATCTAAATGCTCTCAGCATATGCAACAGCTGATATAAGTACTTTGCTTCCTTGACCATTAAATTTCTTTGAATAAATTACAAATTATTCAACTCCTCAAATCAATAATCAATATACAATGGCAGATTGCACAGGTCTATTTATCTTTCCCTTTGTGTTTTATCTTGAAGACCATTATTCAAAAAGTGTTGGCTATAATGGATGGGAATTGGTGCTTCTACAGACTAGCTTAATCTCTAACCCATCCATATAAGTATTATTATTTCTATTTAAAGAGGAAGAACCAGAGGCCTAGTGATGCTAAGGTCATTAAGCTAGAAATAGCAGAGTCAATATTCAAACTCAAATCTCTCTGACTTCAAAACACATGTTCATTTTATCCCTACCTACCCTAATAGCTTGGAGAAGGAAATGGCAACCCAGTCCAGTATTCTTGCCTGGAGAATATCATGGACAGAGGGGCCTGTCAGGCTACCGTCCACAGGGTCACAAAGAGTCAGACCAGACTGAAGTGACAGCATGAAGCACCCTACCAGCCATGCATAATTCCATGAAATTTTTCTAAAAAATGCATAGGAAATATTCTCTTATAATTCTCTTACGATATATACTGTTCAAGGGACTCATGAAAGTCCTTCTTAATTACCTCAGATTACTGATGCTGATTAAGAAAAGAAAGAATTGGGGCTTTTACAGAAACAACAGAAACAAAAAGGACTTTATATTGTCATATATCCTTAAGAAGTTGGTACACAGTCAGAACACATTAACCAAGGATCAGATTATCTGGGAAGGATAAGGACTCTGAAATGTGCCAGTGACGAGTGACCAGTTAGTGTGGGAGGATTCTGCTGTGTTCTAGACTGAGTTATGGACTTGAAACATCATCCTTGATGTCTATGGACACATTCCTGCTCTTAGAGTTCACTATGCTAAAGATTAGAGACTACTTTTCATGCTCAGATCTTCCAAGTTACTCTGCATCTTTGAAGTCCTAACTATGCTTGGAGGTGGGAAGTTAGAATATAGTTTACAGTTTAATTTCAGAAACATTACCATCTTATTCCCAGCCAGCCTCAGACAGATGGTTATTTCATTGAAGCCATCATGAGTGTTTTGTTTTGCAAGAAGAAAACCTTTTATTTTTATTCTCATCAAATTAATTAGAAGAGAAACAAAATATGATTTCCAATTGTATCCCTGAATTTTTTTTTTTTAACTGTCAAAGCTGAGTTACTTTCCAGTTGGTGCTTTGATCATTCTATAGAACTAGGTAACCTTGTTTACTCATTTGCTTCTCTTAAACATCTCTTGCCAGATATCTACTCACAGTACCCATCCATCAATCCATCCATTCATTCATCTGTCCAATGCATCCATCCAATCATCCATTAATCCATCTAGCTATTAATTCATTTTTAATTAATTAAAGCATTCATCATTCATCATTCAATCTTCACTTCCTTTTTGGACACTGTGTTTATACTTTACTGAAATATTTTGTAAAGGTAATTAAAATGACATGGTTTCTATGTACAGGTATTTATTTTATTGTATGAATTAGAGGGTATTATAGAACATCAGTTCAGTTCAGTTGCTCAGTTGTGTCTGACTCTTTGCGACCAGTGAACCGCAGTATGCCAGGCCTCCCTGTCAATCAGCAACTCCCGGAGTTCACCCAACCCATGTCCATTGTGTTGGTGATGCATCCAACCATCTCATCCTCTGTCATCCCCTTTTTCTCCTGCCCTCAATCGTTCCTAGCATCAGGGTCTTTTCAAATGTGTCAGCCTCTGCATCAGGTGGCCAAAGTATTGGAGTTTCAGCTTCAACACCAGTCCCTCCAATGAACACCCAGGACTGATCTCCTTTAGGATGGACTGGTTGGATCTCCTTGCAGTCCAAGGGACTCTCAAGAGTCTTCTCCAGCACCACAGTTCAAAAGTATCAATTCTTCTGCACTCAGCTTTCTTTATAGTCCAACTCTCACATACATGACTACTGGTAAAACCATAGCCTTGACTAGACAGACCTTTGTTGGCAAACTAATGTCTCTGCCTTTTAATATGCTGTCTAGGTTGGTCAAAACTTTCCTTCCAAGGACCAAGCATCTTTTAATTTAATGATTGCAATCACCATCTGCAGTGATTTTGGATCCCAGAAAATTAAAATCAGCCACTGTTTCTACTCTTTCCCCATATGTTTGCCATGAAGTGATGGGACAGGATGCCATGATCTTCGTTTTCTGAATGTTGAGCTTTAAGCCAACTTTTTCAATCTCCTCTTTCACTTTTATCAAGAGGTTCTTTAGTTTTGCACTTGCTGCCATAAGGGCGGTGTCCTCTGCATATGTGAGGTTATTGATATTTCTCCCAGCAATCTTGATTCCAGCTTGTGTTTCTTCCAGCCCAGCATTTCTCATGATGTACTCTGCATAGAAGTTAAATAAGCAGGGTGACAACATACAGCCTTGGCATACTCCTTTTCCTATTTGGGACCAGTTTGTTGTTCCATGTCCAGTTCTAACTGTTGATTCCTGACCTGCATACAGGTTTCTCAAGAGGTAGCTCAGGTGGTCTGGTATTCCTATCTTTTTCAGAATTTTCCACAGTTTATTGTAATCCACACAGTCAAAGGCTTTGGCATAGTCAATCAAGCAGAAATAGATGTTTTTTCTGGCACTCTCTTGCTTTTTCTATGATCCAGTGAATGTTGGCAATTTGATCTCTGGTTCCTCTGCCTTTTCTAAAACCAGCTTGAACATCAGGAAGTTCACGGTTCACGTATTGCTGAAGCCTGGCTTGGAGAATTTTAGCATTTCTTTACTAGTGTGTGAGATGTGTGCAATTGTGCGGTAGTTTGAGCATTCTTTGGTATTACCTTTCTTTGGGATTGGAATGAAAACTGACCTTTTCCAGTCCTGTGGCCACTGCTGAGTTTTCCAAATATGCTGGCATATTGAGTGCAGAACTTTCACAGCATCATCTTTTAGAATTTGAAATAGCTCAACTGGAATTCCATCACCTCCACTAGCTTTGTTCATGGTGATGCTTCCTAAGGCCCACCTGACTTCACATTCCAGGATGTCTGGCTCTAGGTGAGTGGGAGTGATCACACCATCGTGATTATCTGGGTTATGAAGATTTGTTTTGTACAGTTCTTCTGTGTATTCTTGCCACCTCTTCTTAATATCTTCTGCTTCTGTTGGGTCCAGACCATTTCTGTCCTTTATTGAGCCCATCTTTGTATGAAGTATTCTCTTGGTATCTGTAATTTTCTTGAAGAGATCTCTAGTCTTTCCCATTCTGTTGTTTTCCTCTATTGCTTTGCATTGATCTCTGAGGAAGACTTTCTTATCTTTTCTTGCTATTCTTTGGAACTCTGCATTCAAATGGGAATATCTTTCCTTTTCTCCTTTGCTTTTCACTCCTCTTCTTTTCACAGCTATTTGTAAGGCCTCATCAGACAGCCATTTTGCTTTTTTGCGTTTCTTTTTTCTTGGGGATGGTCTTGATCCCTGTCTCCTGTACAATGTCACGAACCTCTGCCATAGTTCATCAGGCACTCTATCAGTCAGATCTAGTCCCTTAAATCTATTTCCCACTTCCCCTGTATAGTCATAGGGATTTGATTTAGGTCATACCTGAATGGTCTAGTGGTTTCCCCCACTTTCTTCAATTTAAGACTGAATTTGGCAATAAGGAGTTCATCATCTGAACCACAGTCAGCTCGTGGTCTTGTTTTTGCTGACTGTATAGAGCTTCTCCATCTTTGGCTGCAAAGGATATAATCAATCAGATTTTGGTGTTGACCATCTGGTGATGTCCATGTGTAGGTCTTCTCTTGTGTTGTTGGAAGAGGGTGTTTGCTATGACCAGTGCATTTTCTTGGCAAAACTCTATTAGCCTTTGCCCTGCTTCATTCCGCATTCCAAGGCCAAATTTGCCTGTTACTCCAGGTGTTTCTTGACTTCCTACTTTTGCATTCCAGTCCCCTATAATGAAAAGGACATCTTTTTTGGGTATTAGTTCTAAAAGATCTTGTAGGTCTTCATAAAACCGTTCAGCTTCAGCTTCTTCAGCATTACTGGTTGGGGCATAGATTTGGATTACCGTGATATTGAATGGTTTGCCTTGGAAACAAACAGAGATTATGCTGTCATTTTTGAGATTGCATCCAAGTACTGCATTTTGGACTCTTTTGTTAACTCTGACGGCTACTCCATTTTTTTCTAAGGGATTTCTGCCTGCAGTAGTAGATATAATGGTCATCTGAGTTAAATCCACCCATTCCAGTCCATCTTAGTTCGCTGATTCCTAGAATGTTGATGTTCACACTTGCCATCTCTTGTTTGACCACTTCCAATTTCCCTTGATTCATGGACCTAACATTCCAGTTCCTATGCAATATTGCTCTTTACAGCATCAAATTTTGCTTCTATCACCAGTCCCATCCACAACTGGATATTGTTTTTGCTTTGGCTCCATCCCTTCATTCTTTTTGGAGTTATTTCTCCACTGATCTCCAGTAGCATATTGGGCACCTACTGACCTGGGGAGTTCATCTCTCAATGTCCTATCTTTTCATCTTTTCATACTGTTCAGGGGGTTCTCAAGGCAAGAATACTGAAGTGGTTTGCCATTCCTTTCTCCAGTGGACCACATTCGGTCTAGGGTGGCCCCACACAGCATGGCCTAGTTTAATTGAGTTAGACATGCTGTGGTCCGTGTGATCAGATTGGCTAGTTGTCTGTGATTGTGGTTTTAGTCTGTCTGCCCTCTGATGCCTTCTCTCTGCACCTACTGTCTTACTTGGGTTTCTCTTACCTTGGACGTGAGGTATGTCTTCATGGCAGCTCAGCAAAGCGCAGCCACCGCTCCTTACCTTGGACCTGGGGTAGCTCCTCTCGGCCGTGCTGGTGCACTGTCACATATTATCAATATTCATAATATACAACTGTCTATGCATTCATCAAATGTAGTTTGGTAACATATTTCAAAATTTATAATTTATCCGCTTTTTGACCTAGTGAATCCATTACCAGTAATTCATTCCAGAGACATGTTAGTATGTATAGACAAAGACATATGGATGAATATGAAAATAGAAACATTGTTAGACTATAGGTAACATAAATGTCTATCAATAGAAGCCTGCTAATAAATGAATATTTCCTGATAATACTGTTTTAAAACTCAATTTAAAATTTTCCCAGATTTACTCCTTTGGTATTAGTTTTGTGAACTAATTAAATTTAACAACAAATGATAACTTCTCCTATATAATAATTAATTCTCCCCTTTCCGAACAGGATACCTGTCTGCTCTATTCTTAAAATGAATTTATATATTCATCTAACGTGTTATACTGTGAACTTACCACATAGTAGGCAATGTTTGAGGTGCTTGCATACAATATTCCTTCCCTCAAGGATCTTTTGTTATAGAGAAGAGAGAGAAAATTTACAATAAATATAGTAAACAAATTATATGGAAGACAATAAGTGGTTTAGAAAAAATGAGCAAGGCAAACAGTGTTTGGACCACTGGAGATGAGGAGAATGCTACAGTTTTATATAGGATCATTAGGACAGATTTCATCAAGCAGGTGACATCTGGAAACGTATTTAAAGGAGAAGAGGTAGTTCGCCGAGCAGACATCTGGAGTGTTTAAGGTCAGTGTAGCTGGATTGAGGAATGAGAGAAGAGTAATAGATGACGTTAGGTGAATAATGGAAAGCCACATCATACAGGGCCTTGTACAACATTTGAACGACTATGGCTTCTGAGTGAGATGGAGATCCTTTGGAGATTTTGAGCAAAGGAATGATAGGATCTGATTTATGTGTTGAATGGTGCTGTGCTGAAAAGAGATTATTTCATGTAGATCAGAGTTGGTGGTATCTTGAATGAGTGTCATTGTGAAGGTGATGACCAGCAGGTGAAGTTGAGAGTGGAGTTGTCTGAATTTCCCAACAGTACTTGATGGAATTTGAAAGACAGGAGTCAAAGATAATTCCTCATCAATTAAAATGATAAAGGCTGTGGGTGATCAGTTTGGGAAGGAGGATTAGGTGGTCAGTTTTGGATAGCTTAAATTTGAGATGTCAGATATCTAACTGGAGAGTTCAGCTAGGCAGTGAGGAATATAAATCTAGAGTTTGGAAGGGGTTAGGGCCACAGTTTTAAATTTGGGAGCCATTGGCATGTGATGAGTATTTAAAGCCATGAGACCTGATGAGATCACAAAAGGAGTGAGCATAGATGTCCCAACATTGTGAGGCTGGGCAGAAGAGGTGGAATCAGCAAAGAGTACGAGAAACCTGTGCTATACAGCAGCTTCCCACTAGCTGTCTCTTTTGCACAGGGTGGAGTATATGTATGTCGATGCTACTCCCTCAGTTTGCCCCACTCTCTCCTTCTGTTGTGTCCACAAGTCCATTCTCTGCTTCTGCGTCTTTGTTACTGCCCTGCAGATGGGTTTTATAGAGGGGTGGGGAGAGTGGGAGGGAGGCTCAAGAGAGAGAGGATATGTGTATACATATGGATGATTTACATTGTTGTACAGCAGAAATTAACACAATATTGTAAAGCACTTATACTCCAGTTAAGTAAAAGAAAGAATATGAGGAACCACTAGTGAAGCAAGAAGAAAACAAAGGGAGTGTATTTCTGGAAACCTAATGAAAAAAGAGTTTCAAGGAGATAGAAGAGATCAGTTCTGCCAAATGTTATTGAGAAGTAAAGTAAGCTAAGGACTAAAGGTGGGTCACAGGGGTCATTGACATAGTGGTCATTGTAGTATAAACACTATAGTCTTAATAATGACTATGAAAGGATTTTTGTTTTAGAGTTGAAATCGAGGAACTCATGGTTAAGACATATTAAAGGAAGTGTATTAGAGAGTAACTTTAAGAAAAGTTGTCATTTTGAGCCAACAGATGTTTGGAAACATTTAAGTACTAGTACAAAGCAGAATTATATAGATTAGATTATATCATAATTCTTTTTATTGTTTATAATTCTTTATGTAAAAAGAATAAATTTGTATCAGCAACAAGGGCCTACTGTATAGCACAGGGAACTATATTCATATAATATCTTATAATAACCTATAACGGAAAAGAATCTGAACAAGAATATATATTTTGAAAGGGAGTGTATTCTGAAACCTAATGAAAAAAGTTTCAAGGAGGAGGGAGAGATCAATTCTGCCAAATGCTGTTGAGAAGTCAAGTAAGCTAAAGACTACTTGACTTCCAGAATATATATATATATATATGTAAATATATATAGATATATAGATATATATTTAGGTACATATATTTATATATAACCAAATCAGGCTTTCCTGGTGGCTCAGACAGTAAAGAATCCTCCTACAATGTGAAAGACCTGGGTTCTGTCCCTGGGTTGGAAAGATCCCTTGGAAGAGGGGATGGCAACCCACTCCAATATTCTTGTCTGGAGAATCCCCATGGACAGAGGATCCTGGCGGGCTACAGTCCACGGGGTTGCAAAGAGTCAGACATGACTGAGTGACTAAGCACATAACCAAATCACCTTGCTATACATTGTAAATCAACTATTGTTGTTCAGTTGCCCAGCCCTGTCTGATTCTTTGCAATCCCATGGACTGCTGCACAGCAGGCCTCCCTGTCTCTCACCATCTCCTGGAGTTTGCCCAAGTTCATGTCCATTGTATCGGTGACACTGTCCAGCCATCTCATTCTCTGATGCCCTCTTCTGCCCTTGATCTTTCCCAGCAACAGAGGCTTTTCTAAGTCATCTGTTCGCATCAGATGACCAAAATACTGGAGCTTCAGCTTCAGCATCAGTCCTTCCAGTGAATATTCACAGTTGATCTCCCTTGAGATTGACTGGTTTGATCCCCTTGCTTTCCAAGGGACTTTCGGGAATCTTCCCAGCACCACAATTTGAAGATGTCAGTTCTTTGGCGTTCTCCTTTCTTTAAGGTCCTACTCTCACAATCCTGTGTGACCACTGGGAAGAACATAGCCTTGACTATATGGACCTTTGTTGGCAGAGCAATGTCTCTGTTTTTCAACACAGTATGTAGATTTGTCAACTATATACTTCCATAAAAAAAGAAAAAAGAATAAGTTCATGATTCAAATTTGTGATGTCATTACTTCTGTGCTTCTTTTGTCTAGTCCCTATCCTTATTTTTTTTGCATATACTTTCAGGATTTATTATTACAGATATTAGCAAATGCAAATATATACTTACCTTCCCTAAATTTGTTACTCAGATGGTAGCATACTGTAAAGACTTTTTCATACTTTCTTTGCTAAACAATATAGCTTAGAGGTCTTTCCACATCAGTTTAAAGAGAGCTTTCTCATTATTTATGGTTGGATGGTGTTTCGTTGTTTATTTAAACAGTTTTCTTTTGATAGAAACTTGAACTTTTACGTAACATTTGAAAGTAGATAATGCTATGAGCTTATATGTTTCATATGTGTTCAGGAATATCTGTAGGATAAATTCCCTGAACTGACTGCCTGGTCAAAGTCTTTGTAAGTTTTATGTGCATTGTCAAATATCCCTCCCTAGAGATTGTACAATGCTGCATTCCCACTGGCCAAGATATGTGGACACGTGAGTTCCTGTTACCCTAAAGCCTTCTCAACAGAATGTGTTGTTAAATTTTTGAATTTTTGCCAATGTGGTAGATGAAAAATGATATCTCTTACGGTTGAGACTGATTCATGTGTGTGTGTTTTTTTTCCCTCTGTGAGATTTCTGAGCCTGTCTTTACCCATTTTTCTATTATATTTTTGATACCTTTCTTTTAGATTTTTAGGAACTTTTTATATATTGGGAAGATGAACTCTTGACTGTGATATGTACTTTAAATATATCTTAAATATATATAGTTTCTTATTTATTTTCCAGCTTCAATTTTTTTTTTTTTGCCATTTAGAGGTTTTTCTTTTAAGTGGTCTATGCATTTGAATTTATAATTTATTATAGCTTATAGATTTTAAGTCAATTAAAATGTCTTCTCCATTCCAAGATCATAAGGGATTTGATGTTTTCTTCAAGTATATTTTTGATCCATTAGGGTTTGGCCTGGTATGTTAATGGCCAGATAGGTACCCAGAGGCTCTAACTCTGCTTATTTAAAAGTCCATCTTTATTTCCATTGATTGGAGATTCAACCTTTATTAAACATCAAAATCTTATATGTTTGGAGTTAATCTTAGCTTTTCTAGTCTGTTCTATTGGTTTGTCCACATAATCTTCTACTATTTCATGGTTTTAATTATTGTGGCTCTAGATTATGCTTGAAATGAGGTCTGTTTTCATCCTCATCTCTTTTAGAGTTCTCATGGTTGTATACCACGATTTGAATACTTGTGGAACCATTTGGTGTACTTATAATTATGACATTAAGCAAAATAAGCTTTAAAAATTATTTTTAGTTTGTAGTTATTAAAATCTGCTTACTCATCTTTTTATTCTATTAGTATTCCTTGAGCACTGACTATGTGCTCAGGTCACTTTCTACATACTGGGGAACATCTGTTCGTGCTCAGTTATGTCTGACTCCCTGTGACTCCATGGACTGTAGCCCACCAGTCTCCTCTGTCCATGGGGTTTCCCAGATAAGAACACTGGAGTGGATTGTCATTTCCTTCTCCAGGGGATCTTCCCCACCCAGGGACTGAACCCGAGTCTCCTGCATTGGCAGGCAGATTCTGTTACCACTGTACCACCTGGAAGTGGGAGGGAACATCAGGGAGGGCAACAAACCTCTGCTCTCTTGTTGCTTTGTAACTGTGTAAAGTAGTCCTGAGTCTTTTAAGAAAAAGTACTATTTGATTATTTTTCACACCATCTAAGATTGAATTAAAGCAGAATGTCAACTTTGCCATCTCAATATTTTATGAAGGAAGAAATCTTCAAAATCTGATGCAAATCTATAATAAATCATCTTTGATCCAGAGTAGTAAAGAATATAAAGAGTGTGAATAAAAGAAGAAAGTGCTAGGGAAAAATGAGATACCTTGTTCTTCCACTTATCTCAGTTGAAATTAAGTATCTATTGGTATCATAAATTGCCAATACTATGACCACAAATACATTTCAGCAGTTGACAGGCTAAAAAATGATTATCCATGCACTGTATCAAGTGTTTTGATTACTAAGCAGTTAATAATAAAGTTGTATGAGTAATTTTTTTTTTTTTGATTGAGTTCAAGATTTATTCTCAAATCCAGGAGCTATGATAAGATATCTGGCATCAACCTTGACTTTGGCTAAATACTGCTTTTAACACTTGACCATTTATTATTATTATTATTAGTTCAGTCGCTCAGTCGTGTCCGACTCCTTGCAACCACATGAATTGCAGCACGCCAGGCCTCCCTGTCCATCACCAACTCCCGGAGTTCACTCAGATTCATGTCCAC
>SJXQ01010784.1:343908-374093 GCA_006408695.1 Aepyceros melampus | reverse complement strand
AACTGTTGCTTCCTGACCTGCATACAGATTTCTCAAGAGGCAGGTTAGGTGGTCTGGTATTCCCATCTCTTTCTGAATTTTCCACAGTTTATTGTGATCCACACAGTCAAAGGCTTTGGCATAGCCAATAAAGCAGAAATAGATGTTTTTCTGGAACTCTCTTGCTTTTTCCATGATCCAGCGGATGTTGGCAATTTGATCTCTGGTTCCTCTGCCTTTTCTAAAACCAGCTTGAACATCAGGGAGTTCATGGTTCATGTATCTTTTATAAAGATACAAATATTAAGCTAATTTGGTATTTCCCTTTGGCACTGTTAAGAAAGTGAGTTTTCTTATTGTATCATCATTATATAGACACCAAAAGCCATGTGTTGAGCCTTCTCCATACTTTGGAAAATAATCTCTATTTCAGTCAGGATACAGTCTGGAATACAAAATTCCATTTTGTATTCACTGTCACATATTCATCGATAAGAAGACCAATAGTTGTTTTTTTGGCCCTTGAACATGAAATTTTGCTGATAGATTTAGCCATTTTCTGTTTAAGAGAGCCATCAACAACTTTTTAAAATTTACTCAAGAGGAGGGATCATATTTCTTTCCCATTTATGGGTAAATGTAGGTCTCTTTTAAGTTGTAAATATCTTTCTCCTTTTCACATTGTGGTAAGGTTTTTTAGAAGTGGGAGACCAACTATCAGCATTGTTAATTGGAGTTTGTGTTTGTGACACTTGGAGTTAACCATTAGTGACTCACTTTGGTAAATGTCTGCCTATGTTAGGTTTCATTGAAAGAAAAAATTTACCTGAAATAACATTTTCCACATACAAACCAATAGACAGGTAAGAAGAGAAGGAGTCCCTCCTGAATTTTGATAATACAAACTTAAAAAAAATTTTTTTTCCTTTTAATCTATTAAAAGAAAAGCAGACTGACTTTAAGCAGGTTATATATGAGCATTTAATTAAATATACTTGATCTTGTTTCTGATCTTGAAAGTGTAGAGGATGATAACTAATAGTCCAAATCAGATTTCTCATAGATGACTTTGTTTCTGGGTATGTTCATTGATCCCACTGTTTACTCAAATCCAACTGCAACAGAATATCAAGCTTAAAGTTCTATATTGGGTTCTTAAATATTAAATTTCTTCAGCTTGGGATATTTGTGATTTCAGTCCTGTGGACTAAGTAGGGCTCACTGATTCTAGAGACAAGTGTTAGTAGACTAGAGTTTAAATATAATTCTGCCATATACTTGCTTATGTGAACTCCAGTAAGTTAAATCCCCTGAACCTCTTTCCTTTTAGAATTTTGAGAATAATTTGAGGTAATCCACAGTGACTGGCACTTAATATGTTCAGTAAATATTGCCTCCTATTAAAAGTTCCTAGAAAAGTCAAACCTAGTTTATGGAGGGCTGAATGTGGGGTTTAATGAAAGAAGTATAGAGAATTTGGGGGAATAATGGAGTGTCCAGTAATGTATCTTAATTGTAGTGGTGGTTACTCCGGTATATAGATACCTCAAAATTCATTGACATGTATACTTAAAATGAGTAAATATAAAAGCTTTATTGTATGCAAATTATGCCTCAGTAAAATTGTTTGGTAGCCATTTAGTCTCTCACTTTAAATAAAGAAAGTCCTGAGATTTTAGGAGCAACTAAGACTTAATTATTTAATATAGTTCCCTCCTTTAACCAGTGAATATTACAAACCTAGTTTATGGAGGGCTGAATGTGGGGTTTAATGAAAGAAGTATAGAGAATTTGGGGGAATAATGGAGTGTCCAGTAATGTATCTTAATTGTAGTGGTGGTTACTCCGGTATATAGATACCTCAAAATTCATTGACATGTATACTTAAAATGAGTAAATATAAAAGCTTTATTGTATGCAAATTATGCCTCAGTAAAATTGTTTGGTAGCCATTTAGTCTCTCACTTTAAATAAAGAAAGTCCTGAGATTTTAGGAGCAACTAAGACTTAATTATTTAATATAGTTCCCTCCTTTAACCAGTGAATATTGAGGCTCAGAAAAGTAAATGATTTATCCTAGGTAGCACAATTCTAGAAATGGCAAAACTGTTTTGAAACCACTTCTAGCTCCCAATCTAGTGTGCATTCCAGTTAGCTACTTGTGTTGTTACTTGCTAATTGAGGTCTTTCTGATTTTTTTTTTTTTTAACTTTTTTTGGCCACACAGGAGGCTCAATCCAACCAACAATTGAACCTGGGCCCCCTATAGTGGAAGTGCGAAGTCCTCTAACTACTAGACCACCAGGGAAGTCCCAGGGTCTTTCCCTATTCTTAAATCTGATAAAACAGGTTCTTAATCCTAGGTCTATTAATGGATTACAGGTAGACTCTATGAATTCCCTGGAATTATTTGTAAATTTTAGGTAAATGTAAATTACATGCAAGACAGTTTCAATTGTGTATTTTTCTGAGGAAATGATCTAGAAATTTCATTTGATTCAGAAATTGCTAACCTCTGCTTGTGTGGTAGTGTTCTGTTGTTAGTGTGTTTAAGTTAGGTAGTCTCCAAAAGGTGAAAGTGAAAGTTGCTCAGTGGTGTCCAACTCTTTATGTTCCCATGGACTGTAGCCTGCCAGGCTCCCCTGTCCATGGAATTCTCAGGCAAGAATACTGGAGTGGGTAACCATTCCCTTCTCCAGGGAATCTTCCCAACCCAGGGATTGAACCTGGGTCTCCTGCATTACAGACAGATTCTTTACCATCTGAGACACCAGGGAAGCCCCAGTTTCCAAAAGGTAAGTTAGATGAATTTGCTTCTTTGTCACTGGATGGTATGTGCAAGTAGGTTGAGTTTGTATCAGCCACAGCCTCAGAGGTATATTAGTAAATTATAAATTAGAAGAATTGTAGCAACTGAACTAAGAATCTTTAGAGGTGATCTTTAAATAGAGAACTGGAGGAGGGCAGAAATCTGCCCACTGTTTACTCATAATTCCATCAGCTGTAAAATGAGGGTGATACCATGATGCTGTGATCGTTCAGTGAAACCATGTTTTAAAGAGTACAATTCAGGGCTTTCCTCGTGGTTCGCTGGTGAAGAATCCGCCTGCCAATGCAGGAGACACAGGTTTAATAACTGATTCAGGAGTATCTCACATGCCATGGAACAGCTAGGCCCACAGCTAGTGTGCCACAAGTGTTGAGCCTGTGCTCTAGAGCCCAGGTACCACAAGTCCTGAGCCCACCTGCTGAAACTACTGAAACCCAAGTGCCCTAGAGATTGTGTTCTGAAACAGAAGCCACGGCAACGAGAAGCCCCCACCCTATAACTAGAGAAAGCTCACGAGCTGCCAACAAAGACCCAGCACAGCCTAAGTACGTAAATTAATTAAAAAAATAAAAGTACAATACAGTTCCCTCTCTTTCCTCATCTACCCTACCTTCTCTTTTACATCCCATTCCCTTTTAGGAAGTATCAATTTTAAGATTCTAGTATTTTTGTGAAAGTGAAGTCGCTCAGTCGTGTCCGACTCTTTGCGACCCTGTGGCCTGTAGCCTACCAGGCTTCTCCGTCCATGGGATTCTCCAGGCAAGAATACTGGAGTGGGTTACCATTTCCTTCTCCAGGGGATCTTCCTGACCCAGAGATGGAACCCAGGTCTCCCGCATTGGAGGCAGACGCTTTAACCTTTGAGCCACCAGTGAAGTCCTAGTCATTTTTGTGAAAATTGTACCTAAATAGTCTTTGGGCTTCAGAAGGAGAGGCAGATGCATTGGGCTTTTAGTTAATATTGCCATCAAGATCAAGTGAGGACTTCCCTGGTGGCACAGTGGATGGGAACCTGCCAGTGCAAGGGAAACTGATTCGATCCCTGGTCCTGAAGGATTCCACATGCTGTGAAGGGACTGAGCCTGTGAGCCACAGCTACCAAGCCCGCATACTACAGCTACTGAAGCCCACGCACCTAGAGCTCCACAGCAAGAGAAGTCACTGCAACGAGAAGCCCGCCCACTGCAACAAAGAGTAGCCCCTGCTCACTGTAACTAGAGGAAGCCCTTCAAAGCAACAAAGACCCAGTGCAGCCAAAAATAAATAAAATTAAAGATCTAGTGAGATGCTAGAGTTGTGCCTTGGGATTTTATTCAGGGATGATGTACAAAGTATTTTATCAGTTGTCTAGTAATATAAACTAATATGGAAATCAGTGCATAGTTCAAAATGTAAAAAGTAGGGAATGCCCTGGCAGTCCAGTGGTTAGAACCCAGCGATTTCACTTCCAGGTCCTAGATTCAACACCTGGTCAGGGAACTAAAGATCCTGCAAACTTCAGGGTTAAAAAAAAGGGGGTTGTAATATTTTTATTCTCCAAAAAACTAAATTTCCTTGTATGTTACAAAATTACTTGTTGATGTGTTGGTAGAGGTAGGGAAGGGGTGTGTATGTTTGTGTGTGGATGGGTGTTCGTGGCCAGCAATAGCTAAATTATGCCCATTTGACCTTGATTTGATGTAGGGAATTATGTCAAACTATTTAATTGACCCTTCCCATTACAATGATGGTTATTAAGTACCTCAAATCTCATTAAGAAGAAAATTTCTCTTAATATCAATGATATTGGGTGCTGGTTGTTTATCAGATTCTGCTGAACTAACAACAGTAGTGTTTTCATTTTTGTTTGCGGTTTTTATGTATTCCCTATCTCTATTGTCACAGAGTCACAGGAAATAGTTTTTTTGAAAAGTTGTCTTTAGATTAGACCTAATGACTGCAGCCATGAAATTAAAAGATGCTTAGTCCTTAGAAGGAAAGTTATGAGCAACCTAGATAGAATGTTGAAAAGCAGAGACATTACTTTGCCAACAAAGGTCCGTCTAGTCAAGGCTATGGTTTTTCCAGTGGTCATGTATGGATGTGAGAGTTGGACTGTGAAGAAAGCTGAGTGCTGAAGAATTGATGCTTTTGAACTGTGGTTTTGGAGAAAATTCTTGAGAGTCCCTTGGACTGCAAGGAGATCCAACCAGTCCATTCTGAAGGAGATTAGCCCTGGGATTTCTTTGGAAGGAAACTCCAGTACTTTGGCCACCTCATGTGAAGAGTTGACTCATTGGAAAAGACTCTGATGCTGGGAAGGATTGGGGGCAGGAGGAGAAGGGGACGACAGAGGATGAGATGGCTGGATGGCATCACTGACTCGATGGACATGAGTCTGAGTGAACTCCGGGAGTTCATGATGGACAGGGAGGCCTGGCGTGCTGCGATTCATGGAGTCGCAAAGAGTCGGACACAACTGAGCAACTGAACTGAGCTGAATCTTTAAGCAAGTGAGAAGCAGCATTCGCAAAGCAGTTAAAAGTATGGACTTTGCTGCCCGACCACCTGAATTCAAATCCTGAGCTTTGCCGCTTAACCTTTAAGTAACTTCTCAGTTTCCTCATCTAAGAAATGACTGTGATAATAAGCATTTATTTAAGATGGTGCCTAATAGAGTAAGCACTATGTATGTGAACTCCCACTTTTAAAAAATAACTGTATTCATCCGATAGTGATAGTGATAGTGATGTCACTCAGTCGTGTCCGACTCTTTGCGACCCCATGGACTGTAACCTACCAGGCTCCTCCGTCCATGGGATTCTCCAGGCAAGAATAACAAATAGGTATTCAGTGGGTTTAAACTAACTTCTGCTATTAAATCTGGGGCAGAATTCACCAGGGGTGATGAAAAGTAAGGTCCCTACCTCAGCTATTTTCTGGTACCAAACTGCCCTCGCTGCCTCCTTCTCCTTGTTAGAGTGGCTGCAGAGCTCCTCTCTAAGCTTGTACCTGAGGGCCACATTACTACCCACCTGACCTCCCAAGACCTTCTAGAACTAGCCCCCCAAAAAGATGTCTTTTTCATCTTAGGGCCCTGGAATGCAAAAGTAGGAAAGCAAGAGACACCTAGAGTAACAGGCAGATTTGACCTTGGAGTACAGAATGAAGCAGGGCCAAGGCCAACAGTTTGGCCAAGAGAACGCACTGGTCATAGCAAACACCCTCTTCCAACAACACAAGAGAAGATTCTACACATGGACATCTACACATGGTCAATAACGAAATCAGATTGATTATAGTCTTCGCAGCCAAAGACGAAGAAGCTCTATACAGTCAGCAAAAACAAGACCTGGAGCTGACTGTGGCTCAGATCATGAACTCCTTATTGCAAAATTCAGACTTAAATTGAAGAAAGTAGGGGAAACCACTAGACCATTCAGGTATGACCTGAATCAAATCCCTTACGATTATACAGTGGAAGTGAGAAATTGATTCAAGGGATTAGACCTGATAGAGTGCCTAAAGAACTATGGACAGAGGTTTGTAACACTGTACAGGAGACAGTGATCAACACCGCCCTCAAGAAAAAGAAATGAAAAAAGGCAAAATGGTTGTCTGAGGAGACCTTAATAGCTGAGGAAAGAAGAGAAGCTAAAGGAAAAGGAGAAAAGAAAAGATATACCCATTTAAAGGCAGAATTCCAAAGAATAGCAAGGAGAGATAAAGCCTCCTCAGTGATCAGTACAAAGAAATAAAGGAGAACAATAGAATGGGAAAGACTAGAGATCTCTTCAAGAAAATTAGAGATACCAAGGGAATATTTCATGCAAAGATGGGCTTGATAAAGGACAGAAATGGTCTGGACCTAACAGAAGCAGAAGATATTAAGAAGAGGTGGCAAGAATACACAGAAGAACTATACAAAAAAGATCTTCATGACCCAGGTAACCACAGTGGTGTGATCACTCACCTAGAGCCAGACATCCTGGAATGCAGAGTCAGGTGGGCACTGGGAAGCATCACTACGAACATAGCTAGTGGAGGTGATGGAATTCCCGTTGAGCTATTTCAGATCCTAAATGATGATGCTGTAAAAGTGCTGCACTCAATATGCCAGCAAATTTGGAAAACTCAGCAGTGGCCACGGGACTGGAAAAGGTCAGTTTTCATTCCAATCCTGAAAAAGGGCAATGCCAAAGAATGTTCAAACTACCACACAATTGCACTCATCTCATACACTAGCAAAGTAATGCTCAAAATTCTCCAAGCCAGGCTTCAGCAATATGTGAACCGTGCATGAGCTTCCAGATGTTCAAGCTGGATTTAGAAAAGACAGAGGAACCAGAGATCAAATTGCCAACATCTGCTGGATCATAGAAAAAGCAGTAGAGTTCCAGAAAAACATCTACTGCTTTATTGATTATGCCAAAGCCTCTTTGACTGTGTGGATTACAACAGACTGTGAAAAATTCTTCAAGAGATGGGAATACCAGACCACCTGACCTGCCTCCTGAGAAATCTACATGCAGGCCAAGAAGCAACAGTTAGAACCAGACATGGAACAACAGACTGATTCCAAATTGGGAAAGGAGTACGTCAAGAGTACATATTGTCACCCTGCTTATCTAACTTATATGCAGAATACATCATGCGAATTGCTGGGCTGGATGAAGCACAAACTGGAATCAAGATTGCTGGGAGAAATACCAATAACCTCCGATAACAGATGACCCCACCCTTATGGTAGAAATGAAGAGGAGCTAAAGAGCCTCTTGATGATAGTGACAGAAGACAGAGAAAAAGCTGACTTGAAACTCAACATTCAAAAAACAAAGTTCATGGCATCCAGTCACATCACTTCATGGCAAATGGATGGGGAAACAATGAAAAGTGACAGAATTTATTTTCTTGGGCTCCAAAATCACTGCAGATGGTGACTGCAGCCATGAAATAAGACACTTGCTCCTTGGAAGAAAAGCTATCACCAACCTAGAGAGCATATTAAAAAGCAGAGACATTACTTTGCCAACAGAGGTTCATCTAGTCAAATCTATGGTTTTTCTAGTAGTTATGTATGGATGTGAGAGCTAGACTGTGAAGAAAGCTGAGCACTGAAGAACTGATGCTTTTTAATTGTGGTTTTGGAGAGGACTCTTGAGAATCCCTTGAACTGCAAGGAGATCCAACTCGTCCATCCTAAAGGAAATCCCAAATATTCATTGGAAAGACTGTTGCTGAAGCTGAAACTCTAATACTTTGGCCACCTGATGCAAAGAACTGACTCATTGGAAAAGACTCTGATGCTGGGAGAGATTGAAGGCAGGATGAGATGGTTGGATGACATCACTGACTCGATGGACATGAGTTTGAGCAAGCTCTGGGTATTGGTGATGTACAGGGAAGCCTGATGTGCTGCAGTCCATGGGGTCACAAAGAGTTGGACTTGACTGAGCAACTGAACTGACAAACCTCCCTAGCTGTCTTAGAACCTAAGTCTCATAGAGGCTAAAATTCCCATAAGTAGTTTCAAAAGGTGGAGTATTACTGGCAGCCGGTGGTCATGGCCATAGGGATTACCAGACACTGGCCCTTTAGAGTGCCAGCATCACGCCAGGGGCACAGTCTTCTATGTTGGAGTGAAACCAGCTCTGGAAATGGGAATATGTGGAGACAGGGCCTGGAGTTCCGAATCCATTATATGCTAGCTGGTACCTACCATTGCAGCCTGGTGGTGTTCACCTAGAGTTCCCCATGATGGGATAGGGTACAGGATGCTGGATACAAGTCATAGGTTGACTCTGGAGAGAATGGTGGAACTTACTGATGGTAGTATCTGGATGACAGGCCTCTAAGAATGAGTAATGTCTAATCAGGATAGATGCTATATTGCTGGAACATTGTCGTGGGGCCCTCTTTAGGATTGTAGGTAGTCCAAGAGATTGTGGGCAGGAGACCCAAAGCTACAATTTTAGCCCTTGTTTTCACTGAGCTTTTAAGGTGATGTAATACTCTAAATAAATATACCCTATCTTCTGGTGGAATTACATTTCCAAAAATAATTTTTAAAGTTGAAGCTCTGTCTGTGGCAGCATAGAAAAGGCAAATGCATGGACCATACTGTTACTGCTGTTGGGAATGGGGATCAGAAAACTACCCTATTCTACATCATTTAGGAACCTCGTGTTTTCTTGAGCATCACTGATGGGAATCACAAAACAGCTTTTAGCAGATTACTCTGAGGCACTTAAGGAGGACTTAAGTTGTAGGATATATAGTCCATTTAGCAGAACACTTTGTGGTTCATTCTAGCACACAAGAGAAATGATAAACATTAAGCTAAAAGCTTCTAATCGAGCTTCTAATTATAGAAGGTGATCGTTCATCTTGAGTAGAGTAAATGTGAGTACCCCTCAAAGTCCACTTTAGACTTCATTCTGTTTTTCAGCGAAGACAGTTGTGCATTTTGTTCCTCATCTTTATATCATGGGGGATGGGTCAGTCGCTATTCTGTCACACTAAGGTGTTACGGGAACAAATAAATACTCTAAGAAGCTGTGTAATATGGTTCAAGAAAGATTAAAACATGCAACTTTGTACTTGGGTAAACTGAGCAAGTTAATTCCTCTGAGTATTCATAGTCTAATCTACAAGTATAGATCTCTCTTCTCTCTTCCTACTCTGTTAATCCTCATGGTTGGAGGATTCGGGGAATGAAGTGAAACAATATTGGGCTAGGGATAGAAATAGCCATGAATTTGTTAGGACTTTAGAGCCTGAAGTAGCAATGGTAATCATTTTCTAGTCTTTCATCTTACTTTCCAGGTAAGAATAATTAAGGAACTTAACCAAGCCTATTTGAAAATGTGAAGAATTACAGAAGTCCTCAAATTTTTATTGGAATATTGAGATTCTTTATAGCACAGTAATGAAAGATTCTCTATATAGTTTCTACATGAGTAAATAGTAAATCTCCAAAGGATGGAGGTAGAGTCTGTATAAGAATCATTAGAGGGGGAAGCTTTTCCAAATTATGTAAGTTTTCTCCTTAATGGAGGGGGATGCTAGATTTACTGGGGAATGAAGAGCAGTAGGGGGTGACTTTTTCTTTCAAAAACCATGGTAGTCACATGGTTAAAAAATTTAAACTGGATGTAAAAGATTTTATTGTGTACAATGCAAAATAAGTCTCCCATATAGATTCTAACCTTAAAGGTAACTACTGTTAGCAGTTTTTTATGTGTCCTCCTAAAAATGTTGTATGTAAATATATAAGAATACATGTGTGTGTTAATGGAAGCGTGTAAGCTATTTTACACTCTTTGTTTTTTTTGCTTCTTATTTAGTATCATCAGCACAGTATAGAGATAACTTTTTTAAAGGGCTGTGTAGTATTTCAAATAAAGATGTACTCATACATATTTAACCAGTTCTTTTTTGATAGATGTTTATAGATTTCAAGTTTTCAGCTTTTAAAATAGTACAACAGTAAACATTCTGATGTCTTCAGTACAACCCAAGTATACCTGTAGGGCAAATTTCCAAATATGGTATAATTAAGGAGTGTGTGTGTTTTATTAAATTAGTTTACATCAAGTATATGTTTCTAGAAAAGATGCCCTGTTATTTACAAAAAATATATTCCCTCTAAAGGCTACAGCAGAGTAAGACTTGGTTTGATGCTAATGAAACTCACATGTTTACTTTTACTTTTCTTATTTTCACTTGAAGCCTGTGCCTACTGCACTGGCTCAGGTGGATAGAGAAAAGATCTATCAGTGGATCAACGAGCTGTCCAGTCCTGAGACGAGGGAAAATGTTTGCTGGAGTTAAGTAAGAAGCGAGAATCTGTTCCTGACCTTGCACCCATGCTGTGGCATTCATTTGGTACTATTGCAGCACTTTTACAGGTGGGTGTATATATCCATGAGTTGCATTTCATTCTAATTATCACAACTGTATCTCTTTGCCTTTGTACAAATGATGTTGAAAACTTTGGTAAGTTTTTGTTTTTTTTTTAAGCATTAACATTTGTAAGAATCATAGAAAAACCTAAGATACTCACTAAAATGAAATTCTTGGATCCTACCCAGGAGATTTGATTTATTTAGTCTAAAATGAAAAATCTGTATTTTTAGCAAGCAGCTCCCACTCCCAGATGATTTTGATGTAGGTGATGTAAGAACTGCACTTCGAGAAACACAGCTTTAGGAGTACTGTAAAATAATAGTGCGTGACGAGGTGGAGTGGGGATGGTGGTGGAGAGAGAGGTATAAGAACTGAAAGGTATATTCTGGGTAAAGAAAATGCTAGGGTAAAAATATAACAGCCATAGGAGTAAAGGTGGGTATTCTTGTATATTAAAGAGTAAATAACTAATATTTGATTTTGACTAGAACAGTCATTTCCGGGGAATAAATTGATATGGTGTAGTCCTAAGAACCAAGATATGATCATCTTTTAAAGTATTGTCCACATTCCTAATAATTAGATTAATTTTTAAAATCTCTTGAGTAAATTCATATTCTATCTGTACTGCATGTACCCAGGAAACTAGTCTTTCTTATGGGAACATTTTCTGTGTAAAAATTTCACAGTTAAGATAAATGGAATTGTGTTCAGCAAATCACCTTTTGACAGATAATACATATGTTCTCTGTTGTTTGTACATATCCCCACACATATACGCACTTTCTTATCTCCCCCTTTTTGCACTTACTACATGACCAAACAGAAACTTCTTTATGAGTTAAAGTGGTTGATTTACTGACATTTTCTGGCCAACTGTCTCATCACTACAACCTAAATAGAGTGTTGACAAAGGTGGGGGAAGGGGAGTCCTCAAGTGAAGGCCTCAACAGATGATGCAGAATATAGGGAAAAGTGTGGGTAACCACAGTTCCCTCCTTAGAAATCTTCCTAGGGATAATATGTTTCAGATAGTCTCAGTCAGGTATATTTGTGATGAAAGGAATATTGTTTATTTCTGCCCCTTCTTTGATGGTTCTGTTCTTATGGGGTATACAAAATTAAAATTGTTGGCTTTCGTACCATGGGAATTAAAGTTATTCCGTGCTCATATGGTATTGGTTTCCATTTTTTAGGAAATTGTAAATATTTATCCATCTATCAACCCACCCACCTTGACAGCACACCAATCTAACAGAGTTTGCAATGCTCTAGCATTACTGCAATGTGTGGCATCACACCCAGAAACCAGGTAAATACTTTGGATGGATATGTGGGTAGAGGTTTGTATTGAATGTGGTCCTAAACTTCTTCTGAATGATGAGAGGAGGGGCTTGCAGGAGGATGCACCTGTGTGGGTGTGGATCTTCAGGACCCCTACTTTTTTTTTCCCGAAGAATTTCTGGTCTCTATAATTTCACCAGATTTTGGTGTAGTGGCAATATGGTACTGTTTAACATGTTACGTGTTTTTTTTTTTTAATTGAAGGATAATTGTTTTACAGTATTGTATTGGTTTCTGCCAAACAGCAACATGAATCAACCATAGTAACATGTTCTTTTATAATTTATTTTTTTAATTGTGGTAAAATATAAATAACATAAAATATATCATTTGAACCATTTTATTTTATTTTTATTTATTCATTTATTTTTGGCTGTGTTGGGTTTAGTTGCAACATGCAAGATTTTCATTGTGGCTTGCAGGCTTCTCTCTAGTTGTGGCACACAGGCTCAATAGTTGTGGCACATGAGCCCAATTGTCCTGCAGCATGTGGTATCTTAGTTCCCCAACCAGGGATCAAACCCACATCCCCTGCATTACAAGGCAGATTCTTAAGCACTGGACCACTAGGGAAGTCCCGATTTTAAGTGTTCAGTTCAGTAGTTTTAAATCATTAATAATGTGCCATTGTCACCAGCATCCATTTCTGTAATTCTATTCATCCTGTAAAACTGAAACTCTATACTCATTAAACAATAACTTCCCGTCCCCCTGTCCCCTAGCTCCTGGCAACTACTGTTCTGCTTTCTGTCTATGATTTTGACTATTCTGAATACTTCATTATAAATGGAGTCATATAGTATTTGCTTTTTTGTGATTGGGTTATTTCACTTAACATAATGTCCTCAAGGTTCATCAGTATGTTGGATATGTCAGAATTTCCTTCCTTTTTAAGGCTGAATAATATTCCGTTGTCTCATTTACTTTTTGCCTGTTGGTAGTCAGGAACTTTAAAGGAGTGGCTATCACCTCTCAGGAAAAGTCAGGTATACAGCTACTACTTGCTCCTCAATCCATGGTAGGCATCACTATGCCATGCATGAGGCACAGTGCATGGTATTTAGTAGGAATTCAGTAAGTGTCTGTACTCAGCACTTTTTCTCACATAGTAAGCCAGATTTGGCTTCAGAACCTTTTTGAACACAGGATTCTAGTCAACCTCTGTCATAAATAAGAATTGATGTGCAAGTTGAGAAATATTTGCCTTACTGCTGTATCTGACAAATTAAGAAAGGGGAGATTCTCTTCAGAAATCTGCTCTGTGGCTTTTATGGCCTTAAGGTGCTTAATAGTCATCTTATGAAAGCCTTTCCTCTCTTTATCAAGTTTTCCTTAAAAAATCTGAGTGCTGGATTGGCACTGACCTTTTGGAACATGAGAAACTTTGCTAAGAAAATTACTTTTGAGTACTTAAGAAAAATACAAGATTATTTAGTTAAAATTTTGGGGTATTGACTCTCCTGTAAGGTATAACTGTTATAAATTATATAAAGTAATAGACTGATTCCATATTAGTTGCTGAACATACTAGCTGCAGATAAAAGTGTTTTTAGGAGACTTGGTTTATCTGAAAGCTCTAACAAAGAAGTGTATTTAAGTGTAACAGATAAAACCTTGATAGTGGCTGCTTTATTTGTTGTCTTGGTTTATAAGGTTTTGTCAGCTTGTACCTGTGAATATTATTAATTATTAATATTGTTATTCACTGATAAATTAGGTGAGAGAAGACATATAGGAGAATATCTCTTGTGCACTTAAGTACATTTTATGACCTATATTTAAAATTTGCAGTTGGATATTTTACCAGTTTTTAAGTACTTGGTACTGGTTTCAGGGGGAATTTTGTGTTCTTTTAACCATTAGGCTAGGGCTTTTCAGCCTTGACACTGTTGACATTTTGGACTGGATTGAGTCTTTGTGGTAGGAGAAGGGGGAAAACAGGGGACTGTCCTGTGCACTGTAAAATTTTTCACAGCATCCCAGCCTCTGCCCAGTGGATGTCAGTCACTTCAGCTGTGACAACTGAAAATATCTCCAGATACTGCCACATGACCCAGGGGGTCAAAATTACCCCAGCTGAGAACCACTGGACTAAATTAAAGACGAGTAGCCGTCTTCCCTAGAGATTTCTCCGTCAAGCAATGTTAAAGGCCTTACAAAATTAACCACCTGGAAATTTGAACATTCAGAATCCTTAGAAATTAGCTCTATGCTCAGAATGCAATTCTTTTTTTCTTTCAGGTCAGCATTTCTTGCAGCACACATCCCACTTTTTTTGTACCCCTTTTTGCACACTGTCAGCAAAACACGACCCTTTGAGTATCTTCGGCTAACCAGTCTTGGAGTTATTGGTAAGTTATTAGGATCCTTCTGCAAGCCTGGAATCATCATCATTCATAATAGTGGTCTTGGCTTAGGTGTTTTGTCTGGTCTTTTATAGCTTTTGTTTACCTATTATTTATTTTTGTCTTTGGGGTTGAGTCTAATAAAACAGTTTTTACTAATAAATGAATATCAAGAACATGGTTGTTCTTAACAAGTATCATTCTGAGTGTAAGGCTATGAGGCCCAACATTTGGAATTAAATTCAGTGTGTATGTAGAAATGTTTATTAATTGTAGGAAAAGTAAAGTAAAAGAGCATTAATCAACAAAGATATAATTACAGGAATAAGAGTTTGAGTTTGTTATTTTCGTTTGATTTTTCATCTTTCTCACTTCTAGGCTGTTCTCCCCTAATTCCAGGGATTTCCCTTTATTTTACCTTGTTGAATTTTTGTATGTTCAAGTTAATATTTTCATATGCATTTATTATTGGACATGTATCTAAAATATATTTTACTCAAGAAAATTATATATTAGCTATTTCACTTCTCAGACTCATTGCCCTTCCTTTTTTCAGTGTCTTTTTCTCATAGTTTTTGCTTGACATAATAACCAAGTAATAAGAACATCAATTATAGAAACTTTGTTTTGTTAAATTATTATTTTTATATTGAACCTGTCTTTCATCCTTATGATTGTAAACCATGAATCAGGAAGTATAATTTGAAACTTTGGTATTTCTCAAAAACATTTTATTCTACTTTTAAGGAGTATCTGTTATGAATGTTATGGTTTTTTACATCTTCTCCAAAAGAAGTCCTCTAATTAGAAACTTTTTTCCCAGTGTATTCTTTTCTGCTTTTAAGATATAAAAACTTCTCATGTAGGCTTTGAAACATCAACATGATTCTAGCCAAAGGAAACATTTATGTTCATTATTCTAATTCAGATCATCCTACTGCTATGGTTCGATGCATTTATGTTAGGATAAACGTTGATAAGGGGAGGTGTGAAAAAAAATAGTTGGATGGTATTAAGGTAGTTGTCTATCCTTGCATATATTTTTAGAAACTCAGTTTATCCCAAGTCCTTTGAAAGAACAAGCAGAAGGTGAATGTGCCTAGACTCTTTCCTACAGTTCAAGGCTTATTGGATCAGTTTGAATATAAATGAAGTGATAACATAGCATAAATTAGAAAATACCTGAAACTGAGTAAAAATAAAAATACAACATATCAAAATTTCTAGGATCCAGATTTAAGCAGAGCTTAGAGAAAAATTTATATCATTAAATGCTTATACTAGAAAGAAAGAAAAAGGTCTTCAATCAGTGAGCTAAGCTTTTTTTTTAAGAATTAGAAAAAGGAGCAAATTTAACCAGAGCAAACATAAGGAAGGAAATAATAAAGACTAGCTATCAATAAAAATGGGAACAGAAAATCAATAGATGAAATCAGTGAAACCAATACCAGATTTTTTTATTGAGACATGACAAAAACACTGTATTAGTTTTTGATATACAACATAATGATTTGGTATATGTATATATTGCAAAGTGACCACTACAGTAAGTTTAGTTAACATCCATCATGACATAGTTAAACTTTTTTTCCCCTTGTGATAAGAACTTTTTAAGATTTCTAGCTTAAGATGTCTCTTAGCAGCCTTCAGACATACACTACAGTATTGTTACTGTAGTCACCATGCTATACGTTATATCTCTGGATCTTACTTACCCTGTAACTGGAAATTTATACCTTCTGACCACTTTCACCCATTTCATCCATCTCCAATTTTTTGTTGAAAAAAACAATGAAATTAATAAACCTCTAACCAGACAGATGAGAAAAAAAAGAAGACACAAATTGCAAATGTGATAAATGGAAGAGGATACATTGTGTAAGACTCCTCAGACAAAAGGATAATAAGATAAAACTGCTAATAACTCTCTGTCCATAAATTTAACCAACTAGGTGAAATGACAAATTCTTTGAAAAATACAGTCTGCTAAAGTGCACTTACAATGAAAAAATGTGTAAAACTTTTCCAGAATGTGCAGATGAGGCTTCTCAACTCTTGATGAAGCCAGCAATACTCTGATAATAAAAGCAGAAAAAGATTATAGGCCAGTATCCTTCATGAACATAGATGCAGAAACTCGCGACAATATGGTATATAGTATTATTGTATAGCAGCTATACTTCAGTTAAAATTTTTTTTAAAAAAGAAAAAATAAGATTGTCTATTCATAGACAACCTGTTTTGAAGAATCGACAGAAAAAAGCTGCTAGTACTGGTGAACTTAATAAGGTTGTAGGATACAGAGTTAGTACATAAAAGTTAGTCATATTTTGGTATGCTCGAGCTAAATAGAATAGAAATTTTACCAAAATACTTGAAAAACTTGGGTGTAAATTTTACAAAATATGTGCAAAGCCTGTAGTTACAAACTATAAAGCAATGATAAAAGAAATTGAAGAAAACCTAAATAAATGTAGAGATAAACTGTGCTTATCAATTGGTATATCAATGATTCAATATTATGATGTCATTCTGCCCACAAATGATGTATAGTTTTAGAGCAATTCTAACAAAATTCCAGTAGAAGTTTTTAACAGAAATTGGTGATGCTAGTAAAAGTCTCTCAGTCATGTCCGACTCTTTGTGGGCCATGGAATTCTCCAGGCTGAATACTAGAGTGGGTAGCCTTTCCCTTCTCCAGGGGATTTTTCCAACCCAGGGATCAAACCCAGGTCTCCTGCATTGCAGGTAGATTCTTTACTAGCTGAGCCACAAGAGAAGCCCTTGGTGATACTAAGATAATATCTGAAAAGGCAAATGAACTAGAATATCCATTTTTTAAAAAGAAGGATGTAAAGTTGGAAGATACAGTCTACCTAATTTCCAGATCTACTGGAAAACTGCAAAAGTCAAGATATTGTGGTGTTGGAGAAAATAAGGACTTAAAGAGCAGAATGGAGAGTACAGAAATAGACACACACAAATAAGGTCAATTGGATTTTTGACAAAGGCACAAAGAGAATTTAGTGAAGAAAGGATAGTCTTTTCAATAAATGATGGTAGAACAATTGGATATTCATATGTAAAGCAATGAACCATGACCCATATCTTGTACTCTATACAAAATTAATTCAAGATGGATTTTAGACCCATATGTGAAAAGTCTAAATGAGATAGTAGTTTGACATCTGTTGTAGGCCATATTAGTTAGTTATGGTTTGTGCTGTTTAAAGATGTAGTATTTGTGGGTTGCCGGTTCTGGTTAAAGCAAATGATACCACTCTCTTCTGAAGTAATTGACTATAGTTATTACAGGTCCAGTTAACTAAGGCCTTTGAAATAAAAGCTAGCGAAGCATTGGACCACTCAGGGAACATCATTTGTTTAATGGAACTTTGCCTCCCTGTATACAGAATGGAGAGGATATCAATGAACTGTGTCTGTCATCTGGTCAGTGGTATCAGTTTAGAAACCAGCAGAGTAGTAGAATTGGGATAATTTTGGAAATTATTTGTCTAGCTCTTATTTATTAAAATAGCTAGAGGCTTGCAAAGTGAAGGTAACTTTATCAAACTTTGGTGGAACCAGAATTAGAATTTAGATATGTGTTTCTTGTTTAGGTATGCCCTACAGTGTTTTGCTTTTTGGGGAAAGAGAGGCAGTTAAATAACCGAGAAGTCATTCATACTATTGTGAGTAGGATTCAGAGGGCATTGTTTCTTTGTACCTGAGAGTGAGAGTATGCTTTAATACTGATACAGAACTTCTCTCACCAGGGCTTCCCTGGTGGCTCAGACCATAAAGAATCTGCCTGCAATGCAGGAGACCTGGGTTCGATCCCTGGGGTGGAAAGATCCCCTGGAGAAAGAAATAACAACCCACTCCAGTTTAATTCCATGGACAGAGGAGCCTGGAAGGCTATACAGTTCACCGGGTCACAAAGGGTTGGACACGACTGAGCAACTAATACTTCACTACTTTGCCCTGGTGGCTCAGGGGCACAGAATCCACCTGCCAATGCAGGAGATGCAGATTTGATCCCTGTATCAGGAAGATCCCCTGGAGAAGGAAGTGGCAACCCACTCCAGTATTCTTGCCTGGGAAATCATGTGGACGGAGGAGCCTGGTGGGCTATGGTCTACAGGGTCGCAGAGTCCAACATGATTAAAAAACTAAGACAACAGTGACAACAAGAATTCCCTCTTACCTAAAGTACATGGAGAAGAGATGGTGATATTATTGTGTGATTGTCTACCAAAGTGATAGAACAATTATTTAAGTAGCTAAACTGATGCTAACTATGTGATGGAACAAACTTTGTACCTGATCTTTTAGTGTCAACAGTCAACCTGTGCTTTTCTTGTTCCTTTTTTTTTTAAGCCAAGGTTTGAATCTGATCTCTGACATATAAACCACAGTTTGTGTTATATGTTATTTAAGTTTCACAACTAGATGGATGAATGATTTTAGTTGGAAACCCTGACTGAAGTAATTTTGTTTGTCCATATTTTCTTTAGGGGCTCTGGTGAAAACAGATGAGCAGGAAGTAATCAACTTTCTATTGACAACAGAAATTATCCCTTTGTGTTTGCGAATTATGGAATCTGGAAGTGAACTTTCTAAAACGGTGTGTGTTTATATGTTAATTAGATTCTATGTTGTGTTGACTGTTGAACTACTACTTCATGGTTGAGTTATCTTTTTCTGCCTCCCTTCAGGTTTTTGAAACTTTCGTGAATGTTTTTTTCTCTTTTGAATAAAAATTGTTATATAATGATTTAAGAATCTAGAACCCTAGAAGAATATCAAGTTAAACATTAAATTTCTCCCTTTTATCTGAACCCCCTTCTGACTCCACAGGTATATTTTTCCAGACACTTTTTATACATAATCAAGTATGTAAATATATACTTGAGCTTCTGCCTGCTTTGTATTTTAACCATGGATGATAATGTAACTGGTTATAGAATTCTCACCTGTTTTCCCTCTCAGAACTCCATTATCATAGCCATGTTGTCTTCTGGTACTGAATGTTGTGAAATCTTGAGTCAGCCTGATATTTTCTTTGTCAGATTTTTTTCTGAAAGAGCCTACTCATTGTGTCTTTTTTGTTGTTAATGTTTATAGTTTCCCGTTTGTTTTGGCCTCTTGCTTAAGCAACATCGGTTATGCTGTATTGTCTGTTTTTCATGTGTCTCTTCTCACCCTCTAATTACTTTCTATCTTTAATTTCATATAATGTGATTTTTCTCAAGGCTATTTTTCCATGTTGCTATTTTTAGCAGTATCTAACCTCTGCTTCTAAAGTATATCTGGTCACATTGACTACTCACTTTAATTTTTAATTAGATAAGTATTGCTGAATTGGATATAACCAGATGTAATGATTTAAAGTTTGTTTGTTTGTTGTGAATATGCAAACAAATAAAGTAAAAATTCATATGCTACTACAAATGGGTATACAAGCAAATAAATGTAAGTCTTCCGCCTTACCTCTCAGTTCTTCTCAGTAGTAACCAGTATTATTACTTTCTTGTAGAATCTTTCTATAAATACTTTATGTATACATGTAGCAGTTTATTTTGTATTAATTTTTTTCCTCTAGTCTCTGCTTCTCACTTCTGTTGTTTCAGCTCTTCTTTGAATTTTGTATTTTCTTTTAACTTTTTAAAAATGTTTTTAAAGTTCATATTTGCTTCAGTTTCCTTGAAAATGCAGATAAGTATTACTTGCTACCATTTCTTGGGTTATGTCTCTATAAAAGTTTCCCTGTGGGAGTCTTTCTATCCAGGATTGCTGTTTGTTTAAAAATAATGGATGGAAAGAGAGATGTTATGAGCTGAAGTTGGCTGTTTTTAAGTCAAGGGTTTTGCCTCTGAATACTTTTCCACCCAGCCTGCCAGTCTAGGGTGTGTGTTTTAGGGAGGATTTATACCTCTTCCTTGAACTTTCTGCTAAACACACAAAGGATAAGTGACATGTGATCTGTGTTCATGCTTTTCTTTTCTCATTTCCTTAATTTATTTTGTTAATTTCAGTGGATTTCTGGGACAGGATTGGAATGGGTACAACTGTATTCTGTTGTTTTTAAATTCATAGTTGCCTGTCAATAGGTGTTTTTCAAGTTGGCTTCTTATGGCTGGGACAGAAAAAGATTCATTTCTTCTTTTGCGACATTTCTTCCAGGAGCCCCTATCCTAACGGTCCCTCCCCTGTTTTCATTCCTTGCCCATTACTAAAATTAATTCATCCTTGATGTTTAGAAGTTCCCATCAACCTTTACCCTTCAATTAGAATGCTTTTCCTATCCTGCCTTATTACATGGTTTGTAGTCAGTTCCTAGCATGTCTGTCTTCTCTTGCTCCATGCAAGCAAAGACCTTGTCATGTTTACTTTTCATATACAAATCCTTAGTCTCAGGCCTTGCCATAGTAGGCCTCAGTAAAACAGAGGTTCTCAATCAAGGCTGTGTGACATGATCACCTGTCAAGTGTTTTAAAAACATCAGTGTCCAGGTTCCATCTCTGACCTACTAAACCACTGTCCAGAATGATAAAGTATGGACATTTGTGTGTTTTTTTTTTGTTTGTTTTGTTTTTGTTTTGTTTTTTTTTAAATCCCTCTGGGTAAGTGTATAGTATGTTATTTTGGAAAGCTGTTCAGTGGTACCCACTATAAACATAAGTCTACCCTATGACTCAGCAGTCCCACTCCTGCATATATACCCAAGAAAAATGAGCTGTACAGAATTCCTTGGCAGTTAGGACTCCATGCTTTCACTGCCAAGGGCCCAGATTCGATCCCTGGTTGAGAAACTAAAGTCCCACAAGGCACATGGCGCACACACACACACCCAGAAAATGAGCTCTTATGGGCATCAGAACATGTATAGGAGTGTTTATGGCACTTTTGCTCATGAAAGATAAACTGTAGTAAATTTACAAAGTAAACTACACAGTAGTTAAGAAGAATGAACTGCTGATAGATGCAGCATAGGTGATATTACATCAGATGAAAGAAGCCAGGCACATATGAGTTCATACTGTATGACCATTATTTTATTTTTATTGAAGTATAATTTATAGTTGACTTATACAATATTGTGTTTCAGGTATACAGCAAAGTGATTCATACATAGATATATATTTTTTCATATATCTATATAGAATATATAGATACATATTCTCTTCCACTGTAGATTATTATAAGATACTAAGTATAGTTCCCTATGCTATACAATTAGTCCTTGTTGGTTATCTGTTTATATTGTTGTTGTTCAGTCACTCAGTTGTGTCTGACTCTTTGCAACTCCATGGACTGCAGCATGCTAGGCTTCCCTGACCTTCACCATCTCCCAGAGCTTGCTCACACTCATGTCTGTTGAGTCGGTGATGCCATCCAACCATCTCATCTTCTGTACTCCCCTTTTCCTCCTGCCTTTAATCTTTCCCCGCATCAGGGTCTTTCTAACGAGTCAGCTTATAGTATTGTGTTTACGTAAATCTCAACGTCCTAATGTTCTGTACTTTAATCTGGTTGTGGTTCACAGATGTGGAATAGGTAAAAATCAAAATACACTTAAGATTAGTACACTTAACACATTTTACTGTGTATATGTTTGTTTGATTTTCTTGTTGGTGCTGTAAAAGATTGCCATGAGCTTGGTGGCTTAAAACACCACCAGTTTATTCTCTTATGGTTCTGGAAGCCAGAAACCATAAATCAGTTTAACCAGCTTAAGTCAGGGTGCCCGTAAGGATTGCATTGCCTCTGAGACTCTAGGAGTGAATCTCTTCCCTTGCCTTTTTTCAGCTTTCTATATATATATATATATATATATATATATGACTTTATTTATTTTTTGCTGTGCTGGGTCTTTGTTGCTACACAGGCTTTCTCTAATTGGGGCGAACCGAGGGCTCCTCTTTAGTTTCAGTGTGCAGACTTCTCATTGCAGTGGTTTCTTTCGTTGTAGAGCATGGACTCTAGGGCTTAAGCTTCCATAGTTGAGGCTCCTGGGCTACAGGGCACAGGCTCAGTAGTTGTACATGGGCCCAGTTGCTCTGAGAAATGTGAGATCTTCCCAGATCAAGGATCAAACCTGTGCCTCTTGCATTGGCAGGTGAATTGCCTTTTTCAGCTTTTAGAATTGCACATCTTGGCTATTCTTCCCTCTTCCATCTTGACAGCCAGCAGTGTAGCATGCTCAAATCTCTGTGTCTATCACATCACCTTCTCTATGGTCACATCTCCCTCCACTTCCCTTTTATAAGAACCCTTGTGATGATGACCTTTAGGGCCCACCTGGATCATCCAAGATGGTTAATCCCCCGCAAAATTCTTAACAGTCACATCTGCAAAGTACCTTTTGCCTTATGAAGTAGCATCCCCAGGGTTTAGTGATTACAACCTGGATATGTTCGGGGACCATTATTTAGCTAACCACAATGTTATACACCAGTAAAACAGTAAAATAAAACAAATAATCCCACAGTTGATTCTGATGAGCAGCTAAGGAAGAGAATCATTATAATAATCATTTGACTTGAATTAAAACATTTTTAACCCCATCTGTGTAAGAGTTAATGAGCTTAAATCGAGCTTAAATTGAATGTATTCTTTATTATTGTTGGAAGTTTTTGAAGGGAGGCTTAAAAATCTTACTTTCTTAACGGTCTTATAGGAAAAATCTTACCTAACTCATTTGGAAGAGATGAGGCATGGCTGCCTTTCTGAAATCATCTTGGCCCATGGGAAAATGGGAGGCTCTGTGTTTAACTAGGTTTGGATCTCAACTCTGATTTAGTCACTTTGTTGCTTGGGATCTTCACCTGGCAAGTTATTGATTGATTAACAGTTATGCCTGGCACATAGGTGTTCAATAACTAAGAAAACCTCTCTGTTTTTAAGACTCTGATGATTACCTTCTCTTTTTAAGTAAAATAACAATGGTACCTACCTCATAGGTTTGTTGTGAAAATAAGATAAGGCATTTTACAGCTTTAGGAAAAATTCTGGCACATAATGTTGAATACGGTAATATTTATTAAATTTTTTGTACTGTGTATAAGTTGTCATAATTAAGTTATCTAGAATGCAAGGGTATTTTCTTAGTTTGATGCTTCATGGTTATTCCTAGGAGAGGAGTAGACAGTTGGAAGACAAGTCTGAGCAATGTTTTAGACTCCTTAATTTTGTTTTACTCCAGGTTGCCACATTTATCCTCCAGAAGATCCTCTTAGATGACACTGGTTTGGCTTATATATGTCAGACATATGAGCGTTTCTCCCATGTCGCCATGATCTTGGTGAGTTCTTCCCTTTAACCTTTTTTATTTATTTGGCCATGTTGGATCTTAGTTGTGGCATAGGGGATCTTCTGTTGTAGCGCGTAGGTTTCTTTCTAGTTGTGACACCCGGGCTTTAGAGCGCACAGGCTCAGTAGTTGTGTAGGCTTAGTTGCCCCAGGACATGTGGGATCTTAGTTCCCCAACCAGGGATTGAACCCGGTCCCCCTGCATTGCAAGGAGGATTCTTAACCACTGGACCACCAGGGCTTCTGATCACACAACTTGGTTTCTTTGCAGTCAAAACTGAGCTACTTCAGTCTCCCAAAAGGAAACAACAACCATGAAACCTTGTATAACAGTTGTTGCAATATCTGGTCTCTGATACCAACTAGGATTATTTTGTGTTTTGTATGTTCTTTCCTACCCCATCTTGTTTTGGGGGAAACAGGGTAAGATGGTCCTGCAGCTATCCAAAGAACCTTCCGCCCGTTTGCTGAAGCATGTAGTAAGATGTTACCTTCGACTCTCAGATAACCCCAGGTAAACATTTATAGAATGTATAGGACTTTGGGGAAATACTCTGATGAGTGTCTGCCCCATCTTATGTTATGGCTTCTATATCTTTAGGACAGGGAAGGGATAAAACTAATTCAGCTCATCTGAGACAGACCTTGATTAATTTCTTTCAAAATCTGAAATGCTAAATTCAAAAATCCATCAGAGTGTTGTCTCCCCACCAGAACTCTGTACCCTATTTTAAAATTCCTGAGAGTTCAGACAGTGAATCTCATGATCCATTACTCCTGTGGTTTGAGCTTTCTGTTCTACTCTAGGCAATCAGAAAGAAAAGTATTATTTTCAAAGATCTCTTAAGAAAGGAGCAAGCCCAGAGGGCTGTTGAATTGTATCTCTAGTTCTCCTCTTGATTCCTGTAAAGTCCTTGAGCTAATTATTTTACCTCCCTGTTTCTTTCTGCCAGAAATCATACATTGTAGATACAGTGCATTTTAGAAAAATTTGACCTTTTGCTTTGTAAATCCATAATTCATGCTGAAAGCCACTTGCTGATATTCTGCTAAACCACATAATGGGATGATTTCTATGTTCCTAGGAAAGGGGATAACTTGATTAATGTGAACTTCTGCCACTGAGGTTATTTAAGCCCTAAGTATATCTTTGACCATTTTCTCCTGTTCTTTAGTGGTTCCTGACTTCACCAAGTTTAAAAATATGTTTATTTAAACTCACCTTGTAAAAGAAACTAGGCTAAGTACAAAAGCCATAACTTAAAAAAAAAAAAAGCCTTATAAATAGTTAATTTACCTTTATGAGTTTTCACATTTGACTTTTACTGGTAATATTTTAAAGAAAATGAAATATTTGAAAGTTCATCTGATAATAACTTACGATAATTTTACTGCTCATCTCTTAAGAGTTTTAACATAAAACTGAAGCTGTTTTTGGAAAGACACAAGTTTTTATCAGTTTAGAGTTAAAAGTTCATTAACTTATCCTACTATGAATCAGGTCATATCCCCTGTTAGTGTTCTGATTTTGGAATGTTTTGTTTACTATCACCCATATATTTTTAACATGAGTATTTCGACAACTATAATAAATCAGAAGGTAGTTTGAATTGAAGTAAATTGTTGCATCATTTTATTCTGTTTGCTTTGTCACAAAGTTCAATGTAGGGAAAACATTCTGAAAAATGTTTACAGACAACAGATCCTAGAGGTCTCTAAGCCTATGTCTAATATAAGCTTTAGAGAATTTTAATGGCTTCTTAAAGTACTTAACAGAGCCATAGATTCCCAGGATTCTATATATTTATATCTAAGAAAAGGGCTCTTTCCTGTCCCCCAATGTGGGTTTATTTGTTTGGTCTCCCTGGTTGGTTTGTTTGTTTTTGATGTAGGGCACGTGAAGCACTCAGGCAGTGCCTCCCTGACCAGCTAAAGGATACGACCTTCGCCCAGGTGCTAAAAGATGACACCACCACCAAACGCTGGCTTGCACAACTGGTGAAGAACCTGCAAGAGGGTCAGGTCACTGATCCCCGGGGGATTCCCCTGCCCCCTCAGTGATCCTCCCCCATCCCCTCCCACTACTTCCCACAAGTTGTGGGAGGGAGGGGGAACCTGCAAGGAAAACAGCTCAGGTTTTATCGCCGACTGGGAATAGACGACCTCAATGCTGAACTGCACTGGAGAAAAGGGGCACAGTACCCCCACTGAGGTGTATGAGCTGCCATCTCAGGCTGCTTGAGGACTTGGGCTCCCTCTGCTACCCCCAGGAAACGGGCTCCTGACACAGCAGTCTGCCGCCACAGCCAAGGAGGGTGTCAACACCAGCAAATGCTGTATTTGCAGCAGGCCCATGATGACCCTTCTCCCTCACCTCTACCCAGCCACTGGCAGGGAGGGGAGACTGGTGGCAGCAGCAGCACTCTAGGCATGGTGAACGCCTGGGACCAAACCATGAGGCGTTTTCTTATTTTGCCTTCCTGGAAGACTCAAGATGTGTCACTTCATCCTCTCTCTCAGTATTTGTTTACTTTGGTTTTTTGTTTTTAATCTTAGAGAGAGGTGTGTTTAGTGGACACAAGCTGTAATATTCAGCAAACCTTTGTCAGTTGGCACTGTTTACAAGTCTGTTAGCTGCATAAACTCAATAAAAAGTTGGTCTGGGCATTACATCCCCTCTAGGAGGCCAATAGCTGCGTGAGCTGTTGGGGGAAATGGGAGGCAGGGGAAGGATATGAAGCCAAAGGACAGCAGGAACCCACCACCTATTTCCCTTCTCTTCTCCATTCTTCTACCCCCAGTTCTGGATGCCACAAGGACCTTAACCTCGCTTCTGGCTTTCGCTGCTAGCTTTTCCAAATCTCAGTACTCTTCCCTTCTTCACTTTCCTAAACTTAAAACAGGCGTCTTAATTCACCAGACTGTCCTGGAAGGATATTGTATTGAGAGGAGATGGTGAATGTCACCTTCAGTTCAAGTCCTCAGAGACATTTTCTGGATGACTTTTAAAAGGAAGGTTATCTGGGCTTACGATGATAGGCTCCTTGATCCTATTCTTTGCTTTGGTGTAAATCTACGATTCCAAGTGTCTTCATGATTGTACTTGAAGCAGTATTAACTGAATGAGTTAATTTTATTCAGATTTAAGATAGAGGACTGGACTCTGCTTGCTCACTCAGTCTTGTTGGGGTTTTTTTTTGTTTGTTTGTTTGTTTTTCTTTTGTTTTGGACACATTCCCTTATGGTCTGTGGGAATTGTAGATTGTCTCTGTAATATTTTTCACTTTTTCGTACTGTGTCAGAGAATCTCCCTTTCTTCTATGGATCTTTAAATGACTGGATTCATAATCCAGAGGTTTGAATCTGCGATCCAATGTAAATTAAATTGCCTTGCTTTCCCCTAGTCCTTCCACCTGCCATTACCTACTGTCTCTCTAATCCCCATCTCCAATCAGAGATGGAATTTATAACCCAACTAGAGAGACCAAATATTTTCAGTCCACATCTTACACAGTTAAAGGTGAATCTGAACACATTTGAGCAAAGTTACAGGGGGCAGGCTCAGAAAAACCTTTGCAGGGGCAGTTTTGCCAACCCAAGGGCTCTTTTAAGCCGACTTTCACAAAGGGAGCCGGCCTTATTAGTTGGCTTCTGTCTCTTTAGAGCCAAGAAAGTAGTAATGAAGTAGCCTAGATGTAGGAAGGGTAAAATAAGCACTTACTCCCCAGCTTTCAAAAATGAAGAGGAGAACCAGGCCAGCTCTCACTAAGCTCAAGCCTGAGAAGAAGAGGCCTTGGAGGAAGCAGAGAACAGCATGGACTGGATAAACGTCTTGATTCCCTTCAGCCCACAGTTTCTGTCCTGGAGAGTCCAGCTAGGGTAACCCTGATTTTTGCCAACCACCTTCCTGCTGAGCCAAAGTTTTCTCATTCCCTCTCCTTTGGGGAAGCAGCTGAGGCCCCAGGCTCTGCTCCCTGAGAAATTATCTTCTCCATCTTTCGGTGCATTGGCCATTGTACTGTGCCGATAGTGTCTTAATTCTTGTACCATCTAATCGCAGCGGGCCTTGGACCCCACATAGGAGTTGGGGGAAGGGGTGGAAGTGGGTATTGTTCCCTGTAGTTGGTCCTAATGTCGTGTGTGAATAAAGAGACCCCCTCCCCTAATTTTGTGTGTTCTGTCCCTCTCACTCCCTCAACAGGACTGAAATAAAAATGCTTCTGTTTTTGTAACAATAGTTTTTCCTTTAAACTGTGGAGATTGGATTTTGTCAATATGGAGTATGTAGGCACTTTGGTTGGATGATCCTCGTCAACCTTGCCTCTCTACCTCTGTGCACCTACACACACACAGTGCCCTACCAAGAGGGCAGTGATGGTTCCTTTGTGGATAGGTCCTTTGGGAGAGTCTTAATGTTGTTTAAAAGCTGTTTGGGAGGCTGGGATGGCATCTTCTTTCTGATAAAGTATCTTGCTTGAACAGAACTTCACTCCTGACTGTAGTGGCCAGAACCTAGTACTGGTGTGGGAGAGGCTTCCATAAATGAAGAGATAAAACTTGAAACATTTTATCACCAGCTTTAATGTCCATTGCCTTCCAGGGTTCAAGACTTCTCTATCTCCAGACTTGTTTCCATCCCTGTTTCTGGCTCTCAGTAAGACAGAGCCAACCTCTGTTTCCAGCTTCTTTTTTGTGAGGCTTGAGGGCCTTTGTTTCAGTGGTGGAACAGGACAAGGAGAGGTACTGGTAACCTACCTTCAGAGCATGCCTTCCTTACTAACAGTATGTATGATTCCCTTGCTAACTATTCCTGTTGCTCAAAGGCTGGGAAGTGTTAGGGGGAAGAGTAGGAATATGCAAGTTTACTCTATCAAAAGTCCAAGGAAAACATTTGAAATAGGAAACAATAGAATGAAATGACATTTTTCTTCCCTGAATATTGCAGAATTTCATTTTTCTTAAATACATGTATTTCAAAAGCAGATATAATAGGTTAAGTTGAACAACACAAACCTAGCTTAACTGACATACTTAAAATACTGTAACTCAACCAACAATGCACATATTTGTAATTGCACCAAGAGCTTTCACCAAAACTGATCATAGCTCAACTATCAAGTAAGCTGTAAGTAAGGAAATTTCCCCCCCAAATTAAAATAATACAGTGTTCTCTGAACACGGATTAAGCTAGAGGGGAGAAAACTGGAAAGTCCCTAACTTATAAAACAGTATAATTCTAAATAACCCACTCATCACAGGAAAAAAAAAAGTACAAAGGAAATTAGGGAAAAAAAATAGTAATGAGATACCTTATGTCAAGAAACTAGGAAAGGGATGTCCCTAATTAGTCGCTAGGACTTGGCAGGGGGCCCAGGTTCGATCCCTGGTCAGGGAACTGAATTACATGCTGCAACTAAAAATACCACAACTGAAAAAAAAAACCTGTATCCTGTGGCTGGGGATCCCAAGTGCCACAGCAAGGACCTGGTCCAGCCAAATAAAACATAAAAAGAAACTGGGAAAGAATAGCAAATTCAAGACGTAGAAGAAATGCAAAAAAAATTAAAAACATGTATAGTAATCAAAAGTCATTCCCTCAAAAACAGTAAAACTGAAAAAGCTATAGACTGATCTGGAAAAAAGTCAATGTTAGAAATGAAATAAAGAGACATCACTCATATCTTAGTCACCAATCTCATGAACTTCCAGAAACTATAAGAGAAAAAACAGGTCAATTAAAATTAAGGAGCGGTGGCTGCGCGGGCGCTAGAGGGCCTAGAGGAGCTATTCCACGTTCAAGGTTGGGAGGGGCAGCAGTGAGGAGATATCCCTCGTCCAAGGTAAGGAGCAGTGGGTGCACTTTGCTGGAGCAGCCGCAAAGAGCCCACGTCCAAGGTAAGAGAAACCCAAGTAAGACAGTAGATGTTGCAAGAGGGCAGACACACTGAAACCATAATCACAGAAAACTAGTCAATTTAATCACACTAGGACCACAGCCTTGTCTAACTCAATGAAATGAAGCCATACCCTGTGGGGCCACCCAAGATGGGTGGGCATGGTGGAGAGGTCTGACACAATGTGGTCTACTGGAGAAGGGAATGGCAAACCACTTCAGTATTCTTGCCTTGAGAACCCCATTAAGAGTATGAAAAGGCAAAATGATAGGATACTGAACGAGGAACTCCCCAGGTCAGTAGGTGCCCAATGTGCTACTGAGATTAGTGGAGAAATAACTCCAGAAAGAATGAAGGGATGGAGCCAAAGCAAAAACAATACCCAGTTATGGATGTGACTTGTGATAGAAGCAAGATCCGATGCTGTAAAGTAATATTGCATCAGTTCAGTTCAGTCGCACAGTCGTGTCCGACTCTGCGACCCCATGAATCGCAGCACGCCAGGCCTCCCTGTCCATCACCAACTCCCGGAGTTCACTCAGACTCACGTCCATTGAGTCTGTGATGCCATCCAGCCATCTCATCCTCGGT